>CM039598.1:21264994-21589816 GCA_022457205.1 Saccharum spontaneum | reverse complement strand
TATTCTTAATAGATTTTAAATGACAAAATAAAAGCTAAATTAGGGAATAGTTTTGAATATTTTTCATAATTATTTTTGAACAAGTTTTTGACCAAATTTGAGCTCCAAAATTTGAACTAAGGTTCCAAGTGATGTAAGAATTATGGTTGCAAGGCTTTTGATATAAGATGATTATCATATTATTATAGTCCATTAAATATAGCATGTTTAAGCTTTTATTTTAATCGAATTATACCATTATCATACATGATTATAATGATATGAATGCTATGCAATATGATTGCCATGCAAAAATGCATTGCGTAACACCGGAGTGTTACAGCCCTCCCCCCTTATAAAAATCTCGTCCCGAGATTTGGGTTACGAACCATTTATTATAAAAATCCCCCTGTCAATAGGCGTTCTTTAAGTATTCACCCGTTTCCCAAGATGCATCCCCTTCATCGTGATGACTCCATTGTATCTTATACGTTTTCACCACACTGTTTCGAGTAGCCCTTTCCTTGGTATCCAATACTCGAACTGGTTGCTCACGATACACCAAATCTGACTTTAGTTTTATGCCTCGAGGTTCAATCCGTTCCTCTGGAACGCGCAAACATTTCTTGAGATGTGATACATGAAAAACTGGAAATATAGCACCCATTGACTCTGGTAATTCCAATTTGTAAGCCACAGGACCCTTCCGTTCCAGGATTTTGTAAGGTCCCACAAATCTGGCGGCCAGCTTTCTGCGCACACCAAACCTTTTCTTTTTCATTGGCGTAACTTTTAGATAGACATAGTCACCAACTTCGAACACAAGCGGTCTCCTTCTCTTATCTGCATAACTTTTCTGACGTGACTGGGCTGCTCTCATATTCTGCTGGATGATATGAACTTTCCTTTCGGCTTCTTCTACGAAGTCAATACCATAATACCTTCTTTCTCCGGGCTCAATCCAGTTTAACGGTGTTCTACACTTTCGGCCATACAGAGCCTCAAAAGGTGCCATCTTGATACTCTCTTGATAGCTGTTATTGTATGAGAACTCTGCTAATGGTAACCATGACTCCCATGAACCTCTGGAAGACAACACACAAGCCCTTAACATATCTTCTAGAACAGCATTAACTCTCTCAGTTTGACCATCTGTTGAGGATGATAGGCAGTGCTACGAATCAGACTAGTCCCCAAACCTTTGTGTAAGTGCTCCCAAAAGTGAGCAGTGAACTGTGACCCTCTGTCAGACACTATAGTCTTTGGTATGCCATGCAACCTCACAATCTCCGCAATATACTTCTCAGCATATTGAGGTGGTCTATATTCCGTTTTGACAGGCAGAAAGTGGGCTGTCTTAGTAAGACGATCCACAATTACCCAAATGGAATCGTGACCTTTTTGAGTAGTGGGTAAACCCGTGATAAAATCCATACTTATGTCATCCCACTTCCAACTTGGTACTGACAAAGGTTGTAGCATTCCGGCAGGCTTCATGTGAATTGCTTTTACTCTACAACATGTGTCACATCTGGCTACATACGCTGCAATTTCCTTCTTCATCTTGGTCCACCAATAACGAGGTCTTAGTTCTTGATACATTTTACTGCTGCCAGGATGAATAGACAACTTGGAGAGATGAGCTTCATCCAAAATTTTATTCTTAAACTCTCTATCCTTTGGAACAACAAGACGGTTGTCGAACCACAACACATCCTGCTCATCCACCCTGAAGTGTTTCGAGGGTTCTTCTTGAATCTTCTTTTTGATGTAAAATATCCCCTTGTCTGTTTTCTGACCTTCTATAATCTTGCTCTCTAAGGAACAACTGACCTGAATACTTTGTAGCACGGCAGGGTGCATTAGATCGAAACCATCTTCAAGCAAGGGTTGCACATTCAGACAATGTGACTTTCTGCTTAAAGCATCAGCTACCACATTGGCTTTCCCAGGGTGATACTGTACATTCAAGTTGTAGTCCTTGATCAGCTCTAACCATCTCCGCTGTCTCATGTTCAATTCTGGTTGGGTGAAAATGTACTTGAGACTCTTATGATCGGTGAAAATGTTGCACACGTTACCCAGTAGATAGTGTCTCCAAATCTTTAAGGCATGCACTACAGCGGCAAGCTCAAGATCATGTGTCGGGTAATTGATTTCATGTTTTCTCAACTGTCGGGAGGCATAAGCAATGACTCTTCCTTCTTGCATTAGCACACACCCTAGTCCTGTTTTTGATGCGTCACAGAACACATCAAAAGGTTTCTCGATGTCGGGTTGTGCAAGAACTGGAGCAGTGGTCAACAGTTTCCGCAAGGTATGGAAAGCTGTCTCACACTCCTCTGTCCACGCAAACTTGTGATCTTTCTGTAACAGACTTGTCATAGGCTTGGCAATCTTCGAGAAGTCTGGGATAAAGCGGCGATAATAACCAGCTAAGCCTAGGAAACTCCTGACTTCTGACACTGTGGTTGGAGTCTTCCAATCCATAACCTCTTGCACTTTACTCGGATCTACAGAAACTCCATTCTCAGATAGAATATGACCGAGGAAAGGAACTTTCTTCAACCAAAATTCACATTTGCTGAACTTAGCATATAACTTATGATCTCTCAACCTGGTCAAGACAATTCTCAGATGCTCTTCATGCTCTTTCTCGTTTTCAGAGTATACTAGAATGTCATCAATGAAGACAACTACAAACTTATCCAACTCCGGCATGAAAACCGTATTCATCAGATACATAAAATATGCAGGAGCATTTGTTAGTCCAAATGACATAACAAGATACTCGTACAACCCGTATCTGGTAGAAAAGGCGGTTTTCGGAACATCTTGAGGTCTAATCTTTATCTGATGATACCCAGACCTTAAGTCTATCTTGGAGAACACTCTGGCTTTAGCTAACTGATCAAACAGAACATCAATATGAGGCAAGGGATATTTATTCTTGATAGTTACAGCGTTAAGAGGTCGGTAATCCACACACATCCTGAGAGTACCCTCTTTCTTTTTCTTTACAAACAAGGCAGGACATCCCCATTCAGACTTACTTGGGCGAATAAACCCCTTTTTTAATAACTCTTCCAACTGTTTCTTCAACTCAGCTAATTCATCCGGAGGCATCCGATAAGGTCTTCTTGAAATCGGAGCCGTCCCGGGGATCAACTCGATTCCGAACTCAACATCTCTATCTGGAGGAAGGCCAGGCAACTCGTCTGGAAACACATCCGGGAACTCACATACTACTGGGATCTGATGGATAGGAGTAACTTCCATGGCACAGGTCACACTCACAAGATCTGTTCTTTTAGGCAATGGTACCTGAAAAGTACCCTCTGCCTGGGGATCTTTAAGGGTAAGCATCCGACTGCTTATATCTATGACTGCTTCCCAGTCTTTCATCCAGTTCATTCCTATTATTACATCCAAAACTAGTCCAGGCATAACTACCAGGTTCACTCGGAACTTCCGACTACCTAACTCAAGGGTTGCCCCTCTAACCATCTTATTGGTTAACACATCAGCTCCTGCTGAACTTATGCGATAACCATAACTCAATTCTGTGCATAGTTGTTCATGCTTCCGTGCAAATGCTTGACTCATGAAAGAATGCGAAGATCCAGAATCAAAAAGAACAACTGCAGGGTGATGGTTCACAAGAAACTTACCAGCAGTCACAGGCTCTCCCTCAGGAACTTCATCAATGGCGGTGTGGTGTACACGAGCATTGTAAGTCTGTTGCTTCTTTTTAGGCGGATAAGGGCAGAACTTGGAAAAGTGGCCTGGCTGACCACAGTTGTAGCAGGGCCCTTTCACTGTACCAGCAGACCCTATAGCTCCCTTGGAGTTACTCTGTTCTGCAGCTGCGCTGGTCTTTGTTGGCGGCACTGCGATCTTGTACGGTTTCTGTGGCCCCTTGTAGTTCTGGGTTTTATGCTGCGGCGGCCTGAACCTCGCACCAGGTGCGGACGGACGATAAGATGAACGGTTGGCAGGGACAACTCTGGACTGGGATGGTCCTGACTCGAACACTCTCTTGCGGTTCTTGGATGCGGTGTAAGCATTATTGTTCTTCTCTTGCTTCAAACAGTCACTGATAAAGTCGTTGAATCTGTTGCGGGTATTGGTACCCACATGCTTCATCATCTTCGGACTCAACCCTCTCTTGAAACTAGCAATCTTCTTTGCATCTGTGTCAACCATGTCTGGGGCATAGCGGCACAAGTTATTAAAGGCATGCAGATACTGTGTCACCGTCTTGGTACCCTGATTCAAGGCTAAGAACTCTCCAAGCTTCATCTCAACCAACCCTGGGGGAATATAAACTCCCTTAAAAGCTTCAGTGAAATCCCTCCAAGAGATCTGGGCATTAGGAGGAAAAGTACTGCGGTGATGCTTCCACCACATTCCTGCTGGTCCTTGTAACTGATGTGCAGCATACTCTACTTTCAGAACTTCTGTCATCCTTAACACACGGAACTTATCTTCCATAGTGTTAATCCATTCTTCGGCATCAAGTGGCTCTGCTGCTTCTTTGAAAATAGGTGGCCTCGTATCCATGAAATCCTTGAAACTGCTGTACTGGTTCACTCCATGGCCACCACCTTAATTATTTCCTCTTTGAACATTTTCCGCGATGGTACGCAGAAAGTCTTCCATATTCCTCTGTGATTGTTCAGTACTGCGTTGACTTCCAAGAAACTGTGTGAAGAACATTTCTGCGGTAAGCGGCGGAGGAGGGGGCAAATGTGGTTCTGGACGTGGTTCCTGGTGGTTGACATTGTTGGCACCACTTCCACCAGCTCCTGCACCATTGCCACCAGTCTCAGCGGCTTCATACGTAGCACGACGAGTGTTGGCCATCTGCATATTTCAGCAACAAGCACCATTGAGTGAAGTTGTAAAATTGTGTCCGAATGAACAATTATGCCATACTGAATTCATTGGAGAGAACAAGTCATACAAGAAAACAGAGGCGCAATAATTTCATTCTAATTAAACAACAGCACCAATTAAGTTACTTTGAAAGCAACATCGCGTTCCATACAACCACGTTGCCAGCATACATACACTGGACTTTTATGCGTTCGGGTATCGCATACACAACCAAACTCCAAAAGATCGTCAGTCTCAAGGTCGAACAGGATACATCATGATACATGAAAACCAAAAGAAGGCCATCGCGTTAAGCCTAGCTACCAACGCAGGACACTATCCTACTCCTCGGGGCCATCGTCGATGTCGGAGGCGTCGCCCTCGCTACCCTCAGCTGCAGCGTCGTCGTCGATGTCCATCTGAGCGGCGTTCGGAGGAGCATACGGGCCCATCCCGTTGTAGAGGGCATGGAACTCTTCATGCAAGTTAGCATTGTACTCTTCTAGCTCCTCGACCCTCTGCCTCAGAAGGTCTCTCTCGTTCCAGGCTTCATTCCTTTCCTGTACTAGCTGCTCCAACAGGCGATCTGCATTCCTGTTGGCCTGAGTTAGCCTCTGCACCTGCTGCAAGGAACTCTCGCCTCTCTCGAGAGCTCGGTCCCGCTGCAAGCTCATATCAGCCAACTGCTCCTGCAAGCTAGCTATGGCACGCGCTTGCTTTTTCTTCTGCTTCCTTGCTTCAAGCCGATCATCACCACGTAGGCCAGTCAAGGTCCAATAGGTATTCTCCAGACCTTGGTATGCTCTGATGGCTGCATACATGGCACTCATGGTGTGATTGTCGCTAGCCCGTCCTTCACTGGGGCCTCTAACCAGGGCACTTCCTTGCGGCTGTACCCAAATGGCGTCGCGAGGATCATCTCTCGGGAAAGTACCGGCCAAAGCTGCTGCTAACTCATTGGGAAATCTGCTCATGATGTCTCGGATGACGCGAAAAGCTGCGCCCTCTGCACCCTCGACTGGAGTGCGTCCTTCGAACTCCAGATGCCAACCATCCCATTCTGGCGCATCACCAAGAGCAGGGACGGTGATCTCTATCACAGCAAGTCCATCTTCAGCTAGCTGGCTCTCGCTCCAAGAGTAAACTGGCTCTTGTCCCTCCGGGTACCCCACATCATGAAGCACTCTCCAAAGCAAGGTGGGCATGCCAAACTCGCTTAGAAAAGTGTCCGTGTTGCGGTGCTCCCGCGGGGCTAGCTGACGACGGGGTGCTCTTCCTCTAGTGGACTTGCGGGCAGTCTGCTTCGTGCGGGCCATCTGTAGCACAAGTTTTAAATTACCCGGTGAGAACATATTTTAGTTGAGGTCACTTTTATCGAAATGGGATAATCCTTTTATAAGGGGAGGAATGCATGCCATGAATGGAATGCACAAACAATATGATGCATGCACGAGTCTTACGTTCTCACAAACTTAGGAAAAAGCATCTAACGGTGAATTCGGTGGCATACAACGATCTCTCATATACGTAACTAATTCGGTCTACACGATACGCTGTTATGTACCTGCAGAAAACTCATTTCAGCCCATTTCCCCATGAATGCATGAAAGCAGTAAATCTACCTACACGCTTTACACGAATCCCCAGATGCGTGTACAACGGTAGTAACTACCCAAACACATCGTCCTATTGACGGCATCGCCTCAACGGACGGAACACCCACACATGCGACACTTTTATAAAAACATGTGTAAAACATGTAATTATCCAAGTATCATATAAGCACTTTCCCTAGATCGGCGGTGTATCCGATCATGCTCTCACAACTCACACTTACCGAAGCGTAGAGGTAACTGATCCATACATTACCACTCAATTAAGTGGCACTCATACAATAGCACGCCGTATGAGCAACAAAAAAGAAATATGGTGCAGAACCCCAAGTTAGTACTTAAATAGCCACCTAGAGTCCTTAACTGGGCATACAGGATATGACCACTGGCACACTTTTTAGTTTCAAAATCACACTTTTTAAGCAGGGTTTTGGTTTAAATACACTTATGAACAGTAATTACGCTAAACCATGCTCCGATGCCAGCTGTAACAGAACCGCCTAATTATACGAGATTAAGTAAGAAAATCATCCAACGGACGGACAATTTACCAAACTTAAGCCCGTATAACCCGGTAGTCCGTGAAATCTCGACGGATTTCAAACCATTTCACATCACAGCCAAGATCGTAATAAGTTCAGCGATTACCTTCATAAGTTACACAGTAGCTTGCGGCACAAAATACATCGGAGTTTAAACATAGTTATTACAAATCAGTTTCAAATAAAGTAGCGGAAGCATTAGTTCAAAGCACACACACACGCACAACTTTCCAAAATAAAGTGCCAGCTCGCGATCATCTCCCACAAAAGCATCAGGCGAGGAGTAGTGAGTGACCATTGCCCATGGTCCTAGGCTTCGCCCATCGCAGGGTAGAGACAGTTGATACAATAACCATAGTACATCTGTCCATCTGCAACAAGTGGGAACAAAGCCCTGAGTACGAGAAGGTACTCAGCTAGACTTACCCGACAGAACCAAAACAAAAGACTCCAAGGATCATGATAGGCATTTTGGTGGGGTAGCTGACTCATTTGCAAGAAAAGCATTTTTAGCTTAGCCAATCCTTTACAAAAGCATGTCATGTTTTAATTCTTTATTCTCCTGTCAACTATGCTTGCACTTTATGCTGAAGTAACCATGTAATTAAGCAAGCAAGGATTACCATTGATAATTTACAATAGTTACCATGTCATTTCCTCATAACTATCCAAGTGTTGCATCCATATTACTACGATGAAGTAACTCAAGTCAAGTGTTCACTATCCAGTGAACGATGGCGATTCGAATCGATTATTGACCAGCTGGTAATTTATTCCTCACACAAACCTCACTCACCCGCTAAAGTGAGGTATTGGTCACCGAGTCAACCATTCAGGTAAAGTCGCGAGCTTGCCAGGAACCACATGTACCCGGGGGCCGCCCGACTGCTCTTTGGCCTTATCATCGCGCCCCCGTTTCCTGCCACTACTGCTCCGGTACAGTGCGTTGCGGGCAATCTACTCGGCCCGAATAATCTCCCGGCTTCGCGGTCGAAAGGTACTTTATCCGGCCAGCTAAATGTGAGGCATGCGTTCAACATGACCCGAGGCCCGACATCGGACGGTCCTTAATCGACATAGACGGAAGACACTACAGTCCAGAACCCTGCAAGCTTCCGCCCGGTCTCATATTCATTCCCACACTTAGTTATTCTCACATGACATTTCTTTCACATAAAACCAGGTAATCCCCTATAGCTCGCGGATGACAGGCAATCACCCGACTTCTACCGGTCTAAGCAACTAAGCAAGTATTGACCGTGGACACCAGGGTGACAAGGATCGGGTAAAACAAGGTGGAACAAGGTATAATGCAGCAACGTTTGCAAACAACTCCTAAACTTAATGCATCAGATTAAGTAAAATTAATAAATAATTATTTGCAAACCGGGGGAGAAATGCTCCGGGGCTTGCCTCGCTCGAAGGTACTGGGACGATGGTCAGGGCACTCCGGAAGCTCTTCACCGGACTCCTCTTCGGCTTCTGCTGGCTCCGGCTCCGTCACTTCGAGCTGCTCCTCTGCGTCCTCGGGAACAACTGTCGGAACCACCTCCTGCGATCCTGTATGATGCAGAAGTATGAGTGCAACATGCATAGGTGCAATGCAGAAGTGACATGAGATGATGAAGATGCGGAATGCATGCGGTGTAATGAATGTATTACGTCATCGGATTATGTGGAACTTATGACTCTTCTACAAGGTAG
Organism: Saccharum spontaneum; assembly: GCA_022457205.1. Taxonomy (NCBI): domain Eukaryota; kingdom Viridiplantae; phylum Streptophyta; class Magnoliopsida; order Poales; family Poaceae; genus Saccharum; species Saccharum spontaneum. The sequence continues at coordinate 21,581,100 of CM039598.1, read as the reverse complement.
TCTACGTCATCCAAGAACATGTACTCGGAAACTACCAACACTAGTTTCTACCATGCAAGAGTATTTGAAAAAATCGAGAGGCTTCAAAGATACACCAAAGTATAATTTTCCAACTAACTTTGTATTAAGAATAAATAGAAACCCTAATTAGTCCTAAGGTTGAACAGCAACACATATTTTAGTAGCTCAGAAAAATCTTATAAAATTACAGTGGATTACTAATATCAGGAATAGCTTGACATAAAATTTTTACTGCATTTGGATAACTAGAACTGCCTACACAAAAATAACAAACTAGGGCCTAAAATAGATATTTGAAATACTTTACATTATGAAAAGTATCAAACAACAGATTTAGGAATTTTTCTACTATCTACTACCTAAACAAACACTATGGAAAAATTATCACTTGCATGTTTTATTCAAATTTATTTAAATAACAAAAATAACAAATATTGGTAATAAAAAGCATTTGAACTGCAACTACAAATTTTTATACAGAACACCCAAGCTATAAAATTTTCCTAGAAAGTACATGACACAAAAAGATTAATAAATTTGGAATCATATTTTTCTGACTTTTCTAGGATTTATTAAGTATTTATCAAGAAAATAGCCATTTTACTATTTAATTATAAACTCTACAGAAAAGTACATCAAATATGACATGCAACAATTTTACATCATAGATCTGGTCCCAAAGAGTCCATAGAAATTTGTTTCATCAAATTTGGAGCTAAAATGAGCAAGTTACAATTTTTCTAAAGCATTTATACATTTTCTGAAAAATCAATTTCAAAAATCCTTTTTAACTCCAGCCGCTGAACTGCTAGACGCACCCGGCGATCTACACACGCGCGCGCACACAGAGACAGACAGGCGGGCCCGCGGGTCAACCGGGTCCCACGCGTCAGCCGCTCCGAGTCAAGGAGGGCGCTGACCGCGCGGATCTCGACGACGGCGAGGTCGCCGGCGACGAGGTCACCACCGTCGTGATCCCCAAGACGAGGCGGTCCCGTTGAGACCATTGGCATGACCGGAGGAGCTCGAAATCGAGCTTGCCACCGGCCATGGCGGCTCGGCGGCGCTGCTCACCGACGGGAGCACTTCTCCGGTCATGGGGCGGCACGGGAGATGGTGTCCGAGCACCGGGAGGAGGAGGCGAACAAGATGCTTGCGCGAGTGAGGGAAAAGAAGAGGCGGAGGCGGGGTTTCCACGGAGCGGAGAACCACGGTGAGCTCGGCCGGAACTCCGGCGAGCGATTGGCGTGGCTGTGGAGCTTACCGCGGGAGATGGAGGTGAGCACGGGTTGCGCCAGAGAGAGAGGAAGCTCGGGGCGAGATGGAGAGGTCTGCGGTGGCCGGAGCTCGTCGGAACGCGCGCGTCCGGCGAGCGCGTGCGGTGGCGGAGGCGGAAAACGGCAGCCGCGCTCGGTGAACAAGCGAGGAGGCAGAGCGGAGGGAGGAATGGCGAGGCGCTGCGGGGGGGTTAAGGCGTGGGCGCTCGCGCTGGTGGGGGCGACCGAGCGCCACCCGGCCGATGTGGCCGGCATGCGGCCGCCACGCGGCGCGCGGGCTCTGCCGGAGCGCCAGCGCGCGCGGGCGAGGGCGCGGGCGGAGGAGGGAGAAGGCCGGCTGGGCCTGGGCCGAGGCGGGGCAGCGCGGGCGCGCGCGCGCGGTGAGGCGGGCCGGCTCTGGCTCTGGGCCGAATCGGTGGCGGCGGCCCGCGAGGGAAAAAAACGAAATTTTGATTTTCGATTTTCAAATTTAAATGCATTTCAAACTTCAAACCCAATTTTGAACAAGAAGAAAGCATTTTATGGATTTGGCCCAAAAATAAAAGTTGCTCAAAATTAAATTCTCTACAACTTTGATTAAGGGGCCATTTCAAAATTCTTAATAGATTTTAAATGACAAAATAAAAGCTAAATTAGGGAATAGTTTTGAATATTTTTCATAATTATTTTTGAACAAGTTTTTGACCAAATTTGAGCTCCAAAATTTGAACTAAGGTTCCAAGTGATGTAAGAATTATGGTTGCAAGGCTTTTGATATAAGATGATTATCATATTATTATAGTCCATTAAATATAGCATGTTTAAGCTTTTATTTTAATCGAATTATACCATTATCATACATGATTATAATGATATGAATGCTATGCAATATGATTGCCATGCAAAAATGCATTGCGTAACACCGGAGTGTTACAGTGACCTTCCACACTTCTCTATTGATTGACTTGAGGTGTGCGGTAACCTTCCAATATGCATAATTTGTACCATTAAAGCGAGGTGCCTTCTTGGTGTTGTTGATGTGCAAGCTTAATTGAGCCATTTCTTTTTCACCGTAGGTCGTTAAGCCTCAAATAAACGGTGCCTCGGCTCCGATACCACTTCAAAGGTCCAAATGGCTAGAGGGGGGTGAATAGCCTATTTAAAAATCTACAAGCTTCACTAAACAACCACGTTAGTATAAAAGATGGCTAAGCTAATTCTAGCACTAGCTCAACTACACTATGCAAGCCACCTATACAATTCTAGTGAAGCAAGGCTATGATCTCTAATACACACCAACAAGGCTAAGTCACTAAGCTACTTACTCCTATGTGAAAAAGGCTACACTAAGCAAACTACACAAGAACTAGTACAAGAAAGTAAAGAGCAAGTGACTTGATTCTTATACCAACGATGTAGAGAAGTAATGCACTCGAAGAATCAATCACAATGATCAACCACAAGAGAAATCCTCGGCAAAGAGATGACACAAGATTTTTACCGAGGTTCACTTGCTTCCCGGCAAGCTACTCCTCGTTGTGGCGATGCACCCACTTGTCGGTTAGCGAGCTAATCGACTATCAAGAGTCGAGCCCTCGGCGGACGCCGCACAACCGCACACAAGATGGGGATCCTCCAAGCCTCGAGCTCCACTAGAGTATCCAATTTGCGAACTCCCGCGGGGAAGGATCAAGAACCCCTTATAACACTTGGTGAGGGCCCCAACAATCTCCAATTGCGAGCTCAATCACCTCCGCTGCTCCAAGCCGTCTACCGTGTCGAGAAACACGGAAGAGTAACAAGAAATCCGCAGCAACTCGAAGATCAAGTGCCTCTAGAATGCAACTCTCAAGCAATACACTTGAATCTCACTCAAGATGTGCAACCAAGCAAAGAGATGAGTGAAGGGGTTGTTCTCTAGCTCAAAGGATGTCTCTAGGTCTCAAAATGTGCAAGAGTTACCCTCAAACCCCGGACATCTTCTATTTATAGCGAAGGGGTACGCAGCTAGCCATTACCGGACGACACAGTTGAAATCGCGCTGACCGGACGCTCCGGTCAAGGTGACCGGACGCGTCCGGTCACTACAGGACAAGCATGAACAGTGCGCGTCAGAACTAGCCGTTGCCATGACCGGACGCGCTCAAACGTTTGACCGGACGCGACAGTGCCAGCGTTCGGTCGCGTTCCAGTAAGCTCCCATCGCGACCGGACGCGTCCGATCGCAAGTGACCGGACGCGCCAGCCGCGTCCGATCGGAGTCCAGTAACGGTCCACTCGTGACCGGACGCGTCCGGTCGAACGTGACCGGACGCACCACCGCGTCCGATCGCATCTGCCCTCCGTGCTGAACTCCTGGGTACATGACCGGACGCACCGGTTTCGCGAGGGACCGGACGCGCCGGTCCGCGACCCTTCTCACACGCGCGTCTGTCTGTGGTTTGAACTGACCGGACGCGCCAGCCGCGTCCGGTCAATTCGACCACAGCGTCCGGTCACTGTATTTTCAGTGATAAACATTTCGGACTTCCGCCACCTTTTCTCGCCTCCGGCGCAATAGAAAATATGCATTTCATTTCTTCGAAAACGCCTGAATCCCGCGCTCGCACGCTCGGCGGAAGGGAGAGCGAACCCCAAACCCCTTACTACCGCTCAAACACCACCGTCTTCGTAAATGTGCCAACACCATCATGTGAAAAACACCATGTGCATGTGTGTTAGCATTTTCACAAATATTTTCAAGGCGTTATGTTAGCTCTCTACTAGATCCTAATGCATATGCTCAAGACATTGATCTAGTGGCACTTGATTCCCGAGCTAACCATGATTGCCCCTCTTGATAGTCGGCTATGTATCCTAAATCCGGTCAATCACTTCTCTACTCATCTTAGACCGGCAAAAGGAAAACCCTATGGTTATACCTTTGCCTTGTGCTCTTAAATCCTTCTCTTCCACTTGATCATCATGTCTATCATATTATGTGCATCTCCACCATGATCGACATTTCATGTCCATGCACCATTTCTTTGTGATCTTGTGGTCACCACTCCTTGCCACGTACACCTTCATCACATGTGTTGCTTATGCCTAACTCAAAACACTTAATACATGACATTAGCAACTTGGTGCCATTAATTACCAAAACCAAACTTGGGCTTTCACCTTGTTCGCTTGAACTTATCAGCTTGGCTTATCAGCCATGATACAGTGTTTTTCTCTCATAATAAGATAGCATCAGCCGACTTGTCAGCCGCAGAAACTACAGGACGATTGTTCCTTCGCTGAAAAATTACAGCTGATAAGCCAAGTGAATAGGCCACTAGTCCCAAGTTTCAAAGATTCTGGAGCGGTGCAAGTAGAGGCATCGCTGCCTTGAGACTTAAAGCCCTTGTTTAGTTTCCAACTTCTCCTCTAAATTTCACTATGTAAAAAGAAGATTTCCCGTTACATCGAAATGTCGGCACATGTATGAAGTACTAAATGTAGATAAAATTAAAAACTAATTATACAGTTTTATTGTACTTTGCGAGACGAACATTTTGAGCCTAATTGTCAAAATTTGGACAATTTTTACCAAATACAAACGAATTGCTACAGTGCGCATTGTAGCCAATTCGGGTGTCCCAATTCGGGAACTGAACAAGGCCAAAAACAATATTTCTTGTGTTCTGTGAGAGAAGAGTATGACCCTGTTCGGCTGTGCTGATAAGCCGGCTGAAAAATACTGTTAGCCGATTTGTTGTGAGAGAAAATCACTATTCTGGTTAAAAAAATAAATTGAAAAATACGGATTATAAACCGAATAAACATGGCCTGTATAGTGGTGTCAGATAAAAGTCAATGGGCAGCGCCCGTACCGTCACATGACATAACATACCATCGGTGCCAATTTTTTTAGATGAAGTCAATGGGCAGCGCCATGTTTAGTTCCAAAAATCACATCAAATATTTGATATATGTATGGAGCATTAAATATAGATAAAAAAATTAATTAGATAGTTTAGTAAAAAATCACGAGACGAATATTTTAAACCTAATTAGTCTATAATTAGACACTAATTAATAAATACAAATGAAAGTGCTAAATAGTTAAAACCAAAAACTTTCGTGAACTAAACACACCCTAAGACAAGCTGATTGCTAAGATGAAAAAGAAAAGAGAAAAAAAAAGAAACGGGTTGATAACTCAACCGGCTCTGACACAGAAACAAAAAAAAAACTACGTAAGACAGACAAATGGCCAAGTATTGAAGCTGTGAGAAGCGATGCCTGTTTCCCTACAGTCGGACCCACTTATTTTCTCTGGCTTCACACTGCTGAAGGCCCGAGACTATCTGCAGTGGATACTGTAAAACAATATTCTAAAGTTTTAAGTATGAATATAGAGTAAAAATTACTGCATTAGATACTCTAAAATGATCCTCTATCCTTTCTCTCACTCTATATTTAGAGTAGTACAGTGCTTACTCTATACTCTACAGTGACGTGCCCTACTAGCTAAACAAAGGAAAAATGTTATAACTCACAAACCAAAAATTCAAATTAAATTTCGATTGCACCATTAAATTCATCTCAATAAATCCTTCAAAACTAGATCACACATGGATATATTTAGATAAAGTGACAAGTGGGGCCCATAGTTGATAGAGTGGATAGAGGATGATATAGAGGATGGATGAGTGTGGAAGAATTGAATATAGAGGAGAAAATCTTGCTGACTAGTACATAGAGGATGAATATAGAGATCCGTAAGTGCGGGTAGGGTAGTCTAAGGCAATGGTGGTGGACCGTGGACGTGGGTGGATGAGCGCCTGTGTTTGGACACCTGTCCTGTTCGTCAGTACGCGCGCGGTGGTGGGCTGCATGCTTGGCGGGCCATAGGCGCTGGAGGGAACTCGATCTGGGCCGGAAGCGCGAGCCAGACAAGAAACCTTCCTTCCCTAGTCGGCGGATGACTGCGTGCCACCCGGGTCGGTGGCTAGCACGGCCCCTAGGTCCCACCATCCAAATTCCAAAACCCGTAGTTCTTAGCTTTGTTCTCCAATAAATTATTAAAGCATTTATTTTAGTTCGATAAATTTATTTGAAAGGATAATAATATCCAGCGTATGAAATAAGTATCATTTAGGCCCTGTTTGGCAGAGCTTCACTTCACTAGTGAAGAGCTGAATCTGTTTTGGTAAACTGTTTGACAAAATGGCTTCTTTGTGAGAGCATGCTTTTAGGAGCCTAGAGGAGGAGGCTCCATCCCAACTCAAATCACTGTGAGAGCATATTTTTAGGGGCTTCACCATTAAAGCCATTTTACTTTACATTGTTTGGCAGAAAACGGCTCCAAACGGCTTCTGAAGCTGGTGAAGAAGCCCTGTCAAACGGGGCCTTAATTTACCATAAAACATATTTGGATATTATGTTTATTCTAAGTTATAATAAATATTGATAATAGTTTACATAAATTTAATACAATTTGAGATGGTTTGATTTAAACTAAACCTAGAATTCTATCATATTTATCACACTATAAAATTAATTATATAAGTTTAAAACAGCTTTAATAAGATCATATTTACCCTACACACATAATGAATTTATAGATGTGTATTTATGTACAGGTCAAAAACACAACAAACCTGCAATAAAAATACTTTCAAAGAAGAACCAGCGAACAAAAAAAAAAGTTGCACCGTCATGAATGGATGCTGGTCTTATAATGGACTTGGTGTTTAGTTGGCAGCTATTATTTTTATGCCGCTCTTTGAGCGTAAGCTGCGTGTGTGTTTCTTAATAATGGATGGTTATATTATAACTTATGAAGAGACTAGAATAAAATCATTTTTCTAAAAAAACATAATAAAATAAAAATGACGTACCTAATCTTCAATTGAAATATGATATGGGCCACTGCTCACTAGGAAGAAATTTGAAAATAAAGAAAACTGACCAACACACTCCAACAGCAGCCGAAAGCAGCCCACATACATCTCCTAGCCCACCTACAGTATGTCCACTTCGCTAACCACGACGAGATGTGCTCGACAAGTGTCTCCTCAAGGTTATTTCAAAGTTATTTTAGAGTTGTCATCTAGATCTTAAAGTTTCAAAATTCATTTTTAGCTATATAAAGTTATAACGGGTTTTATCTAGACCTAAACGGGCGTCTGCTCGGCCCACTATCTTATATGACATGAATTTGATAAATGAGACCCACGTGTCAACGGCAAGACTCCAACTAAAAAAGTCAAATATATTTCATATATCTTAGATTAAAATGATTTTTATATGAAAATTATAGCTCTCGACGAGATCTATAACTTTCTAGTTTCATGTTTTTTTTCATTTGAGACCGTTAAGGTGCTAAAAATTGCCGTAAAAAAATATGCTCAAAAAAATAATATAAAGTTTCAACAGTATATTAATCACGTATCATAAGTTATCGTATTTGAAAAATCATATATTTCTTGTATGGTGTCGGATAAAAAATATTTTGTGTGAATTGTAGCTCTCATAAACTCTATAAATGTCTAGTTTTGAGTTTTATCATTTGAGATTGTTAACATGCTCCAAAAACAATATAAAGCCTCAGCAACATATTAATTGTGTACCAAGCCTTGTCATCTTAGAAAAATTATATCATTCTTGTATGGTGTCAGACAAAGATAATTTATATATGAAAATTGTAGCTCTCAATGAGGTCTACAAATTTATAATTTTGAATTTTGTCATTTGAGGTCATTAAGGTGCTGAAAAGGTAAGTTCGAGCAACATATTAATTACGTACTAGAGCTTGTTGTATTAAAAAATCATTTTTTTATAGTGTCGCATAAATATTTACTTTATATTTAAAAATTGTAGTCCTCAACGATATCTAGTAATGCTCGTAGTGCTTCGCAACCCAAACACATGCGGTGGATAGACTGGTTTTCACTCTTATTAATACTGCACGCAAACAGCATGCATATCAAGTTCTTTAAACTTTCATTTTTTTTCAGTCACCATTATTCTGGTCCTTAAGGGTCTGATTAGTTAGCTTCCAAAATTTGCCAAACCAAATATTTGGCTTGTAATGATTTTGGCTATTATTTGGTTGGCTATCAAAACTTGTCAACCTCTCATATTTAGCTTGTCAAATTTATGGTAATTTTTTTATGTAACTTTGGTTTGCCAAATCATAGGCATGGCAAAATTTGGTTACAAACCAAAAGCCCTAAATCAACACCAACCTGCAAGTAATTGTTGTAGACCTGAGAGGTTATTATTTATTTATTATTGTAAAAAAAAGGTGTGGTCCCTTGTTAAGCTAGATGCAGATCAGTGGTTGGCAATGATCTGTTGCGCCTCAGTCTCGTACTTGAAGCGGTAGCTGCTCTGCTTGGAGCTGTCCGCTGACCAGATGAAGAGCCCGGGCAGCTTGTTCTGCCGCTGCAGCTCCATGGCCCCACTGATGCCTTGGTCCGGCGAGAGCAGTCCGGTGACGTCGCCGGTCTTGAAGCTGGCGAGGACCTTGCCGCCGGGGTAGTTCGCCGACTGGTTGTTGTAGAACATGACGTACGTGGGCACGTCGGTGTTGTCGCCGTAGCCGTAGAACTGGAAGTTGACGTAGTCGATGACGCCGGAGTACTTGCTCCAGAGCGGCTGGTAGTACTGCTGCACCACCGGGTCCTCGAACGGCGCGATGGAGGTGGCGATGTTGGGCATCCTCTGCTTGAGCTGCGTCAGGAGGCGGCCGATGCACTCGACGAACGTGTCCACGGCGACGCCGTCGGCGAAGTGCTCGTAGTCCACGTCCACGCCGTCCAGCCCGTACGTGTTGATGATGCCCGTGAGCGACGTCACGGCGTTGGCCACCCACGAGTCGACGGAGGTCGGCGTGAAGACGGCCTTGACGATGTCCTGCACGCTGTCGCCGCCGAGCCCCGCCATGACGGCGACGTTCGGGTGCGCGGCCTTGATGGCGGCCACGGCGGCGGGGGTCAGGTTGCCCGTGTCCCAGAACGGGCTGAACACGCCGTTGGTCGGCACCGGCTTCGGCTGCTGCCCCACGGGCGTGTAGTCGATGGCGAAGGAGAGGATGAAGTGGAAGCTGACGAAGGCGTTGATGGGCACGTCGGAGAACTGGACGCCGGTGGACTGCGCGCCGATGTACTCACGGAACAGGTAGCCGTTCGTCATGGCCGACAAAATGGACCTGTATCTCTATCGAAGCAATTAAGCAGTGCTGCCGAGTGCCGTGCACACAACAAGGGGGAGGCAAGGGGACGCATTTGTAGGCGTTGTCCACTCCTTGACTGCAGTAGTCGTTGGCGGGCGAGCAGAGACGAATCAGTCATGTCTGATGTCGTCGTGTTCTGCAAGAACAGTTTTTTTCTCCCTGCGATATCGAAAGGAGTCGGTCAACTAATTCGGCTGAGAAACAAGATATGAATTGATGACTACTATATGTGACCTGCAAAACTTGATGTACATTGATGTACGTACATTTGGGGTGGCTATCATGTACGTTCGTAGACTGCTGTTTTTCTCCGAAGGGAGGAGGGAATTATATTAAAACTCAGCGTATTACTCTTCAAATTATACATAGAAAATATAAAATAAATAAGGCACAATATTCTATTTAAACTCTTCCACCCTCTTCTTCCCTCATGACTTTCCTCGATGCAGTCGATGCTCTAGATGAACAGAGCCTTGTCAAACACCGAAGTCAGAGTATAGTCCATATACCGAATCCAGCAATCAACCCTAAAACATTGGACAAGCCGCAAGATTCAACGTTATGGAATCAAGTTCAAAACGCATCTGAATCGATGAAAGAATATCAGCATTTGTATCATATCGTCGGGCACATCATAAGACACACGTTCATCACCTTCGATTCTTGATTTTCTCTTGGCGACCATTGATGATGAGATCGACGATTCGGAGTAACTATCTTTGTTGGAAGTGCCCCAGAAGAACCCCTCCCCGGCTGCCGATGAAATCGACACCTACAGTGACGACCTCGTAATGCAAGTTTATCGCAGATAATAAGATTTCGACCGAAATCATCTGATTTTGTCGGTAGATTTATTTAGACTAAATTCTGAAAAAAATAAATCTAAAAACTACGAAGAAAAGAGACGTATGGGACACCTCTCCTTCCTATCAAAACGCACCTATCGTTAGGCAGCTTTACCTGAGAGAGAACCAAACAAGGCCCGTACTGCATGGGATAAGGACGTACCACAAGTACATCACAGCCGCATAAGCTGTGATGACTTCCGCTGTTCAACGCCCTATATCCGATCCGATCCGATCCCTAGGCCTAGCGAAGTCGACGATCTTGAAGAAGTCCTCATGAAGCGATATATACGCTAGGAAAGCGGCAAATTCAACATCGGAGGCTGCCATCAGCTGCGTGGCTTGCGGCGAGAGACGCGTTTCGGTTCGTTGCAAATCTGCTTTGTTAAAAATTAGTCGGCCTCGTGGAAGGAAGGATGCATGTGCATCCCATTCCATGCACGCAAGGACGCGTGGGGCTCTGCTCCTAAATATATCTTCGACGTACGTGTTGCACAGACCACGCACGATGGCTCTAGTGTGTGATTTGTCGTGCGTTCAAGTCTTCAAGAGCATTGCAGATTTTATCAAAAAAAAATTGCAGATTTGCGGTAGGGCGCGGGACTACTACACATGCATGTGTTCTTTTTCTTGTTTCCATATATATATATATATATATATATATATATATATATATATATATATATATATATATATATATATATATATATAACTATTACCCTACAGCTGGCTACAAAATAACTTATTCTGTAGCCACTTTGAGTTACAATAATTGTTATGCTAATTTACGAGATTATAGTAACTAATTTCATATAGTAAGGAATTACTATAATCTCATAAATTAGCATAGCAATTATCGTAACTCAAAGTGGCTACAGAATAAGTTATTTTGTAGCCAGCTGTAGGGTAATAGTTCTCTCTCTCTATATATATAATAGTAAATATATATAATAGCAAATATGCTCGTGCGTTTCAAGGAGTAAAAATTTCTCATAAGACCTTGTCAGAGGCTTTGTTGTAATGTTCTTGATCAGAGGTTCAATGGTGTTTGCTTTTGCATGGAAATAAATATATGTACACATGCTCTGCACCGTCTGCACAAATTAGCTCTCAATTCCACTCATTCTCCATAGCGTTCCGATAGCAAGAACCATGCTTCAAGCCTTATATACTGGGAGTCAGTACATGGAGATCAAAAAACAATACAAGTCATGACACATCACTAGTACATGTTTGCTTTTGCGTGGCGTTGGCCTTTTGAGATTGGAGGCGGGCACCTCTTTTGCCCACCTCCATTGTTGGTGGCATGACCAGCCTCAGCCGGCCACCCAAAGGCCTTCCTCGGTTTACTATCAATGGAGGCGGTCGCCTTAACAGGGCCGCCTCCGTTAATGCGTATTAACGGATGCGGTTGCCTTAGGCCGACCGCCTCCATAAATCGATTTTCGGAGGCGGGCACACTATAAGGCCCGCCTCTGAAAAGGCCGAGGCTCAACAGGCCCAACAAGGCCCGATTTTCGGCTTGAAGTATAAATACGTAGACTAGGGTTTCTTCACTCCTCAATCTCTCTGTCTCACCGCTCCCTCTCCCACCGAGCTGGCGTGGCACCCTCGCCTCCCTCTCCTACCACGCCCTCTCCCTCACTCTCTCCTCCCTCACTCCCCCACGCAGGGAGGCCAACTCCCTCCCTCCCGAGCCCGTCGACGCCGGCGCAGGCCCCTCTCCCTCCCCCCTCCCGGATTTGGTGGCTCCCCTTGAGCGCCCCTCCTTCACCTCCCCGAGCGGCGGTGGCCATCCCCCACCTCCCGAGCGGCCTAGCAGCTGTGGTGAGGCCGCCCTCACCTTCCGACGGCAGAGCGCTCCATCCCTCCTCGTCGATGCCCGCGCACAAATCCGGTGGAGGGCTGTCGGATCCGAGAGGAGGGCGGCTGGATCCGATGGATCCCTGCCGGATCCGGTGGAGGTCGCGTCGGTGGCGCCGATGCAGGTACAACTCTCATCTCCCTCTCTCTTCCCCTCTGACCTCACTCTTCCATCTCAGATCCGGTGCGGATCCGCCCCTAACCCTACCTTCCTCGCAGATCTGCGATGACGTGGGTGCTGCGGCGGGCTCCGATCCTCCTCAGCTCGGCGGCGTGGGTGCTGCGGCGAGCTCCGATGGCTGCGGCGGCGTGGGTGTGGCAACGGGCTCCGATCCCCATCAGCTCCGGCTCCGGTGGGCTCGCAATGAGGAGGAGGCGCGCCCAGATCCAGCGGACGCGACAACAGCGGGCTCGATTGGGCTCGCTAGGGTTTTTTTATTTAAATCAATTAACGGAGGCAGATAGCTTAACGCGACCGCCTCCGTTAATCGATTAACCAAGGCAAGCAAAAACAACCGCCTCTAAAAAAAGGTTGATTAACCGTGACCTTTGATCGAAGACGGTTGCCTTTGCCCGCCTCCAAAAATGCAAAACACCCGCCTCCATAAAAATTTCTGTAGTCGTGCATATTTGTAGTTGGCCAAGCCAAAATGGAAACCGAGAAGAATTAAGCAAAAGCAACGCATATTCGCACAAGCCTTGCATCAACAGAATTGTAATAGTAGTGATGTGCTGAATAGCTCATGGCTTTGCACTACCTTGGTCCAGTGTGATTTCCACCACCCCATCCACGTGAACTCCTTCGCGCCGTGGATCGCCTTCCTCTTCCTCGTCAAGGGCCTGCCGCACCCGGTGACGGACGTCCACCATGTGGTCTGGTACATCCTCATGGCGCCCATCCCTGTTCCTTAGACTTTAAGATCTACGGGCAATGGATGTCCGGCGGCAACCGTCAGCTATCCAAGGTGGCCACCCTGACCAACCACCTCGCCGTCGTCGGCAACTTCGTCGGCGCGCTGCTGGGCGCCAAGATGGGGCTCCGCGAGGTGCCCATCTTCTCCTTTGCCGTAGGGGTAGTGCACTGTGGTGCTGTTCGTAAGCAGCTCCCCAAGGAGCTCCACCCGGTCTTCTTCCTCTTCATCGCTGCACCCAGCATGTCCTCCGTCGGCTAGGCAAGGCTCTGCGCCGACTTTAACTATGCTGCCAAGATCCTCTACTTCACCACCGTCTTCCTCTACATGTCACTGGTACGTGTACATCTGTCGTCTTCTCTCTTCTCGACACACGTGATGACACGTATATAGGAGTATATTATATATGTACATATACAACATGCATGTATTGACTGTCTGTATATACGTACAGGTGGTGCATATCAACATTTTCAGGGGCGACCGCTTCTCGCTGGCATGCGGCGTGGTGGGCGTACATGTTCCTAATGACGAGCGTGGCCATCGTGATGGCGGTGTAGGCGTCGGCGGTGACCAACGTGCTCACCCAGGCGCTGGTCGTGGACTCGTGGGGCTGTCCGGGGTGGCAACCGTCACCGTCGCCGGAGTGCTGGTGACCATCATGTACCGCACATTCGTGCGCAAGGACCTGTTCCCCAACGACGTGTCCATCGCTGTCGCACAGCGGCCCAAGGCCAAGTTCGGCAAGATCCTCGTGCACTTCGGTGCCTCCGGCGATGGCGTCAAGGACCTCATCTTTGCCGTCTCCAGGCACGGCGCCGGCGGCAGATCCGACACCAACAGTGCCAGCGAGTCGCTGTCGGCCGTCGCCCATGGCGCGAGGCCGCCGCAGAGCAAAGCCGTAGGCCACCGTCGATCTCCGCACTATTTATATATGTACAGGTCGATTGAAAGCGCTACGTGTTGGTTCATGCGGACCGACTCCTTGGGCCGAGAATTTTTTTGCGTTGCCCAAAACTCGACTCGAGTTCGAGTACAAAACGAAGACCGGCTTGATGAAACGTGGATGACAGACCAAAACATATTGGTAACTCTTTCAAAAGTGACGGAACAAGAATTTCTCTCCTATAATAATTTATTATAATTACAATAAGTAGTGCAAGTACATTACAATATAACTCAATTCATATTAGAACTGGACTCCATATCGCTAGATGTTCAGTTGTTGTAACTCTTATGAGCGCGTTCATGAATCCATGTCACATATGAGATACGGAAGGCATCATCGGATACGTCTTAGAATAGGACTCCACATCGGTTATCGCTAGACGTGAGCTATTATAACTCATATGAACACAGGATATATATATATATATATATATATATATATATATATATATATATATATATATATATATATATATATATATATATATATATAAAAGTTCGGACGGAAGAAACTCTCGACCATTGGTAGGTAGGGGGAGGTGGACGAAAAAAATAGCTGAAAATTTTGTCTCTTTATTATTAAGGTATAGATATGAGTCCACTTTGGCGTGGAATAATCGTGATTAACTATGACGACGTCGACAAGTAACAGATCGAGCCCATGTGACAACTGGAGATGTTTACTCTTATTAAGAGCGCGGAGCTCGGCGGCCGCTCAGCCCATCCACGACAGCAAAATTATTTTAGGCCATCCGATTACGTGCTAGCTTAAGGATTTTTTACCGCGTGTCCTCACTCCTGTTATAGCTCCGTACATGCCTGTCTTCCTGTTATTGGACCATCCACCGGTAAAATATCTTCCCCATCCCATCGCTGCCCCCGCACGCCGCTCTCCACGGCTCCGCGCGCCGCCGCTCTGCCTTGCCAGCGCCGCCGCCGCTCCGCTCGCCGCTCCGTCGCTCCATCCCCTTCTATCAACGGCCCCTCAAGGGATGGCTGTACCGCTGGACCGGTGACTTCACGGATTTGGAGCGTCCACGCAGCTCCGTCTTGGCGTCCTCACCGCACCGCAACATGCCGTAGGGATGTCCGGCCTCACCCTCGCTGTCGCTGCAGCATGCCCTAGGGTTTCGTTGTTGGCCAAATCCTCGACCAGGACAGCCGCCTGTTGATTCATCATGGTGTGTTGCTGCAGTTCCGACTCCCACGTCCCCGGTGAGCGCCAAAATTCATCCTTCCCTTTTGTTGCTTCTTTGTGTGGTTCTTTTCATCAGCCGTGTTTTTTTTTCCGCATCAATTGAAATGCAGAACAATGGCTGTCTTCTTGCACAGTGCTTCGTTGCAGGTTGTTCCGGGTGCATTGCTGTTGTCGTCTACAAACTTTAAATTAGGTTGTTGCTTATGTATAATGTATTAGCATACCTGTAGATATGTGCACAAAATATGGAGCCAGATGCAGGTTTGCTACAATTAATAATGTCATGTTCGTTGACATATCCTAAATTTCCAATGGTTGCTCGACTACATATTGGTTACTGACCTTTTTAAAATTAAGATTAGCTATTAGGTTTGTCACATCTTCTGCTACAGAAAAAGGTAACGATTAGGCCAAAATAATTATTTTGTTTGCTTCATCGATACCAAAGAAAAAAGAAAAAGAAAAAAAAATAGGATGCTATTGCTGCTAAAATGTTGTGCTGTACAGATTTCTAGGTTCAGTGCAATGGTCGACCAACGTGGGAAACAGATTCAACAGGTTTCCATGTTTTCTTTGTCATTTATCTCTTTGGTCTCAGCATTGATTACCTTAGCTTCAGCATATCACACATCATTCAGCTACCATGGTCATCTATCAGGTACGGCATTGTACTTAGGCTACCTTGTGTGTTGTGTGTTAACTATTTCTCTAAACAAAATTATGTTCGTGCAGTACCCTATTACTCTATCGATCATATCAAAAAATATATTTGGACAATCAGATGGTCCAAGGTGATGCTACGATTTTGGTTCCTGTTGTGCCTGAGAAATTTAGTCGCTATATTCCGGAGATGCTTTGCCTGACCTCTTCTGGGGTTACGGTTTTCACCACACGATGGCTTCGAGACGGTGGATGCTAGGTGTGTTCTTCAATTTGATACATCACTTATGCGCATTGATTTGGTTTCCCCTTTCTTTTTTGGCTTCGTTTCTTCCAACAGGTTCCAGCTCCCCTTCCTTTTTATATCTTTTTTCGGTCAACCTCGTATCCATACCAGCATAGGAAGATGGGAACGGCCGGCCTGGATTGAACCATTTTTTTTAATTTTTCGTACACACCATAACATATAGACAAAATTGTAGTTTTACAAACATTGTTTCAGTTGACTGCTAACAGCGCCAGGCCAGCAGCGGCCATCCATTCTTTTACTAAAGAACTATAGTAAGTGATATACACATCAATTATTTTGTTATGACACCTGACCTAGGGCATGTTCTGTTATTTAGCTTGTTTTGCAAAGCTGTTCCCATTAGATTTCTTCTGTAATTAATCTAGGAGTACGGCCATAACAACTATCTTAAGAACAGGGGAGTCAACCAGCCTGTCTGCCTCCATTCATGAAAGTAATGAAAATCGCAGATTTTTAACTCTGAAAATGGGGATATGTTTTCCTGAACCTTACGCTGCCCACTTATGACCGAGTTTGATGGAGGTTTGTATGAGGCTATTTTTTTTAGATTTATCTCACTTTTGATTATTATCATTACATGAATGGTGCGAGTTTGATGGAGGTTTCTATCAGGCTATTTTTTTAAAAATTATTTCACTTCTGATTATTATCATTACATGAATGGTGTTTCTAACCAGATCAAGTGCAATAATTTTCTTTGGAAGTGAAATTATTACACCGTTGTAACAAAAATTACTTACAGGATGTGCAAGGAAAATTGCTAGGTACATATATAGACCAAATTCTGAAGAAACAGAACTCTGGATGCAAAGTGTAGCTTTGTGATGAAAAAGGTTTGATAGATAGAATCACATCCCTATATGTGCCAAGAGTTGATGGGGGTATAATCTTATCGAAAATTTCATGATATTTTTGTTACTGCAGGTTGAAGATCTTTCAAGGACGTTTAGATTCCTCTATGATTAATGGTGGCCTGCATCCGGTATCTAAAATATCGCAGTAGGTATTTTCTAACTCATTTTGCATTTATGCTGTATTGCATTGCGCTTTTAAACGAGTTATATTTTCTTAGTACAAGTCTACTTTACAGCATGTTGATGAAGTAGGCATGTCTTTGTTGAAACAGGCAATACATGCTGGTACCAGTACCACAGAAAAGGGTAATCCATATATTTTTTACATATTGCCTCCTTTTTTTCCTTTTCCGATTGTACAAATTGTAACTTTACTCACATATTCACGATTCTTTCAATGTTTTTTCCCATGCATTTTTGTCTGTGGAAACCAATTTCTTATTAGTTGTGCACCCATGCTAATAATTGTAGCGACTTCCTTTTTAATTCCTTTCCTTTCATCAACCGTCTATTGTCCAAAGATGAAAACCATGAACAGCTATTTCAAATAGTTTTCATGATGCGGCAGCAATTGGGGACTGTGCATAAACTTATTTTCATAAATAGAATATTAAAGGGGAAATTGGCTACAGAATATGGAAAGTAACGTCGTATGGCTAGCGGACACAAAAAATACAATTGCCTGTCTGGTACAATACCAACGTGTTAAATTGCTAAATGGCACCGTGCTTATTAAAATAGTCATGTCTTTCCCAATATTATATGCATAGTCAGTTCAAAATTATCTGTTCGTATGATAATTCTTTTCCATGGAGTTTAATGTATTTCCTCTCTCTCTTCTCATAATAGATAGATGTACTAATTAGTGTGCTTTAGGAGTTCAATGTATTTCCTCTCTTCTCATATGATTGATGGATGTATTCATTAGCACGCTTTCGGTAATTTTAAATTCTGGTACCTGCTTAGCTGTCAACTTTTCCATTTTGATTTTTGCCTGACTGCTTTCAAAACATCTATTCTCATCAAGTGGTCTTTTTTTACTCTGCATATGTGCAGAATGAGAAAACAGATATAGTGAGCACATTGGAACCGGTATGGATCTTGCATTTTTTTTTCTCTTTACAAATGAGCTGGCCTCTATGAGCAACCAGCCCGTTACACTGGTATTCAACCAGCCCATTCACTAACAAAGCAGCTTGTGTGCTCATTCATTTCGTAGCCTTTTGGGTCCATACCCATATTCAGTTGGATTGCGATGAATTCATTTCTTAACGTTGATTTTTGTAGTGTGTCCTCTGAACCTGTTTAGTTTTGGGTTGTCATCCTTTACAGGTTTTAGTCTCTATGAATTATTCTTCTGCCTCTCCAGTTCCTTTTCTTAGTGTTTTTTGTTTGCCCATACCTGTGAGCATGTATTGGTAGACTATACAGCTTTAAGTTCATTCATACTATTTCACACAGACATTTTGCTTTGTATATATGTGCAGGAAAATCATGTGAATTATTGGGTTTCCTGTGTGTGCTGCCAGGAAAAGAATATGCAGCCTTCCAAGTTAGGTGAGTCGCTAGCTTCCAACCTCCACATGTTGAGTTAACGAAGTATTTTGTTGCTGCTTATTGACATAGCATATTTAAGCAATTTAAATGTGCTTGCTGTGTTGTCAGTCTGGATGATTACAAATATTTGGTTACTGCACATGGATGTTCTGTACATTAGTCCTTAAAATGTGTTTATTTTTTAGAGCGCCTTGCCACCTTGTTTCTTCAATTATATTTTTCTCTTAAACGGCAAGCATTTTTTTTAGTGCCCAGCACAGACTTAGCCATTTATTGAACCAGCCAAACCGTATGCCAGTTTTCCCTATCTTATTCTCATTTTCCCATCGCCTTCCTTTTCCTAATTCTTTTCCCTTATGTTTTTTGTTCGAGCCTCCTACATTTCATTGGTTGAAACAACTTAGTCTCTTCTTTATTGCACGCTGTTTGATTTCATTTTTTCTCCCAGAACATTTAGATTTTATAATCCATGTGTCCATGTTCTAAATAGGACAACATAGTGGTAAGATCATGTCAGCTACTCAGCTTATGCCTGCAGACGAAAAAGAGCCATGTATGCTTACGCCTGATACATATTTAGTTAAAATGGTTAGTGCTATATGCTCTACTGCTATTCGTCCTCAAATGCTTTTCCTTCTTAACAGTTCTTAGTTCCTTTAAGCATAAAAAAAGATGCACGGCTTCTTATGCAAGACGAAGACGCTCTAGATAACAAAAAAAAAAAGCAGAGTCAACGTAGGCTCACTGATTTTGCCCTTATATTAAAACACTGTACCAAGGTTAGCCTACTACCAGATTGAGTGATACAATTTTCTGTTGCAATATAGCTACCAGCTGAGCCCATGTGCCAACAATCTAACATATCCTCAAAAAGACGCCGCTATTAAGCAGCTGTTATGCTGTGCCACCAAATTATTTGATTATTTCACTTTCAACAATTCAGTTCTCTGTGCAAAGGCCATTTGTCAAATTCTCTACTCCTTCCTAGCAAGTGCACCTGCTCGTCAAGGACATTGTGCCTCTACAGGCTGTGACTTTTTTTCTGTTTTGTTTCGGTTTTCTTTCTGCTATTACCATGAATTATATAACATTTAGATTTTGATGCACAAAAATTGTGTCCTGCTTCCACTGATTTTATGGGTTGGATGCAGGGATTCCAAAGTTTTCAGGATCTTGTCTAAAATAAGTGCACTTATTGTATTTTTCTCCACCAGCACAGCCTGCTAACCAGCAACTTAAAGTTGGCACCATTCCTTTTTTGTATCTCTTGCTTGGCAGTTATATGTGTTTCATGAAATCTAGGAGCGGCCCAGTCTTCTATGTTCTTTGTCTGAATCCAGTCTTCTAAGTATGAATTTCTAATCGCTATCCTATGCCTTTGAAGGTGTCATAGATATTATGTGTTCCTCAATCTATATTTTTATATATTGTTACAATTTATTTGTTTTGAATAGGTTTATAGTGCGGTGCCAACTCATTATTAAGTAGTCTTTAATGCATAACCTATTCTGAGGACAATATTTTGTGTCATAATACCAGTTGCTAATAAGCCATGGTATACTTTTTTTTTCGTCTTTTACTAGGTTCAAATAATCTGATTCCTGGAGAACAAGGGAAAAAAGCAACCAAGGAACGAAACATGAAGAAGCTGGTAACACAGACATTGCCAAAACAACAACCGTGTCTAAGAAAGAAAGTCACCAGCATAATGAAAAAGCAAAAGTCAGGACAAGTAAGGAAGATAGTGAAGAATGAAAATAATTCCACATGGGGTCAAGCTGCTCATGCACAGGTCAGATATTTGACTTTGTGTTGTTTTCATCCCACCACCTATTTGAACTTTGACATTTCCTATTGTCCTTCGCTGTTCTACAGGTCCGTAGTCGTTTCATTGAGCTCTTTATTGAATCAGCATATATACAACCACCTGTAGGCCAGTCATCAGGTGGCCTGCCTGACATCGGTCCTGCTTTCGGATATAAATGAGAACAACGGCCGAAAAACAGCGATAATAATAGTGTTACCTTATCCTCTACAAAATTGATTTGCATTAAAGTTCTCATATTTTAACCGTTGCCAAAAGCAAAAAAATCCTTTTACATTCAGGTACCTTTCTCGGTTGTATGTTTGGCACAATCCTAATAGCAGATGATGAGTGTATCCTTGCCATTGCCATATTTTGTCATTTATGCGTTTCTTCGTTGATTGATGTCTACATGAGGAAAAACCTTACCCTAAGTTTATCTGTTCCACAGAAAAACTTGAGCCAACTGCCAATATATGTAGTTTTCCTGCAACTCCATATGTGTATATCCTGTAAAGGAAAAAATAAAAATAATCTCTTGCCAACACAAAAACCTGTACTTCGAGGGTGAGAATTGCCCCGCGCGCAAGGGCGCGCGCAACGTACTAGTATGTATGGTCCTGGTCGATCATGGAAGTTGCAAACTCAACGCTTGTGTTGCGGGACTACACGTACATGTGCACCGTGCACGCATGCATGAATGTTGACCTCGACATCTTATCTTGTACTCTTATAAAGCAAAACCTTACTAGCATATTTCTCAGTAATTTCGTAAAGCCACGTCATTTAGGAGGGCCCACAACCACAGGTTACTATGCAGAGCCTCTCCGTTTCCGGTACACGAACTCAACGGTTGTGCTGGATCCACTCCGCCTTCCTCTGTCTGCGTCCAAAGGCACTCACGGTCATGAGAAGGCCGAAGCCCAAGGGGTGCACATTCGTGACAGATGCAACTCTCCATCCGTTCATTACCTTATTATAACAATGCCGGTCTTAGGATTGTGAGGGCCCTCTGACAGACTCATCGTGACGGCTCATCTGAAATCTTATAATATATAAGCGATAATTTTACTCGCAAAGCAAAAATAATTCAATAATATATTTTTAATCTAACACCTAAATTAGAAGAAAAACATGACTATACTAGTACAAAATACTAGAAGTTTGAAATACTATACAAATAATTAATTTGGATTAAAAAATAAACAAGGAAAAAATACCTAGAACCTGGATATGAACTGAAACAACTGATCGACGATCGCAATTACCAAGAAGGCAGGAACCAAGATGTCGTCGTCGTGGAACCCTGCCTGGTCACCGTCATCGTGCGTCGTGTCTATGTCTCCGGGAGTCTAGCTCTCCGTGGCGGCGTGGCTCGCCGGCTCCACGTGCGTGCATCGGCTCGTCGCGAACTCACGAGTCGCAATCAGAGTGTGTGGCGTGGCTCCTCGCCTCCTCTCTGCCTGGGAAAGAAAGACCGATGTTGTCTTCTTGGGCAGCCTGACCAGTTCTCTACCTCTCTTCTGTCTTCTCATTAGTTTGCTGATGATGCCTAATGGACTATAGGGCCTCGGGGTTTGTATACCTGGGCTTGGACCCCTCTCCTGCTTGGGCCCTCAGCCATCGCACCCCATGCCCTCCCCTAGGGCCGGCACTGCTCATTAATCTATTGATTAATCAATAATTCAGCTTTCACCAAAAAAACATCTTCTCCCATTCCCAATACTATTACCGCTCCCACTTCCCGTTAAGGCCAACCAAAATGCTCCACCAGCACCATTCATTGATTTGCCTTCACTTTTATAACAGCTATGTCAACTAGAGCATATAGGCCCCGTTCAGTTGTGCTGATAAGCCGGCTGAAAAACACTGTTGGCTGATTTATTGTGAGGGAAAAACACTGTTCTAGCTAAAAAAACAAGCTAAAAAAGATGGATTATAAGCCGGGTGAACAAGACCATATATTGGACTTTCTTCAACACCGTCACCACCTTGATCTCCACGATTCCACTCTGAACACTACAGCAGCCAGTGGCTTCCCCGAATGCTAGTTGAACTCGGGGAAGGCCCAATTGCATTCGGAGAAATCTTCCCCGAGTGCAACACTCGGGGAAGAGCCTCCGGCTAATCCTCTAACGGGAAAGAGAGCTTCCCAAGTGCCGAAAATCGTGCACTAGGGGAAGGCTTCGCCGAGTGCCGTACTGGCACTCGGGGAAGATTTGACGCCGTCGGCCGATGGCCAACGCCGGTTTCTTTTCTTTTCTTTTTTTATTTTCTTTCCTGAGTGTTGCACTTTTCTTCCCTGAGTGCAACACTCGGGGAAGATTTTTGTCTTTAAAAAAAACCCTCTTCTCCGAGTGCTCAACCCAGACACTCGGAGAAGAATTTTTTTTTAAAAAAACTCTTTCCCGAGTGCCGCAGCCCAGGCACTCGGGGAAGCCACCTCTAAATTTTTTTTTGTTATTTTCTTCCCCGAGTGCAACACTCGGGGAAGATTTTTGATTTTTTTAAATACTCTTTGTCGAGTGCTGCAGCTCAGGCACTCGGCAAAGATTTTTTTTAAAAAATAAAACTCTACCGAGTGCCTAGGCTGTGGCACTTAGCAAAGAAATTTGTTTTTTTAAAAAACTTCTTTCCCGAGTGCCGCAGCCCAGACACTCGGGGAAGTCTGTTTTTTTATTTTTAAAAAATCTAACCACAGCATGTAATATATGATTCGAATTCAAATTCAAATCTATTGACCACATATATACATATATTCATCCACAAACACACGAGCATGATTGAAAACATCATTACAAGCCAAATTCAAAAGTTTCACAAATCCATTACATAGTCATAAGAAACAAGCCATAATCCAATTTGACTTACAAAAATCACCAACAGGCATTACTTTGGTTCTATAATAGCGCAACATGTCTCAAACAGACCAGTTTTTGAAACCCTAGATGGTCTCAACTCAAAAAGTCATGAATACCAAGATTAGTCCACTCATCAAGATCTAAATTTGATACATACTCCCTCTGTATTGGATTTAGAAGTCGTTTTAGACAAAGTTTGAATCAAACATTGGGAATATAAATCATCAATAACTTTTAAGTTGTTGTGTTTGCAAATGTAAAAATTATATGAATAGATTTGTCTTGAAAAATACTTTCATAAAAGTATACATATATCACTTTTCCATAAATATTTTTTTATAAAAACAAAAGGTCAAAAGTATACATATATCACTTTTCCTAAACGACTTCTAAATCCGATACGGTGGGAATAGGCCATTTTTGCATTTGACAAAGTGTTAGAAAGTGTAGTTTTAAATCCACAAGTCTCACATATAGTTTCATAAAGTCTATGTGAGATTTAAAATTTTGTGACTAGTGATTACTAACACTTTCTCAAATACAAAAATGACCTATGTATCAAATATAGATCTTGATGAGTTATTCAATCCTGGTATTCAAAAGTTTTCCATTTGAGGTCATTTAGTGCCTCGTATGACCAAGTTTGACCAAGTCACGTCTTGGATTTTTTAAACATGTGACTAGAGTTTACTAAAACTTTCTCAAATGGAAACATGAACTATGTATAAAATGTAGACCTTGACGAGTTCTAACACCTTTGTATTTAGAAGTTTTTCATCTGGGGTCATTTAGTGCCTCATTTGACCAAGTTTGACCAAGTCAAATCTTGGATTTTTAAAAAACGACACTTTAACTGAACCCTAGATGGTCTCAAATACAAAAGTCATGAATACAAAGTATGTCAAATTCATCAAGATCTACATTTGGTGTAATGGTCAACTTTTCATTTGACAAAGTTTGAACCACTGAAATTTTGAATTTTGAATTTTTCACAACTACATGCCAGTTTTCGAAACCCCAGATGGTCTCAACTCGAAAAGTCATGAATACCAAGATTGGTCCACTCATCAAGATCTATATTTGATACATAGGCCATTTTTGCATTTGATAAAGTGTTAGGAAAGTGTAGTTGTAGATCTACATGTATCGCATATAGTTTCATAAAGTCTATGTGAGATTCAAGATTTTGTGACTAGTGTTTACTAACACTTTCTTAAATGCAAAAATGGTCTATGTATCAAATGTAGATCTTGATGAGTTCTAACACCCTAGTATTCAAAAGTTCTCCATTTGAGGTCATTTAGCGCCTCATTTGACCAAGTCACATCTTGATTAGCGCCTCATTAGTATTCAAAACATGTGACTAGAGTTTATTAAAACTTTCTCAAATGGAAACATGAACTATGTATCAAATGTAGACCTTGATGAGTTCTAACACCTTTGTATTTTAAAGTTTTTCATCTGGGGTCATTTAATGCCTCATTTGACCAAGTCAAATCTTGGATTTTTTTAAAAAGACACTTTGACTGAACCCTAGATGATCTCAAATACAAAAGTCATGAATACAAAGTATGTCATACTCATCAAGATCTACATTTGGTGTAATGATCAACTTTTCATTTGATAAAGTTTGAACCACTCAAATTTTGAATTTTAAAATTTTCACAGCTACATGCCAGTTTTCGAAACCCTAGATGGTCTCAACTCGAAAAGTTGAGAATAGCAAGATTGGTCCACTTATCAAGATCTACATTTGATACATAGGTCATTTTTGTATTTGACAAAGTGTTAGGAAAGTGTACTTCTAAATCCACAAGTCTCACACATAGTTTCATAGTCTATGTGAGATTCAAGATTTTGTGACTAGTGTTTACTAACACTTTTTCAAATGTAAAAATGGTATATATATCAAATGTAGATCTTGATGAGTTCTAACAACCTTGTATTTAAAAATTTTCCATATGAGGTCATTTAGTGCCTCGTTTGACCAAGTTTGACCAAGTCACATCTTAGATTTTTAAAACATGTGACTAGAGTTTACTAAAACTTTCTCAAATAGAAACATGAATATGTATAAAATGTAGACCTTGATGAGTTCTAACACCTTTATATTCAGAAGTTTTTCATCTGGGGTCATTTAGTGCCTCATTTTACCAAGTTTGACCAAGTTAAATCTTGGATTTTTAAAACATGTCACTAGAGTTTACTAGCACTTTTCCAAATGGTAAAATGAACTATGTAACAAATATAGATCTTGATGAGTTCTAACACCTTTGTATTCAAAATTTGTTCATTTGAGGTAATTTAGTGCTTCATTTGACCAAGTTTGACCAAGTCACATCTTTGATTTTAAAAACATGTGACTAGAGTTTACTAACACTTTTCCAAATGGTAAAATGATCTATGTAACAAATATATACCTTGATGAGTTCTAACACCCTTGTGTTCAAAAGTTTTTCATCTGAGGTCATTTAGTGCGTCATTTGACCAAGTTTGACCTTCTCATGTGGAGATGTTTGAGTTTTAGGCATCTGACATCGCAACTTGCTCGAAATCTTCTCAATTTTTTTTATGATAGCCTCTACATGCGATAACATGACGCCCAGACAAGTTTCATGATTTTCGGACTTCGTTCGGATTTTATATAATTTAAAAACACTTTTTCCGCAAGTTGTTCGTCATGTTAAGTCAACAAGATGCTCGACATTTCATGTGAGTTCCTGGATACAGCCTCAACATACACTAAATATCATGAATATCATTTTTTGAATCAAGAAATTCCATTATTTCATGCACCTGTAGTTCAAATTTGAAGTATGCAAAAAAATTCAACGAAACGGGAAAAATTAACGAAATATACGAAAAAAGCCAAAATTATCCCAAATTTGAACAAGGAGTTTTAAATAATGTGGCAAGGACTCACAAAAATGGGGCAAAAAACAAAAAAATTCTTCGGCCTCACAAAAAAATAGGGAAAAAAACAAATAAAATTCTTCCCCGAGTGCCTTCCCTGACACTCGGGGAAGAGACCCTTCCCCGAGTACCAGGATAGGGCACTCGGGGAAGAGGTTGGCTTCCCCGAGTGCCAGGGAAGGCACTCGAGGAAGAATTTTTTTTAAGTTTTAACAGCGTGGGCGGGTTGGGCCGTTAAGTAACAATTTTCTTCTCCGAGTGTTGCTCTTCTCCGAGTGTTGCACTCGGGGAAGAGGGCCTTTGCCGAGTGCCGCTCTTTACCAAGTGCCAGACACTCTGCAGCACTCAGGAAAGCCTCTCTTCCCCAAGTGCAATTCTTACCCGAGCGCAACACTCAGGAAAGATTGGCTTCCCCGAGTGTTCGATTTTTAGCACTCGGGGAAGCCTATGACACTTGGAAAATTTTGCCTCTCCGGTAGTGGAAGGTGCCTGGGATTTCTCTGGCAAGGGCTAATGCTACTGCAATGTAGCTTCTATATAGATATGCCTCGTAGCTCTTGTGGCTCGGCACACCATGACCATGGAGGCACTGCCAACTTCCTCTTGGCCTATGAGGCTATCCTCTCTCTGTTTATTTTCCCTCGGTAAGAAAGATCAATAGAGCTAAAAAATATTGCAATAGTTTTTTTTACAACACTTCTCTAAGATTTTTCACGTTTTAGTGTCATCATATATGTACCAAAAATTTAGATACAGATAGATCCATGTTTGAGTCCGACTATGTCAAATTGGCATATGCCTAAGAACTAAGTAAAAGAAACCTTTCTGTAAGAGCGTATGGTAATTTTTTCACGTATGTGTTTGTAGGCAGACTTTTAACTTCGTATTTTTAGGAAGGGTTTGACAGAATAATCTACATCTTTAGTGTTTATCCTGCACATTGAAATTTCATCTTTAAATCCGCGGCAATGCGCGGAGAATTCATTAGTATAGTATATCCACTAGCCCTGTTCATGGGCTGGTTTGACTACACGTGCACCGTGCACCGTGCACCGTGCACGCATGAATCTTTGCAGCAGAAAGGATTGCTTCGGGACAACACGCACATATATATATATATATATATGTCGCTCTAATACTCTTGTGTTCTTGATAGATATTTACATAATTGCTGGATCTATCCAGGTCGCAAGGAAGAATTGAATACTCAGAAGAATTGCTACTGCATGCAGCTGGACTGTGACCTTGAACGAGCAAGAGAATTCAATCCACATTTTCCATCGTGAGCTGTTGCTGTTATGTCTACTGCAGCCGGGTGAGCGTCGATCGACGTGATTGGACAGCAAAGGAAACTACTGCACTCTGTTGTCTCGTAGCGCAGCAACCACGAGCAGAGACCTGAAAGCTAAGAGAGCAACTTGCCGATAAAGCCCGCACAAAAAATAATCGAAGTTGACCAGGCACCGGAAGGTACAATGCAGACTGTTAAAAGATAAAGATCATTATCTAGGCTTGGTGGCCAGGTTCATTGTATATGTCTTGGTTGTTGTGCAAGTAAGTTAGTTGAGATTAGATAGATACATTCTGTTGTATCCTTGGCCCCTTGTACAAGCCACGGTCTGGGCTTTTCTCACCCATATTAATACGAAGCCGAGACACCGAGAGGTATCTTGTTCACGCCATTTTGATATGGTATCAAGAGCCTTGTTCTCCACCGAGTTTTCCCATGGCTTTCGTTTCCTCCTCCTCCGCGCTTTCTGCTGCCGTTTCTCTCACCACCTTTCTCCCAGTGACGGAGAAGCTGAACCGCTCCAACCATCAATCCAGGAAGGTGTTGACGGTCCTTAAGTACCAAATATAGTTATCAAATAAATAAAGAAAAGGATCCAAATGCAACCAACACCTAGACTTAGGGTTTTATCTGACAGAATTCCACGAGTTTTGGTGTTTGTCTGTTTCTGC
Organism: Saccharum spontaneum; assembly: GCA_022457205.1. NCBI lineage: Eukaryota > Viridiplantae > Streptophyta > Magnoliopsida > Poales > Poaceae > Saccharum > Saccharum spontaneum. The sequence goes on along the minus strand of CM039598.1, from coordinate 21,552,928 downwards.
AGGGGGTTATCAGAAAATACAGAGGAAAGGCCCACACGTCGGGTTTACATAGAGATAATAACGTGTTCACCGATTTTCTATCATCTAGAAGACTCCAGAAGCCACGAGATCGAACGGGAGGCCGAACGGGCCCGGAGGCAGGGCGCCCGCCCTGCTCCCTAGGGCGCCCGCCCTGGCCTGAGAGCCAATCAGGCTCCGTCTCGCGGATTATGCTCCACCGACCTAAGGGATCAAGGAAAACCGTGCGATTAATGTCGGTTTGATCCGACGGCCCACGTTCACTTGAGGGGGCTATATAAGCAGGACCCCTGGCCCCTGGAGGAGGCACTCCCTCATTCTCATTCTTCAAACCCTAATCTCAGGAGGAGAGTCTCTGATCAAGCCCTAGAGCCACCACATCAACTAGATCTCTAGTATAGCATAGCTACATAGGATTAGAATTAGAAGGAGTCAATCTTCGATTGGTTTCCGGATCTGTCAAGAGAATTCTTGGTAATTTCTTTACTGTTCTTCATTGTTCATCATTGTTCTTCAATATTATGAATACAACTTTGTTCTATTTCAATATATTGATTATGACTATGCTCTACTTGTTTATGTTTGCGATTATATTGTTCTTAGTTTATCGTAGTTATACGCTTGGCTTAGTTAGATTGGAATTATATACATGTTTAGGATCGTATAGCGTTTATCCATCGGATCCATAGATAAATAATAAATATTGTGTAGGCATGGTGCTTAGACCATATTTATCTGCGATTGCACCTTATATGCCGGATCGTGGGGTGGTCCGCGATGGTGACAGCTTCGTTGGTTCTTATATAGTCCCCCTCCCGTGTGTAAGGCAGGCAGAGCAACATTATTACGGGGGAGTGATTGCTATGTTTCTCATCTTCCTTGATAATATCACTATGCATGGGCGTAGTCCTTTCTCGCAATGATTGCCAAGTGTACTTGCACTAACTATGATATGCTAGACTTTATAGTTAAGAATAACTTAGGAAATATCCTTATAGTTCGTCCTAATACCATGCTAATGACTTGCTAGAATATCTGTTGAGGTGCTTATCATTATTATATGTGGCTAGCTGATCAGATTAATTATCTTTGTCACCATTCATACTTTATCTATATTTTATGTGACACTTACCCCTGTATGCAAGAGATAGATGAATGCTCTCACTTATACATGCAATGATTGATACTCATTCCTATATTCCATTCCATAATCAACATTGATGTTAGTAATCCCTTCCCAGTGGTAAAAATATAAATAACAATACCTGGAATACTTCCCGGTTAAAATGTTACATCGGTATTAATCTGTGCGCTTGCAGATCTTATTTATTATTTATTTAGAAGAGCAGTTGCATATTTCAATACCGCGTCTCTCATGTCATGCTGGGGATGACAACTTGGCTTAAGTGGCATGAGGGATAGGTTCGGCATTTTTGACGCCGTTATCAGAATTAGAAAACTAAGTCTACTTTTGGTAATGACGTTAAGAATGCCCAACAAGCATTTTTGGCGCCGTTGCCGGGGAAGGTTGATTTACTAACAAGGAATGAATACGGAATTTGAGTCATCATTCGCATCATTAAGTGATTGAGATCATCAATTCTCCCATACAGATTTACCCCTGTATTTTTTTCCATTCTTATTGTTTTGCAGGGTGATGTATGAATAAAGGACATCTTCCAGAAAATTTTGTTGACAAACCCGAAGCATTAATCAGAGAGGCAAGAGCCAAGCTCAAGAAGTCAACACTTCGATGCAACACTTCATCCAATCCAGAAGACCGCCGAAGTTTCATCCGGAATTTGTCAACAGAGTTCGCAGCCATGGCGAACAAGACGATCCGCGAGTTCTCAGCTCCCACTACGGACAACATCCGCACTGGACCTGCCGCGGCCATCGACAAGAACTTTGAGCTCAAGCCAGGGCTCATCAACATGGTACAAGCCAACCAGTTTTGTGGGAAGCCGCACGAAGATGCAAGTGCTCATCTCCAACACTTCCTAGAGATTTGCAGCACATTCACTATATTAGATGTTCCCAGAGACGCCATACTACTTCGCCTTTTCCCATTCTCACTATTGGGGAGAGCGAAGCAGTGGTTCTACGCGACGAAGGATAAGAACACTACGTGGGCACTCTGCTCTACGAACTTTCTGGCTAAGTTCTTTCCCATGGGCAAGACCAATGCTCTCCGTGGAAAGATTACAAGTTTTCAGCAACAACATGATGAATCCGTTCCAGAAGCATGGGAGCGCTTTCAAGATTACATCCTAGAATGTCCCCATCATGGAATGGAAAGCTGGCTACTTATGCAGACTTTCTATCATGGGCTCATCACTAGTGCTCGTGAGACCATGGATGCTGCAGCTGGAGGCGCATTTCTATCACTCACCATACCACAAGCTACAGCCCTTGTGGAGAAGATGGCGTCCAACCAAGGTTGGAACAAAGAGAGGACTCAAACATGCAAGAAGGGTGGAGGTATGCGCCAGCTCAAGGAGGTAGACATGCTGTCTGCAAAGCTAGACCTACTCATGAAAAAGCTCGATGACAAAGCTGGAGACAAAAGAGAAGTCATGAACGTCTACGACTCTCACATGACTTGTGAGGAATGTGGAGACACTGGACACTCAGGCAATCACTGCCCTGAGATGCTTGAGGATGCAAGGTACATCAACAACAACAACAACAACAACCATTCTCAACAAAATCAAGGTTGGAATCAACAGAGGCCTAACTATTCAGGTAACTACTCAGGTAATTATCAAGGTAATAACTCTTACAACAACAATAATAATTTTCCACCCTTGAGAGAGTTAGTGTCTAATCAAGGAAAGCTAATGGATAACTTGTCTAAGAAATTGGCATCCAATGATAAAATACTAGAAAACATAAATAATAGAATGGATAATTTCTCTATTGCCAGCAAAAACCAAATTAGCTTTAATAAAATGATTGAATCTCAGTTAAATCAAATAGCTGCTGCTGTTCCTGCTACTAACCCCGGTATACCATCACAACCGGAAGGATTAGAATCTGCAAATCTTGTAGACATGTTTGATGCAGGTAACTATTGGAGTAATCCCGCTGTCGGAGTACATAATGACCTTCTGCCAGTCAAGAGAGGCGATCCAGGACGCCCCGTCATCCCGATCTCCATCGGCATGGTGGACTTCCCAGAAGCACTCTGCGACTTTGGCTCCAGCGTCAACATTATGCCCAGGGTACTCTATGAAAAATTCTTTACATATCCTTTATCAGAAACAACTATGTGTTTGCAGCTTGCAGATCGGACACTAAGCTTTCCTAAAGGAATATTAAAGAACATGTGTGTCCGAGTTGGTACCTCGTACGCTCCAGCTAACTTCGTGGTGATAGAGACCGGGTCCGATGAGAGGTCACCAGTTATTCTGGGAAGGCCATTCCTGAACACCTCGGGAGCTGTCATCTACGCCAGCGCTGCGAAGATCAACTTCAACATCAAGGGGAGGAAGGAGACGTTTTCCTTCAAGAACAAGATTACACAAATCCCAGAGCAACCCCAACATGAACCAAGGAAGAGGACCAACAGGAGGAACAAGCAGAACAAGAACAACCAAGGATGGACCGAATCAGCTAAGATGGTCACTGCAGTTCAAGGAGGTCAAGACCGACGACCCAAGTCGCCGTTCCTAATCAAGAAGGACGACCCAGGCATGCCAAGCATTGAGTGCTCAATCAATGGATACTCCTTTCAGAAGGCGCTCTGCGACACTGGATCAGGCGTCAATATAATGGTCACAGTCACCTATCAGCTCTTGTACGGGACCATGCCCTTAAAACCAACATACACTCAGCTCCAGATGGCAGATCAGACATCCCGAAAGGTCGAAGGTATAGTAACCGATGTCCCTGTTAAAATTAATGATCATTTTGTCCATACAGACTTTCAGGTCATTGACATGGGAGACGACGAGTACGATCCACCCATCATCCTAGGAAGACCGTTCCTAGGCACCGTCAAAGCAATCATCTACATTGGAACCGGAGAAGTCCATATGCATTTCCCCTCTGAGAAGGTACGCCGCTACTTTAATGACTCTAACTATATAGTTGAAGATTCTAAGCAGGTCAGGACAAGAAGAAGGCGACGTAACTGTAACCAAAGGAGGCAAACCATCAAGGACGTATGGGCAGACTATGAAGGAGAGGTCATAAGGCCCGAGGATACACAACAGGAGACCGAAGCACCAAGTCGGGTATGGAAGGCGAAGACAGTTACACAAGAAGAGGAGGCGCTACCGGAACCACCGTCTACGCCACCCAAATCCCAGGACAACTAAGAAGAAAAGAAGTCCTGTTCGGAGGACTTAAAAACACCGAACGCCGTGCCAAGAGGTAAACTTGGTAGTTATCATTTTCCCTTTAATTATTGCTCAGTTAATCATGTTTATTCTGTCTTAAAAAAAAGTTGAAAACAGTAAGCTCCATGTGAGTATGCGAGTGGCATAAAACCCATAAGTACATTCACTGTGGTGGCATAAAAAAAAATAATATATATTTTTTTGTTCTATAAAAATGAAAATAAAAGTAGAGAGTGACATTTATCAAGGAAGCTCAAACATGATAAAGGCTAGATATTTATGCTAACGCTTAATCAAGTTCCACGAAGCTTTGTTGTCTATTTGAGCTCCACAGAATTCAGGAAGACTAGCAGATGGAGGATATCCTAATCGTTGTCAGGGTGCTGCCGACATTCAAATACACCTCTGCACCTGCTAGCTACATCAGAAGAAATTACGTCAAGATCCAGCTTGGGGGAGAGCACCCCCATTTATCCCGATAAGTATTTTTATCTACATTTATACCTATGCTTTATTAAAATAAAAAGATGCATAATCATGAAAACCCAAATAAATATTTTGTGTTTATATATATTTGCTTAGTTTAATAAATAAATAAAGTAGCTATGCTAAACTGAATCTTAAAAATAAAACTCTAGCATGGATATGATGAATAGTTGCTCTGCCTAATTTTTAAATTTGTTCTCTCTCTAGTTTAGACATAACTGTTATAATTTAAAACTGGCTCTAAACCTGAACTAGTGGGAAGAGAACTTGATCTGAAGTCTAAGTTGTTAGCGGATATGATATGGGAAGGTTGAGCTGATGTTTATCTGTTCCTAGAGATGCTAGAATTCTGGAGAATTTTATCTTTGAAAATCTTTAAAATGTTGCATGATGAGTTCCTGTATGATGAGAGTTTAAATTCCTACCACAGCCATATATACATGCTTGTTAGATTAAGAGCCGCACTTTTACTACTTACTGCTTATGGGCATTGAGTGTGGTCAAGCTGTGTAGACCCTTAGGAACTTGTCATGTGGTTAAAATCAAGATTCACTTGCACGTTCACTCATACATGCTGCTTCTACTCCGGAAGTACGCATCCACATATATCCACTCATTTCCATCTCCAGATTCACCCAAAATTATTCTACTCCTGACCCGGGAGAGAATAGCCAAAAACATTATCCCATTCCTGTTATTCCCTGTGAAGTTAATGCTCAAGTCATTTCTACTACCACTTGCTATATTTTCAAAAGAGGGAGATTGCTTTAAAAAAAACGAGGAAATAAAAAGGAGCAAGTGCTCGGAACCTCGAAGAAAGAAAAAGTGAGACGAGAGGTAAAAATGGACAAGTGTCCGACAGTAGAATTAGGGGTACAAGATACCCACCTGAGAGAAAAAAATAAATAAATAGAGCATCTCATTCCCCTCAAAAGTTTCAAAAAGCAAGAAAGGTATGTATTCCCTCAAAAAGAGCATTAGACTTTTGTTATCACCATACACCACTCATTCACCACACATGCACATCTTGATTTGACTTATTGACTTGTTTCTCTGGATCCATGGTTTGACTATGCAATAAATGTTCTATGAGTATGTATACTGTATCTCCCACCTATGAGCTCCAGATATCAAAGCCTTATTAGAGTAGGGTGAGAGAGAAGGCAATGTCACTACGCCTTATACCATAAATACCACATACTTTGAGAGAGAAGGCATATACCATTACTGCCTTGGTAAGGATCCAGAAATACCACAAAAGAGAGACCCGAGAAAGTCATACAAGGAATCTCTGAGTTTTATTTGAAAAATCTGCAAAAAACTCCAGAGCTATAGCTGATCAAGAATAAGAGACATGGCGTTTGACTAGACCGTTCTATCTTTTAACCACTCAAGATGCAGGTGACGGTTGCAAGCCCCATGGTGAAAGGTAAAATGAGTAAGTTTTAAGTCTTGACAGTTTACTCTAACTCAGGGATGAGACCTTATTTGAAAGCATATGTACCGTCAACGTTCAAAGGCGTTGCAGCAACTTCTGATCCATAATGAGTCTATCCTTGCTCACGGACGAGCAAGAGGTAAGCTTGGGGGAGTTTGTTGACGGTCCTTAAGTACCAAATATAGTTATCAAATAAATAAAGAAAAGGATCCAAATGCAACCAACACCTAGACTTAGGGTTTTATCTGACATAATTCCACGAGTTTTGGTGTTTGTCTGTTTCTGCAGGGGGTTATCAGAAAATATGGAGGAAAGGCCCACACGTCGGGTTTACATAGAGTTAATAATGTGTTCACCGATTTTCTATCATCTAGAAGACTCCAGAAGCCACGAGATCGAACGGGAGGCCGAACGGGCCCGGAGGCAGGGCGCCCGCCCTGCTCCCTAGGGCGCCCGCCCTGGCCTGAGAGCCAATCAGGCTCCGTCTCGTGGATTATGCTCCACCGACCTAAGGGATCAAGGAAAACCGTGCGATTAATGTCGGTTTGATCCGACGGCCCACGTTCACTTGAGGGGGCTATATAAGCAGGACCCCTGGCCCCTGGAGGAGGCACTCCCTCATTCTCATTCTTCAAACCCTAATCTTAGGAGGAGAGTCTCTGATCAAGCCCTAGAGCCACCACATCAACTAGATCTCTGGTATAGCATAGCTACATAGGATTAGAACTAGAAGGAGTCAATCTTCGATTGGTTTCCGGATCTGTCAAGAGGATTTTTGGTAATTCCTTTACTGTTCTTCATTGTTCATCATTGTTCTTCAATATTATGAATACAACTTTGTTCTATTTCAATATATTGATTATGACTATGCTCTACTTGTTTATGTTTGCGATTATATTGTTCTTAGTTTATCATAGTTATACGCTTGGCTTAGTTAGATTGGAATTATATACATGTTTAGGATCGTATAGCGTTTATCCATCGGATCCATAGGTAAATGATAAATATTGTGTAGGCGTGGTGCTTAGACCATATTTATCTGCGATTGCACCTTATATGCCGGATCGTGGGGTGGTCCGCGATGGTGACAGCTTCGTTGGTTCTTATATAGTCCCCCTCCCGTGTGTAAGGCAGGCAGAGCAACATTATTACGGGGGAGTGATTGCTATGTTTCTCATCTTCCTTGATAATATCACTATGCATGGGCGTAGTCCTTTCTCGCAATGATTGCCAAGTGTACTTGCACTAACTATGATATGCTAGACTTTATAGTTAAGAATAACTTAGGAAATATCCTTGTAGTTCGTCCTAATACCATGCTAATGACTTGCTAGAATATCTGTTGAGGTGCTTATCATTATTATATGTGGCTAGCTGATCAGATTAATTATCTTTGTCACCATTCATACTTTATCTATATTTTATGTGACACTTACCCCTGTATGCAAGAGATAGATGAATGCTCTCACTTATACATGCAATGATTGATACTCATTCCTATATTCCATTCCATAATCAACATTGATGTTAGTAATCCCTTCCCAGTGGTAAAAATATAAATAACGATACCTGGAATACTTCCCGATTAAAATGCTACATCGGTATTAATCTGTGCGCTTGCAGATCTTATTTATTATTTATTTAGAAGAGCAGTTGCATATTTCAATACCGCGTCTCTCATGTCATGCTGGGGATGACAACTTGGCTTAAGTGGCATGAGGGATAGGTTCGGCATTTTTGACGCCGTTATCAGAATTAGAAAACTAAGTCTACTTTTGGTAATGATGTTAAGAATGCCCAACAGAAGGCACAGATCGTGTCGGCGCTTAGAGGTGCAGAACTCGCAGATTGGCTAGAGGCCAATGCAGAGCCTCCGGCGAAGTACCTGAAGAAGAAGAATGAAGACGACGCTAATGAAGTGCCGGTGGCGAATCCTGATTACGCCACCTGGATAGCAAAGGATCAGACGGTCCTGAGCTACCTCCTCACCAATCTCTCCAAGGAGATTCTTGGCCACGTCAACACAGAGGTCACAGCAAAGGGCGCCTGGGCGGCCATAGAGGCATTGTTCGCCTCCCAGTCCCGCGCCAAGAACATCAGCACGCGCATTGTAACACCCCGGGTGTTATAGTGCTAATTAATCTGCCATGTCATCATAATGCATTGCAAAGCATCCATATTTAGGTCAATCTTGTTATGCATCAACTAAAACAAGTTTACTTATCTAAATTGGATGTGCTTCTCTGTGGTGTGATCCGAACCCGAAAACCCTAATTTTGAATGCCACCACAAATACTTAGTCCGTGCCCTGCGTAAATTGAGGTGTGTGACTGTGTTGCACACTAGTGCCAAGTGTAGGGTATGAGCTTAAGTACAACACCTAAAATAAAGCTCCAAATTTGAGTTTGAATTGGAGTCCCAAAACTTATCACGAGTTTTCCGATTCGAATTCAAATTCAAATCTGGGGAGAAATGTAAAAGAATTTCAAAAGCTAAATTGGTCAACCAAGAGTGGCATTTGGTCAACCATGTCATGTTGGTCCAAATGATGCCCTTGGGTGAGGTTTTGATCATTAAGTAATCACAAATCAAAGTAGCAACAAATTCCAAATGAAAATTCCTCCGAAAACCCTAAATTTCAAAACCCTATTTTACCCCTTTTGAAATAATTCAAAATCTAAGCAAAATTTGAGAAAAAGTTCAAAACCAAGTTTGTAGAACTTTTCAAGGGCTACAACTTTGGTGTTTTGAGTTTTCAAATTTTTAGTGTAAAATGGGGAGCAATTTTAAAAATAAACAAATTTCTGATTTAATTCATTTTTGTCCCCAAACTAAGATTTCAAAATAGAGACAGAATTTGAAAATGTTTTGAACAGCAAAGTTGTAGGTCTTGTCAAGATATACAACTTTGGTGTTTGGATATTTTGAAGTTTCAATATGAAATCAAAAGTAATTTCTAAATTACCAAATCCCAAAAATGTGTCCCCTTTTGAATTTAAACTCAAATTTCAAAATCCAGTGAGAATTTGAAAAAGTGTTCAATACAAAACTTGTAGAGCTTGAAATTTTGAGGATTTCATAGATTGGAAGTTTTTCAAGTTGTTACATGAATTTGAAAGTAATTTGAAAAATCAGTTTGAAATTCAGAGTTTGGGGGGGAGCTACAGTGTCGGGCCAATGGAAGTCAGCCACCGGCCGGTATGGGCGCCGGCCGACCGCCGCCGTGGCCTTCCATGGCCTTCGCGCGTGGTCGGGAACGCCAGTGCGACGGCGTGAGCAGTCCAGCTCTGTAGTCGCGACCGTCTTCTATTAATACATAGAGTTCACAGTGACGTTTTCCGTTTTCGCCACCGCCGCCACCGCAGCTCCGCCGCTCTCCGCTGCCACCGTCAAGCCGCCTTCGGTCACGCCAGTCGCACCAACAGAATCGCCGCATCCTCGTGCACCTCGTGAACCAGTTGAGCTAGCCCAATTCCGCCTGGATCGCAGCAGCCCTCGCTTCCCGTGCTCAACTCCGGTGACCAAGCCGCTTCACGTGGCCAGCACCCTCCGCCGCCTCCCAGCGCCTCCTTGTGGCTTCGCTGCGACCGCTGTGAGCTCTTGATCGTTTTCCTCGCACTAATTTAACCGCTACCGCGTTGTACCATCGAGTCATCGGGCACCGTGGCCGTCGAGCCGCCACCGTCGTCGGTGAGCTGTCGCCGGAGCTCGAGCCATGGTGTTTTCTAGCAAAATGGAATCGTGGGGTTGTGTAGATGGTGATGGTAGGGTCGGTTTGTCGACCGAAGCTCCGATCACCGACCGGCCACCGTGGGAGAGCGAGCGAGCACGCGGGAGTGAGCGAGGGGCGGGAGGTTGGCGATGACATGCGGGGCCGGCTTGTCAGCGAGAGAGCGGGAGAGAGCGAGAGCACGGGCGCAGAGCGGGCCGCCTGCTGGGCCACGCTGTTGGGCCAGCGAGAGCGCGGGCGAGCGCGCGGGTGCATGGGCCGCTCAGTGGGCCGGACCGGAGGGAAAGAAGAGGATCGGCCCGGTTCGGTTTTGTTTTTGTTTTTCTTTTTCAAATAAATGAATAGTGCTATTATTTGTTTATTTCACTAAAATTTGTGTAGAGTTCCAAAATTCATGAAAATTTTTGTGTAAGTCTCTTAATATGTAAACTATCTAGGAAAAATGTTAAATCATGAATTTGAATACTTTGTACAGTAGAATTAATTAGTTCCAATAAAGATTAAATGCAACTTGCAGGAATTTTAATAATTAATTTATTAATCCAAAAATTATGAAATTTATTATGACACTGTTTTAAATCATCCTTAATCCATAGAAAAAGGTTGAGCTTGTTTAGATAAAGTTTGATCAACTTTTAATTATGCCCTAATTAATTAAATGGTAAATAAATGTTAATTTGAGAACTTTAAGTGTTGTGTGCCCTTTTGATTGAGTGATGTCCTTAGGTCACTACCCTTTGGTGATCTTTGGCACCTTAATTCCATGTTTGAGCTCGTTAGTAACTTACTTAGTGTTAAATGCTGGTATCGCTGGAGTCGTCGCTACTAGTTAGTAGGTTTTCTGTTTGCGACTGTACCGTGAAGGGAAGTTGTACTCAAATCATAACTCGTGGCATGTTATCATCAAGCATCATGTTTATCATCGAGCATCATGTTAAAGCATGTTATGTACTCGTGTAGTTTCCGCTTTTGAAGAAGTCAAAGTGGCCGAGCAAGCTTCCGGAGAAGAGCGATCGTCGGTGGGTTCCGGACCAGACGTTGGAGTCCTCGAGTCTGAGTCGGTCGTCGTGTCAGAGCAAGGCAAGCCCCGATGCATTTAAACCCTACCTTGATATTTACAAGACTTTATTATTTATATTATGGTTTACTGCATTAAGTAATTAGGAGTTGAGTGATAACCTAATTGCTACATTGTCATCCTTGATTATTGCTATATCAACCTTGATACCTGTTTTACGGAAAATGCGTAGTATGCTTCGCTATGCTTAGAAGTTAAGCTTTTAAATGAAATGTTTACATAGCCATGACGGCATATTGAATGAATATTGAAATATAAGAATAAACTTGAAAGATCGGGCGGGTGGTTTGGCCACTGCTAACATGCATTGGGAAAGGAGTCTCAATGTAGTGTTTCCGCCTTGTCAGTTAAGGTCCATTCGTTGTAAGCCTGTTGTGTTCACGACTTTGCAACTAGCCTCATACCTTGGGTAAGCCCAAAATGTTGGTGATTCCATTACGAGAACGTCTAACCTCGCACTGGGAGTGGAGAGATGGCAGGAGTAGCGTGTACCCTCGAGGCTAGAATCGGGCCGGGTTCGAGGAGTACTGTACTCTCGGGTGGCGATGGACACGTTCTGACTTTGGGAGATCTAAATGAGGGTTGATATATGCAGATTTGGTTCTACATATGTCGTGATGTTAGGGATCGCCAGCTGGGTATAATCGGTTCGAATCGTCGTTGGTCCTCGGTTATGGAGACTTGATCACCTGACTTGCATCGTAGTTAAGAACTGGAATGAAGGAAAGAATGAGAAAGGTTTTGATGATAATTACTTTGATCTAGATTAGGATCACCTAGAATTGGTTAATGAACCATCAATGGTAAAAGTAAAATGTTGAAGATAAGGACTTACTTTAGTAAGCTTTTCTGCAAAAGAAAATTTGATTCTGGAATACCCGTACCTTGATTCCCTAAAGCTAGCATGCCCTTAGAGTCTTTGTCTTAGTCGGGTAAGTCTTTTTGAGTACTCTCGTACTCAGGGTTTGTTGAACCCCTTGTTGCAGGTGCGGTTCATGAACAAGTCTGCTTCGAGCCTTGTTGCATGACCATCGTGGTTGAAGAAAGCGACGACGAGTAGACTGTGTGGCCTTTGGGCAAGGCATCTCGCTTGTGTGTTGTAATAAAGTTACTACGATACTTCTCTACTACTGGTTTGTAATAATGTTACATAAGTTTTGAGATTTGAAAAACTGATTTGTAACCCTAAGTTATTGTAAGACTTCTGCTACTTTACTCTGTTGAATATTTTGAATAAACTGTTGTAATATTGCAATACTCCTGTGATTGGATCCTGTTCGGAGGAAAGCAGGCCTTTTAAGTTATGGTGAACATAAGTACGACTGTCAGAGGTCATTATGGCAATGACGGGTACTTGTGGGCCATCATAATTAGGAGGTTCTGTGACAGCTGGTACCAGAGCATAATCACTCGAGTTATTGTAGTATTACCTTGCAAAACTTCAAAATGATTTGGGTCAAACAAACTTAATATTGATAATTTGGTCCAAATTGCTTTTGCTTATCTTAATCTATTCTATAGTTTTCTTAGCTCATATTTGAAAGCTTCGTAGTGAAGTATCATGCTATAGTGCCCTATGTTATAAATATTGCATGTGTTACTTAATCTTTCTGTTAGATCGTAAGTACGATGCATGCATCATGTTTAATTAACCTGCTTAAGTTACCTTCCCTTTTAAAGTGGTTTGGGTTAAGTAAGGTTCAATCCTATTCATGCTAACCTTCAGATCCCTCCTATCTGTTCTCATCGTCCTAATTCTATCTTGCTTTAGGATGGCACGTGTGAAGACGACTCCTCACAAGAAAAGTGGACCGCAAGGAGTGCCGCGTCATCAGTTGGCCGTCAGAGGTGATGGAGCAAGCAGTAGCCGCAATCCGAACCCAGATTCGGATCAGAGGTTGCAAGGCTTACATAAGAAGTGGAGCGACTGAAGCGCAACATGCGTTTTTGGAAACAGTTCCAGAACGAGTCTCTGGAAAAGGAGACAGAAGCCATTCTACATGAGGAAGTCCATAGGCTACATGATCTGATGAATCCCAATCATCAGCCCCAGGCAATGGAAGATGATGTCGGTGCCGTGGTTGTTCCTGGTGGAGAGGACAATGAGGAAGAAGATCCGAAGGAAGATGAACCCATGATGGAAAGTGGGGATGATGCAAGTCATGTCACTGGTGCAAGTGCTCCAGAGGCTGAGAATGGAGTGATCGTGATCAGCGATGATGATGAGGAGTGAAGTGTCGACATGGATGGTTGTGTAACATAGTAGTCTTTCCTGTTTTCTAAGAACCGTAGTGGGTAGTTACTTGCTTGCGAGCAAGTTTGTAATGAAAATAATGTAAGATAAGTTTATGTGTGTACAAGTACTGTACTAACTGCTTTTTAATTCAATAAAGCGATGTAAATAAATATGGTTTGTGTACAACAGATGGACGCTACTGGAACTTCCCAGGAAGGAGACAATACTCCGAATCCCCCACCATTCCCACCTACCTTGGCAGAAGCTATTGCCGCACTGGTTAATGCCACTACCCTGTTGGCTCAAAATCAGAATCAGAATGGAAACCAGGGTCGTCGAGGCCGTAACAATGGAGGAGAAACCACTTATGTGGATTTCACCGATACCCGTCCACCAGTGTTCTCAAAGGCAGATGAGCCGCTAGAGGCGGATGACTGGCTCCGTACCATGGAGCAAAAGTTTGAACTTTTACAGTGCACGGAGCACCAGAAACCCGTGTTTGCAGCACAACAACTTAGAGGTGCCGCAGGGGCGTGGTGGGCGAATCTGGTCGCCGCACGGCCTGCTGGCCACCGTGTCACTTGGCAGGAGTTTCGTGATGCCTTCAGAGCACACTATATCCCAGATGGTGTCATGGCCATGAAGTTAGAAGAGTATCTCTCGCTGAAGCAAGGGAACTAGACAGTTCTATAGTATGTGGGCAAATTCAATCATCTGTCCCAGTATGCAGCTGAATATGTGAACACCGATGCGAAGAAGAAGAGTTGTTTCATGAGAAATTTGAGTACCAGGATCCAGGAAGCATTGGTCACCTGTTATAATGCCACATACCATGAGATAGTCAATGTGGCTATTGCGTTAGAAGAAAAGTCTCGCCTACATAAAGAGTCGAAGAAAAAGAAGCCAGTGTTTTCTAGCCCGTCTGGCGGCATTAAGAAGCGCCAGAAGTTTGTTTACCACCCTCAGAACCATTTCCGCCCAACTTATCGTCCACCGCAATACCAAGCTCAGCCGCAGACGTTTTTCTGTCCTGCTGCAACCCCGCAATATCCACAGTAGCCGAATGCCCCTGGTATTCGAAACCAGACTCCAGTAACCCATAACTTCCCCTATTACAATGGTGGAAAGCTAGGCCACTTTTCCAAGGACTGCCCGTATCCAAGGCAGTACAATCCCAATTATCCCAGAGCTCCCGTACCACAACGGCAACAACCTCAGAGCAAGAATAACAATCTGAATGTTCAGAAGGGTAAGGGTGAGAAGAAGAAGACCAGACGTGTGTTCTACACTCAAGCAAGTGCGATCCTAGAGGGAGAACCTGTTATGATGGGTATGTTCTCTATTGCTAATCATCCAGCAGTACTGTTATTTGATTCGGGTGCATCGCATACATTCATAAATCGCACCTTTGTTGTTAAGCATGACATTCCAATTATGGGAACACAAGAAGATTTCTTTATCTAGTTGTCCGGGGGATGACTGTGTACTAAGGAGATGGTACGTGACGTACCTATAGAGTTAGGTGGGCATATATTCCCTACCTCAATGATAATATTACAGAAACAGGATATAGATGTAATCCTAGGTATGAATTGGATGTACCAACGAGGAGCCCTTATAGATGCACTACATAGAACTGTAAGGTTGAACCTGCCAGATAATAAATCTCATCTTCTTATCCAACTTCCTATTCCCAAGAGAACAGTTGAAAGGATATGTGCAACTTCAGTACAGGAGATTTGTGATATACCGGTAGTCTGTGAATTTCCAGATGTGTTTCCAGATGATCTACCAGGTCTGCCACCGGACAGAGATGTAGAGTTTGTGATTGAGTTAAAACCGGGTACTGCCCCAATATCCAGGAGAGCTTACAGAATGCCACCCAATGAATTGGCAGAACTTAAGGATCAATTGCAAGAGTTATGTGACAAAGCTTTTATCAGACCCAGTTCCTCACCATGGGGATGTCCGGCTCTTTTTGTCAAGAAGAAAGATCAGACTTTAAGGATGTGTATTGATTATAGGCCATTGAATGAAGTAACCATTAAGAACAAATATCCGTTGCCTCGCATTGATCTACTCTTTGATCAGCTTGCGGGGGCAAAGGTATTTTCAAAGATCGATCTTCGATCAGGGTACCATCAAATCAAGATTCGACCTGAAGATATCCCAAAGACTGCATTCACCACCAAATATGGACTGTATGAGTACCTAGTTATGTCTTTTGGTCTCACCAATGCACCGGCACATTTCATGTATCTGATGAACTCAGTTTTCATGCCAGAACTTGACAAGTTTGTGGTTGTTTTTATTGATGATATTCTGGTGTACTCCAAAAGTGAAGAAGAGCATGTTGAGCATCTCAGAGTTGTTCTGACTCGTCTGAGAGATCATCAACTGTATGCTAAGTTCAGTAAATGTGAGTTTTGGTTGAGAGAAGTGCAATTCTTAGGACATGTGTTGTCAGCCGAAGGAGTAGCAGTAGATCCTGGCAATGTGGAAGATATTCTAAATTGGAAACCACCCATCTCAGTTCATGAAGTCCGAAGTTTTCTGGGAATGGCGGGTTATTACCGTCGATTCATACCTGACTTTTCAAAGGTAGCCAAGCCAATCACAGAGTTATTAAAGAATCAAACTAAGTTCATATGGTCTCCAGAATGTGAGAAAGCTTTTAGAATTCTAAAGAAGTCAGTGACAACTGCTCCAGTTTTGGCACAGCCAGATATAGAAAAGCCATTTGATGTTTACTGTAATGCCTCGGGTATTGGCCTTGGTTGTGTATTGATGCAAGAAGGCAGAGTCATTGCTTATGCCTCAAGACAGTTGAAGCGCCATGAAGAACATTATCCTACACATGATCTTGAACTAGCAGCTGTGGTTCATGCATTGAAAATCTGGCATCATTACTTGTTAGGTAATACTTGCCACATGTATACAGATCACAAGAGCTTAAAGTATATCTTTACTCAGTCAGAATTGAATATGAGGCAAAGAAGGTGGCTTGAATTAATAAAGGACTATGATTTAGAAGTACACTATCACCCTGGAAAAGCAAATGTTGTTGCTGATGCACTTAGTAGAAAGAATCATTGCAATTGCATGACTGTGAAGCCAATGGATTACTGTTTATGTTACGAACTAGAAAAGTTAAATATTGAAATAGTTCAACAAGGTCAGTTGACTAATGTTACAGTAGAATCAACAATCAAAGATCAGATCGTATCTGCTCAGAGAAAGAATTCTAGAATAGCTCACATCAAAGAAAGAGTTAGAACAGGTCAACAAACAGATTTCAGTATTGATGATGCAGATGTGTTTGGTTTAAGAACCGGCTAGTGGTCCCAAAGGTCCCAGAATTACGTCAGCTCATTCTTGATGAAGCACATAGTACAAGGTTGTCTATTCATCCAGGGAGTAATAAAATGTATCAAGATTTGAAACAGAGATTCTGGTGGACCAAAATAAAAATTGAGATCGCCAAGTATGTTGCCAGATGTGACACTTGTTGTAAAGTGAAGGCAGTACACTTGAAGTCGGCAGGAATGTTACAACCATTGCCCATTCCATCCTGGAAATGGGAAGATATCAGTATGGATTTCATTACTGGGTTACCCAAGACCTCAAGAGGCTTTGATTCAATTTGGGTCATTGTGGACCGACTGAGAAAGTCATCTCATTTTATTCCAGTTAAGGTGGACTATTCTGCTATAACTTATGCAAGAATATATATTGCACGAATCCTGAGTCTTCATGGAGTACCAAAGACCATTGTATCTGATAGAGGTACGCAATTTGTTAACAATTTTTGGAGACACCTACATGAGTCCCTGGGTACAAAACTTTTGCACAGTACCGCTTATCATCCACAAACAAGTGGTCAGACTGAAAGGGTCAATCAAATTCTAGAAGACATGTTAAGGTCATGTGCACTTAATTATTCAGACACTTGGGATGAGTGGTTACCTTTAGCAGAATTCTCCTACAATAATAGTTATCAAGAGAGTATCAAAATGGCACCGTTTGAAGCATTGTATGACCGCAGGTGCAGAACTCCATTGAATTGGTCAGAACCGGGAGAAAGATGATTTTTCAGTGTTGATCTTGTGAAACAAACAGAAGAAAATGTTAGACAGATCCAGAATAATTTGAAAGTTGCTCAGTCCAGACAAAAGAGTTATGCTGATAAAAGGCGTAGACCTTTGGTATTTTAAGTAGGGGATTATGTTTATTTGAAAGTATCACCCATGAAGGGAGTTAACCGATTTGGAGTCAAAGGCAAACTCGCACCACGTTATATTGGTCCTTTTCAAATCATTCAACAATGTGGAAAGGTGGCATATAAGTTAAAGCTGCCTGAACAACTGTCAGCCATGCACAATGTATTTCATGTATCACAAATGAAGAAGTGTCTGCAAGTACATGATCAAGTGGTTGATGTTGATGGAGTTGAACTTGAACCGGATTTGACATATTCTGAACATCCTGTCCGAGTTTTGGATCAAAAAGATCGTGTTACCCGAAGTAGAACAACTAAATGGTACAGGATACAATGGAATCAACATTCAGAAGAGGAAGCCACCTGGGAATCGGAGGATTACCTGTTGGAGAATTTCCCTGAGTTCTTTGCTTCTGTCTAGGTTGTAATTTCTTCTTTAAACTATAACCTATCCTTTTCAAATCTTTGTAATGTAGAAAAACCCCCTACCTATTTTGTAGACAAGTCTTGGACGTGTTTGCTTGACACGTTTCCTTTTCCATTACTTAACTCAAGGCTTTAAATCTCGGGACGAGATTTCTTTAAGGGGGAAGGGCTGTAACACCCCGGGTGTTATAGTGCTAATTAATCTGCCATGTCATCATAATGCATTGCAAAGCATCCTTATTTAGGTCAATCTTGTTATGCATCAACTAAAACAAGTTTACTTATCTAGATTGGATGTGCTTCTCTATGGTGTGATCCAAACCCGAAAACCCTAATTTCGAATGCCACCGCAAATACTTAGTCCGTGCCCTGCGTAAATTGAGGTGTCTGACTGTGTTGCACACTAGTGTCAAGTGTAGGGTATGAGCTTAAGTACAACACCTAAAATAAATCTCCAAATTTGAGTTTGAATTGGAGTCCCAAAACTTGTCACGAGTTTTCCGATTTGAATTCAAATTCAAATCTGGGGAGAAATGTAAAAGAATTTCAAAAGCTAAATTGGTCAACCAAGAGTGGCATTTGGTCAACCATGTCATGTTGGTCCAAATGATGCCCTTGGGTGAGGTTTTGATCATTAAGTAATCACAAATCAAAGTAGCAACAAATTCCAAATGAAAATTCCTCCGAAAACCCTAAATTTCAAAACCCTATTTTACCCCTTTTGAAATAATTCAAAATCTAAGCAAAATTTGGGAAAAAGTTCAAAACCAAGTTTGTAGAACTTTTCGAGGGCTACAACTTTGGTGTTTTGAGTTTTCAAATTTTTAGTGTAAAATGTGGAGCAATTTTGAAAATAAACAAATTTTAGATTTAATTCATTTTTGTCCCCAAACTAAGATTTCAAAATGGAGACAGAATTTGAAAATGTTTTGAACAGAAAAGTTGTAGGTCTTGTCAAGATATACAACTTTGGTGTTTGGAGATTTTGAAGTTTCAATATGAAATCAAAAGTAATTTCTAAATTACCAAATCCAAAAAATGTGTCCCCTTTTGAATTTAAACTCAAATTTCAAAATCCAGTGAGAATTTGAAAAAGTGTTCAATACAAAACTTGTAGAGCTTGAAATTCTGAAGATTTCATAGATTGGAAGTTTTTCAAGTTGTTACATGAATTTGAAAGTAATTTGAAAAATCAGTTTGAAATTCAGAGTTTGGGGGGGGAGCTACAGTGTCGGGCCAATGGAAGTCGGCCACCGGCCGGTATGGGCGCCGGCCGACCGCCGCCGTGGCCTTCCACAGCCTTCGCGCGCGGTCGGGAACGCCAGCGCGACGGCGCGAGCAGTCCAGCTCTGTAGTTGCGACCGTCTTCTATAAATACATAGAGTTCACAGTGATGTTTTCTGTTTTCGCCACCGCCGCCACCGCAGCTCCACCGCTCGCCGCTGCCACCGTCAAGCCGCCTTTGGCCACGCCAGTCGCACCAACAGAATCGCCGCATCCTCGCGCACCTCGTGAACCAGTTGAGCTAGCCCAATTCCGCCTGGATCGCCGCAGCCCTCGCTTCCCATGCTCAACTCCGGCGACCAAGCCGCTTCACGTGGCCAGCACCCTCCGCCGCCTCCCAGCGCCTCCTTGTGGCTTCGCTGCAACCGCTGTGAGCTCCTGATCATTTTCCTCGCACTAATTTAACCGCTACCGCGTTGTACCATCGAGTCGTTGGGCACCGTGGCCGTCGAGCCGCCACCGTCGTCGATGAGCTGTCGCCGGAGCTCGAGCCATGGTGTTTTCTAGCAAAATGGAATCGTGGGGTGGTGTAGATGGTGCTGGTAGGGTCGGTTTGTCGACCGAAGCTCCAGTCACCGACCGGCCACCGTGGGAGAGCGAGCGAGCACGCGGGAGTGAGCGAGGGGCGGGAGGTTGGCAATGACATGCGGGGCCGGCTTGTTAGCGAGAGAGCGGGAGAGAGCGAGAGCGCGGGCGCGGAGCGGGCCGCCTGCTGGGCCGCGCTGTTGGGCCAGCGAGAGCGCGGGCGAGCGCGCGGGTGCATGGGCCGCTCAGTGGGCCGGACCGGAGGGAAAGAAGAGGATCGGCCCGGTTCGGTTTTGTTTTTGTTTTTCTTTTTCAAATAAATGAATAGTGCTATTATTTGTTTATTTCACTAAAATTTGTGTAGAGTTCCAAAATTCATGAAATTTTTTGTGTGAGTCTCTTAATATGTAAACTATCTAGGAAAAATGTTAAATCATGAATTTGAATACTTTGTACAGTAGAATTAATTAGTTCCAATAAAGATTAAATGCAACTTGCAGGAATTTTAATAATTAATTTATTAATCCTAAAATTATGAAATTTATTATGACACTGTTTTAAATCATCCTTAATCCATAGAAAAAGTTTGAGCTTGTTTAGATAAAGTTTGATCAACTTTTAATTATGCCCTAATTAATTAAATGGTAAATAAATGTTAATTTGAGAACTTTAAGTGTTGTGTGCCCTTTTGATTGAGTGATGTCCTTAGGTCACTACCCTTTGGTGATCTTTGGCACCTTAATTCCATGTTTGAGCTCGTTAGTAACTTACTTAGTGTTAAAAGCTGGTATCGCTGGAGTCGTCGCTACTAGTTAGTAGGTTTTCTGTTTGCGACTGTACCGTGAAGGGAAGTTGTACTCAAATCGTAACTCGTGGCATGTTATCATCAAGCATCATGTTTATCATCGAGCATCATGTTAAAGCATGTTATGTACTCGTGTAGTTTCCGCTTTCGAAGAAGTCAAAGTCGCCGAGCAAGCTTCCGGAGAAGAGCGATCGTCGGTGGGTTCCGAACCAGACGTTGGAGTCCTCGAGTCTGAGTCGGTCGTCGTGTCAGAGCAAGGCAAGCCCCGATGCATTTAAACCCTACCTTGATATTTACAAGACTTTATTATTTATATTATGGTTTACTGCATTAAGTAATTAGGAGTTGAGTGATAACCTAATTGCTACATTGTCATCCTTGATTATTGCTATATCAACCTTGATACCTGTTTTACGGAAAATGCGTAGTATGCTTCGCTATGCTTAGAAGTTAAGCTTTTAAATGAAATGTTTACATAGCCATGACAGCATATTGAATGAATATTGAAATATAAGAATAAACTTGAAAGATCGGGCGGGTTGTTTGGCCACTGCTAACATGCATTGGGAAAGGAGTCTCAATGTAGTGTTTCCGCCTTGTCAGTTAAGGTCCGTTCGTTGTAAGCCTGTTGTGTTCAAGACTTTGCAACTAGCCTCATGCCTTGGGTAAGCCCAAAATGTTGGTGATTCTATTACGAGAACGTCTAACCTCGCACTAGGAGTGGAGAGATGGCAGGAG
Organism: Saccharum spontaneum; assembly: GCA_022457205.1. Taxonomy (NCBI): domain Eukaryota; kingdom Viridiplantae; phylum Streptophyta; class Magnoliopsida; order Poales; family Poaceae; genus Saccharum; species Saccharum spontaneum. The sequence continues at coordinate 21,531,602 of CM039598.1, read as the reverse complement.
TAGCGTGTACCCTCGGGGCTAGAATCGGGCCGGGTTCGAGGAGTACTGTACTCTCGGGTGGCGATGGACACGTTCTGGCTTTGGGAGATCTAAATGAGGGTTGATATATGCAGATTCGGTTCTACATATGTCGTGATGTTAGGGATCCCCAGCTGGGTATAATCGGTTCGAATCGTCGTTGCTCCTCGGTTATGGAGACTTGATCACCTGACTTGCATCGTAGTTAAGAACTGGAATGAAGGAAAGAATGAGAAAGGTTTTGATGATAATTACTTTGATCTAGATTAGGATCACCTAGAATTGGTTAATGAACCATCAATGGTAAAAGTAAAATGTTGAAGATAAGGACTTACTTTAGTAAGCTTTTCTGCAAAAGAAAATTTGATTCTGGAATACCCGTACCTTGATTCCCCAAAGCTAGCATGCCCTTGGAGTCTTTGTCTTAGTCGGGTAAGTCTTGTTGAGTACTCTCGTACTCAGGGTTTGTTGAACCCCTTATTGCAGGTGCGGTTCATGAACAAGTCTGCTTCGAGCCTTGTTGCATGACCGTCGTGGTTGAAGAAAGCGACGACGAGTAGACTGTGTGGCCTTTGGGCAAGGCATCTCGCTTGTGTGTTGTAATAAAGTTACTACGATACTTCTCTACTACTGGTTTGTAATAATGTTACATAAGTTTTGAGATTTGAAAAACTGATTTGTAACCCTAAGTTATTGTAAGACTTCTGCTACTTTACTCTGTTGAATATTTTGAATAAACTGTTGTAATATTGCAATACTCCTGTGATTGGATCCTGTTCGGAGGAAAGCAGGCCTTTTAAGTTATGGTGAACATAAGTACGGCTGTCAGAGGTCATTATGGCAATGACGGGTACTTGTGGGCCATCATAATTAGGAGGTTCTGTGACACGCATGGCCTTGGCCACCGCGTCCAAAGGTACATCTACTGTTAGTGAATACTTTGCCAAGATGAAAAGTTTAGCAGATGAGATGGCGGCGGCCGGTCGAAAGCTAGAAGATGAGGAGCTTGTCTCCTACGTGCTGACCGGCCTGGATCTCGACTTTGATCCGGTCGTGTCGGCGGTGGCGGCGCGTGTGGAGCCGATCTCCGTCTCCGAGCTGTTCACCCAGCTTGTGAGTCACGAACAACGCCTGGAGCTGCGCAACGGGGGCAATCAGTCCTCGGCAAATGCGGTCACCAACGGGAACCGCAACAACAACAACTCGTCCCGTGGAGGGCGTGGCGGCGGCGGCCGAAATGGAGGAGGACGTGTCGGTCGCGGCGGTTTCGGTCGTGGCGGCGGCGGGCGTAGCACTTTCCAACCAAGGGTGTTTTGCCAGATTTGTGGCAAGGAAGGGCACCCTGCGCATCGCTGCTTCAAACGCTTCGACAGCAACTACAGCGGACCACCGCAGAAGCAGGCGTCCTCAGCAACCACCGGCTACGGGGTGGACACAAACTGGTACATGGATACCGGTGCATCTGATCACATCACCAGCGAGCTAGAAAAGCTCACGACGCGTGAGAAGTACCACGGCGGTGATCAAGTCCACACCGCAAGTGGATCAGGTATGGAGATCAAGCACATTGGTCATCGTGTTTTAAATTCCCCTACTAGTAGATTGCATCTCAAAAACATACTCCATGTTCCATCTGCAAGTAAAGATCTCCTTTCTGTTCATCGTATAGCTAATGACAACAATGTTTTCTTTGAATTTCATCCGAAACACTATTGTGTTAAGGACCAGGAGACGAGGAGAACTCTTCTCACCGGGCCATGTAAAAATGGCCTCTATCCCATGAAGTCATCAAATAAAAGAGTGCTTGGTGTGACCAAGCCGTCAGCATCCTTGTGGCATCATCGGTTAGGGCATCCTACATCCTCCGTTGTCCAGCGCGTGCTCAACCACCACAAGCTTCCCTTCGTGAAAGAGTCCAATAAAGCCGGAGTGTGTGATGCTTGTCAAAAGGGCAAAAGTCACCAACTACCGTACCCACATTCATCCAGTGTGTCTGCTGGAATTTTAGATCTCATTTATTCAGATGTATGGGGCCCTGCTCCTAGTTCAGTTGGTAGAAACATTTATTATGTTAGCTTCATAGACGACTATTGCAAATTCACGTGGATTTATCTGTTGCTTCAAAAATCTGCCATGTTCCAATGTTTTCATGATTTCCAAACTCTTGTTGAGCGCCAATTTAATCACAAAATCCGAGCTGTCCAGAGTGACCGGGGAGGAGAGTATCAAGCTCTCAGTTCATTTTTTACACGCATGGGAATATCCCATCACGTCTCTTGCCCCCATGCGCACCAACAAAATGGAGCAGCCGAAAGGAAACATAGACACATTGTAGAAGTTGGGCTTACCTTACTTGCTCACGCTAGCATGCCTCTAAAATTTTGGGATGAGGCATTTCTCACGGCTGTATATTTGATCAATCGGTTACCTTCCAAGGTGATTGATGATTCCTTTTTTCCGTCTCTATGGCACGCATCCTGATTATTCCTTCTTAAAAACCTTCGGCTACGCGTGTTGGCCTCATACCAGACCCTATAATTCCAGGAAGCTCGAGTTTCGATCCAAAAAGTGTGTGTTCTTAGGATATAGCTCTCAACACAAAGGTTACAAGTGCCTTGATCCGGTGGCAGGACGTGTTTATATCTCACGAGATGTCATATTTGATGAACAAATTTTTCCTTTTGCATCTATGCATCCAAATGCTGGCGCTCAACTCCAGGCCGAGATTGCCCTCTTACCCGACATGTTGGAAAATCCATCTGCTAGTAGGGATACATTTACACCTGACAATGCTGCTATTTCTCCATCACCTACTAACCCTTCACAAAGTTCTGCTGGAGATTTAATACATGCAGGTGAAAATTTGGAGGAATTCTGCTAAAAAACGGTGAATTCTGGGCGCCCGTTCTTGTGTCGCTCACCGGGAGACAGCGCCAACCTCGAAGGAGATTCACCTGGCGCGGTCGTTGTACCTGTCGCTGAATCAGCTTCGGGATCGGAGGAAATCTCAACCACCTCGCCACCGGATGCTGAGGCGGGATTGTCTGTGGCCGGGTCGTTCACCTCCATGTCTTCATCGACTCGTGTGGGTGCACAGTAGGATCCGAGCTCTCCTTCCCAGCCGCTGGATTTGGTGGGATCAAATGTGACATCCTCCGGATCTGCTGCGACGTCGCCGGGTGCAGCTTCATCTGTGGCATCTACACTTCCTCCACAACAAGGGCCGGTGACACGCCTTTAGAGAGGCATTTCTCAACCTAAAGTTTACACAGATGGGACCGTGCGCTGGGGCATGCTTGCTGCTGTTGATGTGGAGGAACCAACAAGTGTTGAATAAGCACTCCGTGATGACAAATGGGTCGCAGCCATGGACTCTGAGCATCAAGCTCTCATGAGAAATAGAACATGGCATCTAGTTCCAAGGCCAAAAGAAAAAATATTATAGGGTGTAAATGGGTGTACAAGATCAAATGAAAATCAGCTGGCTCTATTGATAGGTACAAGGCGAGATTAGTGGCAAAAGGTTACAAACAAAGATATGGGATTGACCACGAGGACACTTTCAGTCCTGTAGTCAAGGCGGCCACGATTCGTTTGATTCTCTCGCTTGCTGTGTCAAAAGATTGGTGCTTGAGACAATTAGATGTGCAAAATGCCTTTTTGCACGGAGTCTTGGAAGAAGAAGTATACATGAAGCAACCTCCTGGATATGTTGATGATAAGCATCCTAACTATGTCTGCAAATTGGATAAGGCCCTCTATGGGCTCAAACAAGCACCTCGTGCATGGTATGCCAAGTTGTGTGGGAAATTACAAGCTCTTGGTTTTACTCCATCCAAAGCCGACACATCCTTGTTCTACTATAACAAAGGAAAACACACTATATTTGTTTTAGTGTATGTGGATGACATTATAGTGGCTAGCTCCTCTCAAGAGGCGGTGAATGCTTTGCTTGCAGATCTCCAACAAGAGTTTGCTCTCAAGGACTTGGGGAACCTACACTATTTTCTGGGAATTGAAGTAAAGCGTGGCAAGGATGACTTACTCATGACACAAGAAAGGTATGATAATGAAGTATTGAAGCGTTCAGGGATGGACAAGAGCAGATCAATGGACACACCCATGTCGAGTGTAGAAAAGTTGAGTATAGAATCTGGTGACAGACTTGGACCTGATGACTCAACCAGGTACCGAAGTGTTGTTGGCGTGCTTCAGTATCTAACCTTGACACGTCCTGATATATCATTTGCAGTTAACAAAGTATGTCAATTTCTACATGCCCCAACTACAGTGCACTGGAGTGCGGTGAAAAGAATCTTGCGCTATGTGCAAGGAACAACGAGTTTGGGACTGAAATTGGTGAAGTCTAACTCAATGATGGTCAGCGCATTTTCAGATGCAGATTGGGCAGGCTGTATAGATGACAGACAGTCAACCGAAGGGTTTGCAGTATATATTGGTGATAATTTGGTGTCATGGACTGCAAGGAAACAAGCAACGGTGTCTAGATCAAGTACAGAAGCTGAGTACAAGTCTTTGGCAAATGCTACTGCTGAGGTCCTTTGGGTACAAAAGCTACTTACTGAACTCAAGGTCTCACATCCTCCAAAGGCACGGCTATGGTGTGATAACTTGGGTGCTACATACCTTTCTGCTAATCCTATTTTCCATGCAAGAACCAAACACATTGAAATAGATTTTCATTTTGTTCTTGAAAGGGTAGCACAAAAATTGTTAGACATAAGATTCATTAACTCTGGTGATCAAATTGCAGATGGTTTCACTAAGCCTCTACCGGTTGCCAAGTTTCAGCATTTCAGAAACAATCTCAACCTCAAGAGTGGCTGAGATTGAAGAAGGGTGTTAAAAGATAAAGATCATTATCTAGGCTTAGTGGCCAGGTTCATTGTATATGTCTTGGTTGTTGTACAAGTAAGTTAGTTGAGATTAGATAGATACATTCTGTTGTATCCTTGGCACCTTGTACAAGCCACGGTGAGGGCTTTTCTCACCCAAATTAACACGAAGCCGAGACACCGAGAGGTATCTTGTTCATGCCATTTTGATACAGACAAAAGACCAAGCACTGGAGAAATTAACAGACAGTCTAGTTCACACCCACCGGAAGAATCTCCGAGTGGGTTCACAACCACATGAACGAACGACCAGGCTCTCTCAGAAAATTCACAACTCAACCAAATCGAATAAGATTAAGCTGAAATTTTAACCACGACCTCATAACATCATGTGCTATCCGCTATCATAGGCAACCGAAAGATTGAGTTTTTAGCACGAATTTCAAAAACCCAAGAAAACCTAAAGAAAGGGATGAACTACTTTGGCCTTTGGGTGAAATCCAAAATTCATGGTTCTCATGAGGAAAATCAAGAGATTGATGATATAAGTATCTCCTCGCATGTTCTAGCACCGGTTTTCCTCAAAAATCCCAGCAAAATCTGTCAAAAAACGAAGAACGAACTTCCACGAAAATATCCTGAAAATAAAGGAAAAAAGAAAAATGGGAGGGAGACCAATTTCTCAAATAAACTTGATTAACCAACTATAAGTTCATCTAAACAAGATAGGTCTAGCCTCCTTCCATCATTCTCCCACTAAGAAATTGAAAAACTAGAGCAAGAGGTATTTAACTCTCTCTATGACCCTAGCCTCTCTCTCTCTCCCTTTTAATAAGAACTTGACTAAACCTATAGAAATTGAGATTAGGGTTTCAAGAATAGCTCTAATTGACACCAGCCATATCCCTCACTTATAGGCGTTTGGACAAACCCCAAACTGCCCCTAAGCTAACACTAGCTATAAGGAAAATGGACCCTTGGCCCATTTAATCAGTGGCGGATGCAGGATGGGGGACAAGGGGCTAAAACAATGAAGATGTTGATTTGTATGAAGATTTAATGGTGATTTGAGGCTTTTGCTACAGTGATTTTAGTGGTGATTAGATCCTCCTAAGGGGCTGCAACCCCCCAACCCCCTCTTTGGATCCACCACTGCATTTATTTTGAATTTTGGTGTTTAGTGATCAACATGACCAAGTTGGACTAATGAATTTGCAAATGTTTATTTATCGATTCAATATGATGCATTTACGAACTTGACCGAGTTGGAACAAGAAGAATATGATCAACACTCAAAGGAAGACACTAGATGATGTGTGATCAACCTAGATGTGAAACTAGGAGTCCAAGACGTGAAGATGATGAAGCCCGGACCAAAGACACGCGAAGAAATAAAGAGAAGGCTGCTGCAACAGCAGCACCAGCCATGCAGGTGTGTGCACCACTCGTGTCAGGAGGGCAGCGGCTGCAGAAGACCAAGGCACCTGCATGGCAGGTGTTTGGCTAAAGTGCTCCGGACAGGCACGCAGAGAAGATGCAGCACGTGTTTTGGCAACTAGGAGCATCAGCGACTCTAGTGTGCACTGGTTAAAGTGCACCGGATACGGAACTCAGAGAAGGTTGCGATCGGGTTGGAGAAGCCTATGAGGCACCTGACATAAAGAATCGGATACGAAGTCTCCATCGGTCTGATTTTCAGAGTCTAACAACTTGTCGACGTGGCTAAGCACCGGGCATAACAGGTGTGAGCACTGGCGTGGCAGGTGCCTACATAGAATTGTTGGGTTTGCCTCCAACGGCTAGTTTCACTTTTGGGGGCTATATATATGACCCTAACTGGCCATTTGAGGTGAGGAGTTGAGATTTGAGAAACATACCAAGGGAGGTGATACTCCATTCTAATGCTCTATTTGCAAAGGGCTTAATAGATCACTTGGTGATTAGCGTAAGTGCTTTGCGAAACGCTTAAGTTAGTTAGACCACGCTCATATGCGCTTGCTTAGGCTTAGTTGCTAGTGAGGTTTGCATACCTCTTGATCATAAGGTGCTTGCGCACACCATGTTTATACTCGACGTGGCTTGTAGTCTTGCAAGACCACACCAACCGCTTTATGGTGTGGCAGCGACCGTGTATCGGAGAGCTGCCGGAAGCTTGATAGTGGAGACGACGGGGAGTGGTCTGGGAGAGGCTTGCCGAAAGGCACATCGGAGACCACTTGCATGTGGGAAAGGCCTGAGGCTATCCATGAAGTTAGCCAACCAGGAGCTTGGCCCTTGCGAGGACTTCCTTGCGAGGGGCTCCAACGAGGACTAGGCGAAGCTTGCGTACTTCTCGATACCTCAAAAAAATACTCGAGTCGTTGACGGGAGTTTGCATCTCTATCTCAATTAAGCTTCCGCATTTACTTTGCACCTTGGTTGTGTGCTTTACATTTCTGAGCTTAGTTGATAGGCTAGTTAATAGGATTGGAACCTAGGTTGCATAACTCTTTTGCGGTAGAGATAGCAACACACCCAGCAAAACCGTAGTTGCACATTTAGATAGTTTATTTATTGCATAGGTTTTTCTAAGGTTAGAATTAGAGGCCATAGTTAGAAAAAGAGTTTTAAGATGCCTAATTCACCCTCCTCTTAGGCGTCTCGGTCCCTACACTAGCTTACTAATCCACTTAGGGGTGATATGGTCCATACTACATAAAAAATGCAGTTGTTGTACATCCAACGACCATGATTTCTCCTCTCCTTCACTTAGCCTCAACATTAGCTCGGCGATGTGTCCACATGCCGCATGAAATCCTCCCTAGGTTTTGAGGCTAAAACTACCAAACCCACTGGAGTCACATTGTCGCTATTCCTTCTCCACTATGTTGATGCGTGTCCCACTCGTCCTTGACTGGCCAATCACCAAGTGCTCGCACACCACCTTAACTTGGTCTACTAGCCATCTTGACTTCGATCAACATCGTCTCCATCACCATCCTTGCATGTACACTTGCTAGTTGATGTGCCCAAGTGTTAGCCGTCCAACGCCCATCCTCTGACCCTTAGTTCCTCATTCCAAGCCTTCGCGTCCACCCTTTACCGCTCCTGATCCATCGTGTACAGACTCCTTGCTTGACTTTCTCCATCATCATCGACCGTCATGACGTGCTCAACACCTACACATCCACAAGCCATGATACATATTGCACACACTAACTCACACCTTGGTTCATCCCGCACACACACTTAACAAATCTATGATCATATCCTAACAATCACTCATCACTAATAACATGGGCACATATCAACCACATATTTTCAATTGTCAATTCAAGGGAAAATGTTTAGGTAGGCATTGTATTGGACTATTGGTCACTGTTTTAAAATATAGTGTTATTGAAATCACTAGTTGGCAGATGATTTTCTAATGTTGGTTAAAACTGATTTCTACTTGTGATGATTTTGACCATTGGTGTGAAAAGCCAATACAAATAGAGCATTCCTACTAATGGTTGGCCTTGCTGCCCGTACAAATACACACTATGTCAGAACCTTTTTTTAGAGGCACTAAAAATAGTCTTTAGAGGCAGCTGAAAGAACCGCCTCTACTCATCGATTTCTAGAGGTGGGCCAAAATCCTATCATCTATTACGGTTTTCTGTCTTCCTGCTTCGTTTTTTCTTATTGGCATATAGATGATTCCAGTAACCACTAGGGTTGTGTATTCTTATTTCGCTACTACAAAAACAATTTTAGGAGGCCCTCGCTGATTAACAGAGGTGGTTAAAAGTATCCCTATCTCCATAAATACATGTCAATTTTCAGGTGCGGTCACCCTATTACGACGACACCTAATAAAATACCATCTCTTGAAAACGATTACAAGAGGATGCCCTTTTAAAAGGCCCAGCTTTGAAAATGAGGACCATTTTTGGAGGTGGATCTCTTTGAGTCCAGGACACTAAATTTTCACCTGACCTGTCTCGGCCCGCTATCGGTCTCAACTATATATATATAATAAAGAAGGTGAGAAACCCTACCCCACCCCTCACCCATCTCTCTCCCACTCTCACCATCCATACCCACCTATAGCGTCGGTACATGATGCCCTTCCCCTTCCAATGCCAGTTAGTGGGCCCCACCCCTACTAGTGGTGACTTGTAGAGTAGGAAGGCACTGATGGTGTGGATCTGCCATCACCATGAGGACGAGGTAGATGCAGTCGGACATGGGGGCATGGTGCATGGACTCCATGGAGGCCTCGCGGATCCCTCTCCATTCAGCGACATCATGTGGGCCCCTTGCTCCTTCAACGGCAGGACATAGTCCCCCTACCCATGTCAACTTGAGGTGGAGGAAGGCAGTGATGCCCAGGACCTAAAACCACAGAGAGAATGAGGTAGATCTTGCTGATCATGGGAGACAAGGAATCCATGGCAAGAGCATGAGCCCTCTCTCCTTCACCGGCGGTGAGCGGGCCGGGCCCCCTCCCTCTTTTAGCTTAGGAATATCCTTGACAGGCCCATTTTTCTATTTTTTTCTCGGATTTTCAAAGGTGAATCGGACATGAACCATTGCCTCTATTATATCTTATTAACAAAGATCATACCATAGAGCTGGGCAAGATCACCCTGTCTCTGGAAATCCTTGTTGACCGTCTGTGAAATACATCCTGTGTTTCTAGTATTGCTATATTTAATTAACCATGTGTTGGTAACTATGGCAATAACCACACTTATTTTTTAAATGATGGAAAAAGTTTTGGCTTCAAACATCATCATCATCAGTGGAAGCCAGGTATAGTGAAAGCAATGTCTACCTAAAAGACTAATGTATCATGTTTTGTTCCACTAATTGCTGGTCCATATACTCCTTTAGGCCTCGTTCGGTTACGCTGGAATGGGCATGGGCCTAGGAATCATTCCAGATGATCAAGGTTATACAAATAGTGAACTATTCTAGCTGGGGAATCGTTCTTGGATAACCGAACAAGGCCTTATGCAGGTCAGCAACATGGTGCCTGTTTCGAAATAGGTATCTTTTTCCATGACAACTGTAAAAAAGATATGTGCTAATCGGCAATGGAAACTGTTCTACAATGGATATTTTCCAATAATTGGATTTTGCAAACAGTCCACATTATCTCATGAACGATAAAATGGACCTATTGCATCCAAAATATCATTTTGCCATGCATATATGCCATAAAGTCGTTGGGACAAAATGGACCTATTGCTTCATGATGTGTGGAAATGGTGGTATTGGCTAAGAAAAAGGGTTCCATGAACATGACCTGACCTCTTAATTCTCCGCACGCCTCCGTGCAGATAACAACAACTTGCATAAGAAGGAAACACAACGAAAAGCCGTGGAATTGCATACTCATCCAGGCTGTGTTTAGTTCATCAGATTTGGAGTGACAAAATTCACTGTAGCATTTCGTTTATATTTGGTAATAATTGTCTAACCGTTGACTAATTAGACTCAAAACGTTCGTCTCGCAAAGTACAACCAAACTGTACAATTAGTTTTTAATTTCATCTACATTTAGTACTCCATACATGTATCATAAATTTGATGTGACGGAGAATCTTCGTTTTGCATAGTGCATTTTTCAAGGAACTGAACACAGCCCTAGTCATCTTCAGTGGAAGCCGCGGGTACAGTGAAAGGACTTGTGTATCCTGTTTCGTTCCACTAATTGCTGGTCTGGTCGGCAACATGGTGCCTGACTGCTTGTTTCGAAATAAGGCAGTGTTTAGATGCATTGAAAAATGCACTGTGCAAAAAAAGATTCTCCGTCACATCAAACTTGTGATACATATATGGAGTACTAAATGTGGATAAAATCAAAAACTAATTGCACAGTTTGGTTGTACTTTGCGAGACGAACGTTTTGAGCCTAATTAGTCAATGATTGGACAATTATGACCAAATACAAACGAAATGCTACAGTGTATTTTGACAATCTAAAATTTGGATCTAAACACAGCCTAAGTATCTTTTTTCCATGACAACTTTAGGAAAGATATGCGCAAGTCGGCAATGGATACTGGTCTACAATAGATGTTATCCAATAGCTGGATTTTGCAACAGTCCACATTATCCCATGAACGACAAAATGGACCTATTGCTTCCAAAACATCATTTTGCCATTCATATATGCCATAAAGTCGTTGGGACAAAATGGACCTATTGCTTCATGATGTGTGGAAATGGTGGTATTGACTAAGAAAAAGGGTTCCATGAACATGACGTGAGCTCTTAATTCTCCGCACGCCTCCGTGCAGATAACAACTTGCATAAGAAGGAAACACAACGCTCATAAATATGGCCCCGCGCCGCCTCCACTGATGTGTGCACGGCGGCGCTACTTGCTTCAAGACACAAAGAGCAGAAGCAGAAGCAGAGCTCGTCTCAAAATCTCGGTCAGCCATGACCAACGGCTACCTGTTCCGGGAGTACATCGGCGCGCAGTTCACCGGCGTCCAGTTCACCGACGTGCCCATCAACGCCATGCTCAGCTTCCACTTCCTCCTCTCCTTCTGCATCGACTACACGCCGGTGGACCAGCAGCCCACGCCGGCGCCGACCAACGGCGTGTTCAGCCCGTTCTGGGACACGGACAACCTGTCCCCCGACGCCGTGGCCGCCATCAAGGCCGCGCACCCGAACGTCGCTGTCATGGCGGGGCTTGGCGGCGACAGCGTGCAGGACATCGTGAAGGCCGTCTTCACCCCGAAGTCCATCGACTCGTGGGTGGCCAACGCGGTGACGTCGCTCACCGGCATCATCAACACGTACGGGCTGGACGGCGTGGACGTGGACTACGAGCACTTCGCCGACGGCGTCGCCGTGAACACGTTCGTGGAGTGCATCGGCCGCCTCCTGACGCAGCTCAAGAAGAAGATGCCGTACATCACCACCTCCATCGCGCCGTTCGAGGACCCCGTGATCCAGAAGTACTACCAGCCGCTGTGGCGCAAATACTCCGGCGTCATCGACTACGTCAACTTCCAGTTCTACGGCTACGGCGACAACACCGACGTGCCCACGTACGTGCAGTTCTACAACAACCAGTCGGCGAACTACCCCGGCGGAAAGGTCCTCGCCAGCTTCATGACCGGCAACACGACCGGCCTGATCTCGCCGGACCTCGGCATCAGCGCGGCCAAAGAGCTGCAGAGGCAGAACAAGCTGCCGGGGCTCTTCATCTGGTCGGCGGACAGCTCCAAGCAGAGCAGCTACGGCTTCAAGTACGAGACTGAGGCGCAGCAGATCATTGCCAACCACTGATCTCTGATCGGACGATGGCTACAGCTCCAACAAGGAATTCGAACGTTGCTACGTGTTTACTGTGTCCTTATAATTAATAACTATGATATGAACCAATGAATAAATAAACGGAGCACAAAAAATCCACATGTGGACATGTGATTGTGGTTCCAACACCATAAAACCTCTCTTCATGATCTCCATGCCATTCGGAATTTTGATGGACACCTCGTTTTCTTTAAGGTCCTTTTTAATTCCTAGGAATTGAGAGGAATTAAAAGGTAATCTAATTGTGAAATGAGAAGCACATTTTGGATATTGGTTTCAATTAATTCATATGATCCAAACAGGCCCAATACTAAATTTTTTTCACTCACGGCCAGGAATAATCAACTCGTAAAACATAGCATTACATATTATAAGACAATCAACTCGTAAACATAGCATTACATATCATAGAAGGAATAAGTTGATTAACTAATTTTACTTTTATTAACCAGGAGATGCTTCTCCTTTTTATTTCAACTTCTTGTTTCCAGGTGCGATGCATTCCATCAGCGATGACAGCTCTCCTTTAGACTATGACCTGGTTCACGAAACACGATTAATATAAATGTTATTTGTTAGCTTATTATCAGACAAGGATAGTCCACTATAGTTTATGAAATGTCAAGCGACAGAAAGAATTTTACCTGTTGATGTGGTTGCAGAGGTAGATGGCATGCATCTTTAAGACCCACAATTTTTGCTGCACTGTATATGGCCTTGTCAGCACGTGTAAGTAAGGAGGCAATGCAATCCATATTGCTGCCTGGCACCTTTCTCACCGCCACACAGCAGGCACTACCTGGGGATGGCCTAAAACCGGGCGTTGAGTTCAATGGATCACACTGGGTCAGGATTTCCTTCTTCTGTTGGTTATTACATGGTAAACCAATCACTGGTTGGTGAAAAATTAGTGTCCAGGCTAGAAGGAGAGCTGCTACTTTCCAAGCAAACATCTTATAGTGCTAGTGGTTATGGATTGGGTAAAGGAACAATAGCCCAAACTTACTGTTCTATTTAGAATTCCAGCATATTTGCACCTATTTCTAGATAGGAAGGCCTCACCGTCATTTAAACTTTTAATGATAAGATATCCTATTATTTATAGCAATAGAAGTATATCCATATATGTACTGGAGCAAGATATGTTAGCATTCATATATGATATCTATATCTATAGCTAATATCTATGTCTATATCTATAATATATCTTATATTTTCAAACCCCACTACAAGTTCCATCTCAACATGCAAGCGATCCACATCATTTCTCACTAATTATCTACATCATCTCCTACTAGTGCAACATCAGCCCACTATCTTTAAACATAGTAATGCAAGACATCCACATAACCTCCACTAGGTGCAATAAATGCATATATTTTTATTTGTTTCGACGTTCCATCATCTTATAATTCAATCTAATTCTTTTGGGAATTTTGTTGAGTTATTTCATTGCCATGCCCAATTTTGATATGAATCAATGCAAGAACATGTAGGTTGAACTCATACATGCAACAATTTTATTTTTAAGAAAGTGTCCTGCAGCAACACACGGGGTATATGTTATATAATGAGTATATCCTGTATCTATAATATGCATATCGAAGGTTGTCTCAATTAAAGCAGTGATTCATGATTGATTAGTAGATTATTGAGACCACATAGATGTATTCCCTATGCCCAATATAGTGTATTGAATCATTCAAAAATTATACTCACGTCTAAGGGGTGTAAGGGATTAGGGGACCGAAAGATAACTTTGCATCAAATAGCATACAAATTAGGTATGTATTGTATTGTTACTTGTTATTTACCAAGCAATCTCAATTTAATCTCATGATGGACAGTGCCTATATATACAATAATCAAATTGATAAGCAAACACAGTGATGGTATATGTGTCTTTTGTATAATCTCTCAATTTGTATTAAAATTTCTAGGATATACTATATTCTAGGACGGAGGAAGTACTAGTTGTTGTGCACTTGTGCATCAGTTATAATGAAATATAATATTGTTATGTGTGTGACTCCAAAACAAAAAAATGACAAGATCTATTTAATACAACATTAAATCCCTGCCAGGCTTACCTATCATTCAACTGACATTAATATTTTTTTTTTGAACTAGGCGCTCAGTTGGTAAGATGTTTTTAGAACCTGTCTATTCTAGTTTTAGTCCTCGACACAAATAAGCAAACCACATTATCAATGTGTTATTTTCTCCTTCTCCTGACATTTTCTTTTAAAAGCAATCGGAAAAATAGTAACACATTTTTGACAAGGTCTTATCATTTGATTTATACTTATTTGAAATATCAAATATTAATTTGTATAACCCACATCAAGAGTAATATTTTTTTGAGTTAAATACACTAGAGGTCCGTTATGCTGCTCTTTCACCACCACCGGCTCCATTTCTGTGTCTGTGGAAATCCAAGTGCACTCCAAGAATCTTGTTCTTCACGTGGCTCGTCTTCAATGACCGTCTAAACACCAGAAACATCCTGAGACGGCGCAAATTTTTTTTGGAGGAAGGCTATATCTGTCCTGTGTGTCCAGAAGGTGATGAAGAGAAAGTGGAACATCTCTTTTTCGGATGCTCCTCCAGCGTTGCTAGATGGTTCAGTCTTGGAGTACAGTGGTCAGGCCAAGGAAGTATCGTTCAGATGGTGCAACAACAAAAGTCTCAGCTACAGATGCCATTCTTTATGGAATTTTTTATGATTGGTGCTTGGTGCTTATGGAAGGAACGCAATGACTTTGTCTTTAATCATAAGCTGCCGTCGATCTCAGTTTGGAAGCGCTTCTTTCCAAGTGAAGTTAAGCTCCACCTATGTATAGAATAAAATATCTCCTTCATCCTGTTATTTTGAATTGGTTAAACTCTCTGTAATTGGTTTTTGTTCTTTCCCCTAGCTGTTGTAAATAGGTAAGTCTCGCTTCTTTGTGTTAGCCTTTGGCTAACTTTCTGTAACTGCTTCCTGGTTCTAATTTATGTGCTGGGGGCTCCAGTCTTCCTTAAAAAAACTTATTGGTGGGTTTCTGTTAGGTCCATCAACTCCAAAAGTTAATTTTTGCATCCATGAATTTCTTAAGTTATTCAGCATAGGTCCATACCAGTTCATATGTGCATTTAGTGATGACATGACATGTTGAGTGTTGACTGGTTTCATGAGGCGACGAGCATGATCTGTCCTTGGCCACCCAACCTCGCCTATGGGTGCGCCGGTGCCGCCTGACCTCACAGGAGCCACTCCTCTAGCTTCCTCCTATGCTCACCTCTTCCCCGACCCACGCCAGCACCACCCACTTCACTCTCCTCTGTCATCCGTACTAGGCATCCACACTGCCGCGAGCGGGCGAGAAGCCTCACAGGGCTAACCATGCTGCCATGCGTGAGTGGGCGAGCGGCTTTGCTTCCTCTGCTTCTCACCGCTCCTTGCCTACCTGCTCGGGCATCTTGCTCTCGTCGATGCCACCGTTGCTTCTACTTCCGATACGGTGAGCATGGGGGTCACCCGCGTCAACTCCTCCTTGAGGTGTAAGGAATGGACACTGATGAGAAACCTTTCCTCTGCCTCAACATGAGTGGCATCAAGGACTTCGGCTCCCCTTTCAGTGTGACGAGCTTGGCGGGAAGATCCTCGATAGCCAACCTCCAGCGATGCTGCGGCGCCCTCCCGTGCTCGTGCTATCGTCATGCCTGCATCAACCACTTGCTCCTTCTCTAGCAACTCAGCTCACGTTGTCGTCCTTGGTGGCATCGAGCTCTACCTTCACCGTGGCTCTCTTGCTAGCGCCATGCCATAACTCCTTGAGGCATAGCTCGGCGAGCTCTACCTGCTACCGTACCTGAGCCTGGTCGGCCGTGCCCTCTCTAGACCTAGCCTTAGCTCATCGGCCATAGTCATTGTGCTTCCTAGCTTGTTTTTTTTAAATTAATTCCTAGTTTGTTGGGACCATGACCAACAAACGCAGAGCAGGGCATGCGGGTCTGGCATATTGCTGAGCCAGAACGTGTGTTTGGGTGATTTGTAGAACCTGTAGATTATGAAAATGAGCATCCTTAACATGTTTCTCAAATTTTTCTAGTAGAGAGTCCATAATAAAGTGCATTACTAACACCTCAGAGGTAAACTCTGAAGTGCCTACAATTTAACAACTCTATCATACATGAACTTAACGTGCTCACCAAGCCCCCTTTGCTTGTTATAGCGTGAGGTATAATTGTTCTTTGAGAAATTCACAAAAAATAAATGCTTTTATATCTGTCCTTAGTTGATCTTTGGAATTCCTTACAACTTAGTTCATCATTCTTAACAACAAATTATCCATTATACCATCTGAGATCAAATGCCTGATGACCCTCTTGGCCAATCTAAATAATCATTCCTAGTTTTCTGAGTTGGAGTTGTACTCCCTTTTTTCTCATCATGATGCTTCATGACTATAGTGGGAGCAACAAGGACATAATGTTGTTCCATGGCCACAACAGCAGGGCACTCCAGTTCCCCAACAAGAGCTTCAACAGGTTCAGCAATTGGCAGATGCACTCGTTCAGCAGGCAATGATCATTCACCCCGATGACCCATAGTTCTCAAGGTCGGTGAGTCTAGAAACAATAGATTTATTTTGTGCAAAAGGCCCTCCCATTACTTTGGAGTTACCCCTTGCTGATATTTTTGAAGTTGTCCCTTTGATGCACTCTGGTCTGGATCCTCACAGTGATCACTCTACCAGAAGGATGGCTAAGACCTTCGGTTTGCATTAGTGTTATGGACTTGCCGCCTGTATTTAGATATTACTCAACGGCATTGCAAACTGGGCACAACAAAGTTACCATCAACATTACATTCAGAGAAATCTAGCCGTGAGGAGCTCTTGGTGGCCTGTCTGTGGGGTCATAGAAAAAAGTTCGATGACCATTGAAGAGGGGGTTATGAAGATTCAAAGGCTCATATTCAATCTAGAACTAGTGGTTGGTGACCTATTCTCTAGTGACTGCAATAGAGCCGCCACTCGAGAAATACGGTGGCCTCCTGAGGCCTCCTGTCCATGGAGACTAGCCGCGTTGAACTCCAATGGCTAGTAGACTGCTTTCTCCGGTGCAACCAGGGAGAAGACCACAAAGAAATCTTGTGGCGCCTATGAGTTTCTGTAGAAACATCTTGAGAGCTCTGGGGATCAAAAGTCTGGTGGCCCCCACCAGAGAATGCGACATCACCGTCAAAATTCCAACACACAGAACCCTTTAACCCTTTCCTCCAATGCTGAGCAGACCACACATCACCGAAGATTTTTGTTGGTCATCTGGTAATAGCAATAAGTCAGTGAACAACATAAAAGGGCTAAGGGTAGCCTTTTTTCGGTGACCTCCAAGCTAGGGGACTAGATAAATTCGGTGAGTGCTGAAAATCAGCACTAAGCCTTTCTCTTGAAGCCTTTCTAAACCCGGTAGTGACGAGGATTGCCCACTGCCGGAGCCAAATTTGACAGCGATGGGGGGGGGGTTGTCCCGATAGTGATTATGAAATCTGGCATAGTGTACTAACTCCAAATGTGTTTGAACTTGAACATTACACCTTTAAGCACTTGGTTAGCTTTTCAAAAATATTTTTCAAAGCATTTCCACTTTTTCGTTGCCACACCACTAGGTATAATGCACACAGTGGCACTAGATAATCTCAATCACATGAGAATTCCCATCTCAATAGTATGACTATGTACCTAAACCCGACTGAATTAAGGCCACCTTTGTTTGGGCTTCCCAACCTACTTCTAGTTCTTAAAAAGTCAAAAGCTAACCAAAGAGGTGGCAACCCATTGCTGCTTGGGCCAAAAGCTGCTTTTCCTCTAGTACAAATCCTACAGCACCTCCTACCTACTTTCACCTATTGTGGAGGTGGGCAACTACGAAAAAATTACCCACCTGCCACTGGTTATGAAACATACCGCTTCATTCTTTTTTTTGCTTTGCGACTGCTCTCCCATCCGACTCCGTTGGCCCGTCCTTTTTCTGCTCCCCTTCGCTCAATGCAGGCCAAAGCCTCGGCGGACACTTGAGACCCTGGCAGCAGCATAGGGTCCTGCCCCGGTGTGTGCCCCTGCCTCGGTGGCCAGTGGTGGGTGCATCCCCTTTCCCGATGCGTGTTTAAGGGCACAACCATAGCCCCGGTGCATGGTGGCCGGCACCACCCCTACCCTAGAGTGCCATCGCCTATGTTGCCACTACCTGCGACCAGCGGCGGGCGCAACACCCTGCCCTGGCGGCGATGTGGGCTAGGTTCCGACCACAGTGGTAGTGTGGGCCCTGCTCGAAACCTATGTCTTCTTCTCTCTGCATTTGGCGCTTCCCTACCCAGTGACAGATGTGAGAACGTTGGAGATGGTGATGTAGAGAGATTGACAGGTGGGGTTGGCTGACATGTAGGACCCCTGACAGATGTGTTTCTAAGAAGCTAGAGTTGTGCAACCAAACGGCTTTGATCTCCTTCAAAAGCCCACAAGACACGATAACTTTTCTAAAGCCCACAACTCACAACAGCTTTCTCAAAAGCTATAGCTCAACCAAACAGGCCTTAAAAACCCTAGCATATACCTTTGCATTTTGGGATTGTTTTCATCTCCTTCTCTTCACAAGTAAGCACATGCTTCACATGGTCATGATCTCCATCTCCACCATCTCCTAGCCTTGCTCAACACTATCATATGGACCCAAGCTCAATCACAACTCATTGAATGCATTAGTCCACTAGTTTTCACTCAATTACCAAAACCAAACTTAGGGCTTTACCGACGCACTCACGGATTGGGTTAGGTCAAGTGGCCATTATCAAGTTTAGGTTTGGCCAAGCTTGCTTTTGTAACAATCTCACCTTGCACTGTGCCATCGTCCAATGCTAGCCTTTCCAAGACCTATCACTAGAGAAGGCAAAATTAAGATATTCATGCCTCGCACATCCACACAATAGAATCAAAGTATCTCATGCTCGAATTAGGAGTTAGGGTTTTTTGATATTGGAAGAATTTGGGAACGAGTTGGTGTTTTCAAATTCGATAAAAATTAGGATTTCATGTTTAGGTCTGGGTTTGCCATCCACCAATTCATATCCTTAATGCTAATCTCTGTCCAATTTGAAGAAATTGGTAAGGAAATTGTACACAAAATAACCTAGACCAAGGACAGAACTTAGAACAATAGAACCCTTGATATTGTTTGAGCATGATTTAGGCTTAATTAATCTAATCTTAGACTAGCTGCTTAATGATGCATGTCATTTTGATCTAAGCTGTGATTATTCCACTAAAACACCAAACCATTTGCTTGAAAAGGAAAACTTATTCATGAAAAAACCTCAATTATACACTAATTGGTTAATCGTAGGCACTTTAACAGATTGATCATTAACTTAGGAATGCATAAAAAATGTAATATTTATGCTAGTAATGGATGACCATAATATGTTTCCTAGACTAACCATAACATGTTCAACAAATCTATCTTAAAACTAATGAAAAACAACAGAAACGAATCAACTTTAACATAGGCATAGGGATTAGCACCATGTTAGATCTAAGTGGGCTCTGATACCAAATTATTAAAATTAGCTTTGCCCTCAATATGATCTTAACTTAGTCTCAACCCTTATAACTTAAACGTAATGATAAATTGATTAAGATGAAATGATCAGAGTTTGAGAGTTTCAGATTTGCCTCTATTGTGGATGCCATGGTTATCGTAGATGTATTGGATTTGATCTAATCACCAGTCGTGGGCATAGTTGACTTTTTTGGTGAAGATTACATGATGCAAAGTAGCACCAATCTTCTATGTGTGGGTAGGCATGCTTCTTTGACCCACCAATGCTTTGATAGATCGGTTTTGGTGTTTTCACTGTAAAATTGTGACTCCTAGCTGTCACCCCTTTATTTATATGGGCTACAGGCTAAGGAGCCAAACCCTAATAGACTAAGTTAGAGCCACCACAAAGGTTTATCATAACAAAACAAGTCTTATTTGTGGAACTTAACATTATGTTCCAAACTAATATGTTGGCCTCCATCAATGCCATCAAACCGTGGCTGCCATCGGGACCATTGTCATGGCATATCTTGGCATCACTATCATTTAGGAAATCATCAAACTATCTTTGCCCCCCAAAGTCCATGAACTCATGGGTGTCCAACATTGTGTACTCTCTCACTAACATCATCAACATGTATGCGCTGAACGGCATCGGGCAACCCTTCCTTAGCATGCACATGGGTAAGAATACCAATGCTTATTTTCACTCCCCCTCTTTTTCCCCAATAGCGTGGGCCTACTGCAACCATTACTTTTCAGTCAACTTTTTCCCTACACACCTATGGACCCCACCTTACCTTTCATATCGATATTAGGGGACATTTGTTTGGCAATGTTGTAGAAACTCTCCTAATATGCACACATTAAAGGATAAATTATTGTGAGACTGCTACATAATCTCCCTCAGTTCCAACTGTTCCCCATGGCACTCGATTAGGATTTTAATGGAACACATTTTGCTTCAAAAGATACATATCACAAGAAGACACAAGTAGAATAATATAATTTATTTTTATTAACCATCAGCACATATATCTCCTTTCAACTTCATATTTTGACGATGCATTTCTTCAGCAATGGCAGCTATGCTTGCTTAAGGCTATGACCTGGTTCACAATGCGAGATTAATATTTGTTAGCTTATCATACAAGGATACTCTAAAGCCCGATTATACTGTCAAGTGATAGAATGAATTTTACCTGATGATGTGGACGCGAAGGAGCGCATGCATCTCTAAAGCCCATAATTTTTCTCACACTATATTTGGCCTTGTCAGCAAGTGAGAGTATTGAGGCAATGCAAAGCATATTGGTGTCGGACACCTTTCTCACCGCCACACAGCAGGCACTATATCGGGACGGAGTATAATCGGGTGTTGAATTAAGTGGATCACACTCGCGTAGGATTTCTCTCTTCTGATCATTATTACATGGTAAATGACCAATCACTGGATGGTAAAAAATTATTGTGCATGCTAGGAGGATAACTACTACTTTCCCAGCAAACATTTTATAGTGCTAAAGGTTATGGATTGAGTGAAGGAACAATAGCTCAACCTTGTTACTATTCTATTTAAGATTCTGGCATACGAGCTCCTATTTATAGGAAAGGGCTCGGTATGATTTTTAAATGTTAATGATAAGATATCCTATTATTAATAGCAGAAGAAATATATATTCTATATGCGGTGGGGTAAGATATGTTAGCATTTATAAATGTAATATGACTATATTAGCGTATCCAGTGTCTATTATATGTATATCGAGGATGTCGCTCAACTAATGTCGAAGAATCCTTGTTAGTCAGTCTATTGAGCTGAAATTAATGAGTGAGTGGAACCAATCAGAAAGGTAGAAAAGAAATAGTAAGATCAAGGATGAATGAATTAATTGCGTCGGCTTGGTTGAATGTTAGGAAAAATCCAGTGGGTGGAATCAATCAAACTTGTGGTTACTTTTGGAAGAGAATTGAATGGTACTATAATGGAAGCAAGACATTTGTATTACATTGCAATGAGAGTTCTTTGATGCATAGATGGTTGACTATCTTAGAAGATGTAAACAAGTTCTATGGATGTAGGACCAGATTGTGTTTAGGAATCAAAGTGGATGTACTATTCAGGATAAGGTCATTGTAAGGAAAATGGACCTAATGGGCCATTTAGTTTGGATTTAGGCATTTGATGATCAACAAGACCATTTGGACTAATATTGTTAGCTAGTTTTTTTATATAGTTTAAATGATGCAAAATGGACTTGGACTTAGGCAAAGTGATGATCCGGATGATCAACACCTCAAGCATGATATTAGAAGGCATGTTGAAGACCTACAAGTATACACAAAAGTCCAAGACACAAGATAGAAGAAGCCCAGACAAAGACACGTGAAGTGTCCAGAACTAGTCGATGCTGCACAGTAGCACCGGACTTGTCCAGTGTGCTCAAGGAGGAGCACTGGACGCACACATGTGCACCATGTAGCGGCTGCAGTGTCTCACCGGACACGTCCGATGAGCACCGGATTAGGGTTCCAGAGAGGTTACAACACATGATGGAGAAGGCCAGAAGGCACCAGACGCATTCGGTGTTGCACCGGACGAAGCACCATACTGCAATAGTTCTCTAACGATCGGCAATAGTTAGTCCAATGGCTAGCTACTGGAAGGGCACCTGACTTGTCTGGTGTGTTGCATCATACACGTTCGGTGCCTACGCAGAAAGTTGCTGCAGCTTCCAATGGTTAGCTTGCAAAGGGGCTATAAATACCACCCCAACTGATCTTTTGAGGAGTGGAGTTGGAAAACATCCCAAGGATCTTGTTACACCCTTTTAGAGCTCTCCACTTGCATAGTACTTAGTGAAACACTGAGTGATTAGTGTAGGTGCTTTGTGAAGTGCTTAGGCTAGTTAGATCACTACTTATGCACTTGCTCTATGTTTTGGCCTAGTGTTTAGTGGGGTTTGCATACCTCTTGCTCATAAGGTGCTTGTGCGCATCGTTGTTGTACACCAGAGGGGCATGTAGTCTTGCGAGACCACACCAACCGCATTTGTGGTGTGGCTGCCATCGTGTACCAGAGGGAACGAGGCCCGCAGCGGTTGGCTAGAAGATTGTCACACCCAATTTTGCATAGCAAAATCAAGTACTCATATATGTGCGCCCAGGACGATGTCCAAACACACATGTAATCTTAAATTGCAATAATATCAAAGTAAAGTACTTTATTACATCGCATATCTCATCACATGGCTATCGCATGTTTTGCTCATCAGCAATATTATTACATAAGCAAAAAGCTATGCCCATGCTACCACAAGGACTCCAACTGGTGAACATCAGCCTAGACCTCCTGAACATCTTCTAGAAACTCCTCTCATCAGGCATCTGGTACCCATCTAGGATTTTCATTGATTATAAAGCAAGTGTATAGAGTTCATATGTACAAGGGGGCCTTTGTTACACTTGCCTTCCTCAAAGTTTCCTTCCTAGTACTGGTCACCACCCTAATCCTCAGCAACCTCGAACTGATCACCCTCTAAACATGATCCAAATCACCAATCAAGCATCCATACCAATCATCACATGCATACAAATATACTTATATTAGAATAGTACACCAAACACTATAAACAGAGACTAAAAAGCTTATAAAACTAATCTACATACTGCTACGAACACATGAGCGAAAGAATCACTCTAATCGGATTTAAAACGTGAAAGTTATGCATAAAACAAGATTCAATGGCATCTCTTTAAATATACTGAACTCGAATTTGAATTTAGATAAATAAAATCTGATTTTTATCGCGGTTAGGACGACGCCTCCTATTTTCCAAAAACATAGGGGCTAAAACAAAATAAAATAGGACTAAACCCAAATACTTTTGAACTGAGGTGAACTTCGAGTTGATTTCAGGAAAACTGAGGGGCTAAAGTGAAAAAGCGCTCGGCTGACCGTGGTAGACTGCATCACCGCTGACTCAGTGCCACGCGGCTGCGCGGTTGATGCGGTGCACCACGTGTTCGTGGACCTGGTGCATGTGTTGGTGTGGGCCGACTCCATAGCCCAAACGGTGGACTAGTTACACAACCCGAAGGGGTATCTAATCTCGGCCACACATCTAAAAACTGACGACACAGAAAGAAAGGGGAGATTTCCCCTAGCTGCACAGTGACGCCAGCAAACCCGCCATGGCCGGAAGCGAGCCGAGCACGCCGGCGAGCGCCGGGACGGCAATTCCAGCCGCGTCGCGCAAAACTAAAAACGCAGGGATGACGGGCGCGACCACGCAGTCTCGACGAGATCAAGAACAAGGATGGGGACCACGTTGACATGATGGCCCCTACCGCGGTGCCATGGCTGGTGGGATTTGGAGCTCTCTGAAATGGCACTCCAGTGAATGAAACACGAAAATGAAGAGATGGGGAGGACAGGGGGTATACCGCGGGTCCGATGAAGACGTTCACGGTGTCCTGGAGGGCTTTACGGGAACCGGCAACGAGCAGAGGCGGACTAGAGAGAGAAACGATCGCCGATGACCATGGTTGCGGGCAAAACTGTGATGAAAATGGGAAAGGAGATCACCTACAGCCGTGTCATTACCTAGCGAAGCTCCCGAGTATGCTCGCGACGGCGACCGAGCTCCGGAACAGAGAGATTGCGAGTGTGGTGTGTGTGCTCGGAACAGAGAGCCAAAGGGGAAGAGCGCGAGCTCGGTAGAGGGATTTATAGGGCGGAGCGGTGTGGTAGAAGTGGAAATGGGCGTGGGGTTACTGCCTGGCGTCACTGCAGGGCTTGAAGACGCCCCCTTGATGGCCTCCATCATTTGGATTTTTGAGGGAATGAAGACAGCGATTAAGAGCAGCGCGGGATCCCTGGCTCAAGGAAGGAGAAGGGGTGGGCACTGACAGGCGCCCTAGATGGCAGAGAGAGGAAGGAGAGAGAGGGCGAGGGATGGAGCGGGCTGCAGAGCAGGCCGATGGGTTGGGCCCTGAGCTGGGCTTGAGCGCGCGCAAAGGAGGAGAAAGGGGGAGAGGGCCGGTTGGGCTGCCAACGGCCCAAGGCTGAGTTCTAGGCGTGGGAAAAAGAAAAAGAGAAGGTGGGCTTCACTTGTACTTGTGCTGAAAAGGTGGAAGAGGAAACTTTTAAAAAGAAAACCTTTTCTATTTTTCAAAGCTTTGAAACTTGGTCAAATTCAAATGAAATTTGAATTCAACCTCAAACAACCTAGCCCTACACTCAACCAAAAACAAGATGCTTCAGCATAAATGCAACAAACATGTTTTTAAACCTTATAGTTAATTTTAATTAACCAAAACTTATTATTTGACCAAGGTTAAAATGCACAAAAATTAATTAAAAGCTAAAATTTTAATTACTAAATTGTAATGAAATTTTAGGGTGTTACAAAGATCGATAGTGAAGACGGTGGGGAGCAGTACGGGAGAGGCCATCTCAGAGACCCACTTATGCGCGAGGAAGGCCCAGAGTCTATCCATGGAATTAACCGACCGGGAGCTTAGCGCTTGCAAGGGCTCCAATAAGCACTAGGGGGAAGCATGAGCTTCTCAATACCTTGGTTAAAATACTAGAGTTGTCGATAGGAGTTTGCATCTCTATCACCTTTTTACCTTTGCTATTGTAACAGAACCGCCCAATTATACGAGATTAAGTAAGAAAATCATCCAACGAACGGACAATTTACCAAACTTAAGCCCGTATAACCCGGTAGTCCGTGAAATCTCGATGGATTTCAAACCATTTCACATCACAGCCAAGATCGTAATAAGTTTAGCGATTACCTTCATAAGTTACATAGTAGTTCGCGACACAAAATACATCGGAGTTTAAACATAGTTATTACAAACCAGTTTCGAATAAAGTAGCGGAAGCATTAGTTCAAAGCGCACACACACACGCACAACTTTCCAAAATAAAGTGCCAGCTCGCGATCATCTCCCACAAAAGCATCAGGCGAGGAGTAGTGAGTGACCATTGCCCATGGTCCTAGGCTTCGCCCATCGCAGGGTAGAGACAGTTGATACAATAACCATAGTACATCTGTCCATCTGCAACAAGTGGGAACAAAGCCCTGAGTATGAGAAGGTACTCAGCTAGACTTACCCGACAGAACCAAAACAAAACGACTCCAAGGATCATGATAGGCTTTTGGTGGGGTAGCTGACTCATTTGCAAGAAAAGCATTTTTAGCTTACCAAATCATTTACAAAAGCATGTCATATTTTAATTCTTTATTCCCCTGTCAACTATGTTTGCACTTTATGCTAAAGTAATCATGTAATTAAGCAAGCAAGGATTACCATTGATAATTAACCATAATTACCATGTCATTTTCCACATAACTATCCAAGTGTTTCATCAATATTACTACGATGAAGTAACTCAAGTCAAGTGTTCACTATCCAGTGAACGATGGCGATTTGAATCGATTATTGACCAGCTGGTAATTTATTCCTCACACAAACCTCACTCACCCGCTAAAGTGAGGTATTGGTCACCGAGCCAACCATTCAGGTAAAGTCGCGAGCTTGCCAGGAACCACATGTACCCGGGGGCCGCCCGACTGCTCTTTGGCCTTATCATCGCGCCCCCGTTTCCTGCCACTACTGCTCCGGTACAGTGCGTTGCGGGCAATCCACTCGGCCCGAATAATCTCCCGGCTTCGCGGTCGAAAGGTACTTTATTCGGCCAGCTAAATGTGAGGCATGCGTTCAACATGACCCGAGGCCCGACATCGGACGGTCCTTAACCGACACAGACGGAAGACACTACAGTCCAGAACCCTGCAAGCTTCCGCCCGGTCTCACATTCATTTCCACACTTAGTTATTCTCACAAGACATTCTTTCACATAAAACCAGGTAATCCCCTATAGCTCGCGGATGACAGACAATCACCCGACTTCTACCGGTCTAAGCAAGCTAAGCAGTTATTGACCGTAGACACCAGGGTGACAAGGATCGGGTAAATCAAGGTGAAACAAGGTATAATGCAGCAACGTTTGCAAACAACTCCTAAACTTAATGCATCAGATTAAGTAAAATTAATAAATAATTATTTGCAAACCGGGGGAGAAATGCTCCGGGGCTTGCCTCGCTCGAAGGTACTGGGACGATGGTCAGGGCACTCCGGAAGCTCTTCACCGGACTCCTCTTCTGCTTCTGCTGGCTCCGGCTCCGTCACTTCGAGCTGCTCCTCTGCGTCCTCGGGAACAACTGTCGGAACCACTTCCTGCGATCCTGTATGATGCAGAAGTATGAGTGCAACATGCATAGGTGCATTGCAGAGGTGACATGAGATGATGATGATGCGGAATGCATGCGATGTAATGAATATGTTACGTTATCGGATTATGTGGAACTTATGACTCTTCTACAAGGTAGTCTACGTCATCCAAGAACATGTACTCGGAAACTACCAACACTAGTTTCTACCATGCGAGAGTACTTGACAATCAAGATGCTTCAAAGATACACCAAAGGATACTTTTCTAACTAACTTTGCATTAAGAATAAATAGAAACCCTAATTAGTCCTATGGTTGAACAGCAACACATATTTTAGTAGCTCAGAAAAATCTTATAAAATTACAGTGGATTACTAATATCAAGAATAGCTTGACATAAAAATTTTACTGCATTTGGATAACTAGAACTGCCTATACAAAAATAACAAACTAAGGCCTAAAATAGATATTTAAAATACTTTACATTATGAAAAGTATCAAACAACAGATTTAGGAATTTTCCTACTATCTATTCCCTAAACAAACACTATAGAAAAATTATCACTTGCATGTTTTATTCAAATTTATTTAAATAACAAAAATAACAAATATTAGTGATAGAAAGCATTTGAACTGCAACTATACATTTTCTACAGAACAACCATGAAATAAAATTACCCTAGCAAGTACATGGCACAACAGGATTAATAAACTTGGAACCACATTTTTCTGATTTTTCTACATTTTCTTATCAATTTTTCAAGAAAACACCAATTTCAAGGATTAAATAAAACACTACAGAAAAGTAATGAAATATTGACATGCAACATTTTTATATTGTAGATCTGATTCAAATGAGTACATAGAAATTTATTTCACCAATTTTGGAGCTAAAATGACCAAGAAATCATTTTCCAAAGTGTTTTTCATCAAGAATAATAAAAGAAATAGAAATTTGTTTTTCTGTTAAAGGGATTGGGCCGGCCCGAGACAAACAGTCGGCCCGTGGCCGTTTCCGGCCTGTTTCGCGCGCGCGGGAGAACCGCCGAGCCGGCCCGCTCGGGGCGCGGCCCAGAGGCGCGGCTTCGTCCCCCGCGAGGAGCCGAGCGCGGTCGCCGGCGTCCGCGCGCTCGACGTCGCGGCGGTGGCTGCGGCCAACCGGCCATCTCCGGTCGCGAGCAGGCGGGGCCAAGGAGCGCGTGAGAACCGCGATGAAGGGGCGAATCCATTTTTGGAGCTAGGGAGGTGAGAGGGGTAGCGGGGAGCCGCCTCGGCGGGAGGCCGCGCGCGGTGGCGCCATGGCCGTCGGTGGCGAGGCGTGGAGAAGCTCACCTAGGGCTCGGAAGGCGGCGCAAGCGCGAGCGTGAGCCGAGGGAAGGCGAGGCGGAGCTGCGGGCGCGGGCAATCGGAAAATGGCGCGGCGGTGCGGGAGCTTCACGCCGGCGGAGCGGTGGTCGCGGCGAGGGCGGAGCTCGAGCTCTCGGCTCGGGAGGGGAGGAGAGGAAGTGCGGGCGCGAGCGAGCGAGTGCGCGGGCCTCAGCAGGTGTAGGCGAGCGCGTGGGCGCGGTGGCAGGCCGCGGCTGACGCGCGGCGGGTGATGCAGGCGTGGGGCCGCCACGCGGCGGGACTCCTCTGCCGCGGTCGCGGCGTGGCGCGGCGACAGCGCGCGGGTGCGGGCGAGCGGAGGAAGGAGGAGGCCGGCTGGGCCGGGCCGGGGCGGAGGCGGTGCGGGCGCGCGCGCGCGGTTGGCGCGGGCCGCATCTGGTCGTGGGCCGAACAGGAGGCGGCGGCCTGCTAAGGAGAAACTGATTTTTTTGATTTTCCAAATTTCAAATTTAAATGCATTTCAAACTTCAAACCACAATTTGAACAAGAAGAAGACATTTTATGGGATTGGCCCAAAAATAAAAGTTGCTCAAAATTAAATTCTCTACAACTTTGATTAAGGGGCCAACTCAAAATTCTTGATAGATTTTGAATGACAGAATAAAAGCTAAAATAGGGGATAATTTTGAATATTTTTCATAATTATTTTTGAACAAGTTT
Source organism: Saccharum spontaneum (assembly GCA_022457205.1). NCBI lineage: Eukaryota > Viridiplantae > Streptophyta > Magnoliopsida > Poales > Poaceae > Saccharum > Saccharum spontaneum. The sequence goes on along the minus strand of CM039598.1, from coordinate 21,502,545 downwards.
TGACAAAATTTGAGTCATCTAGTTGCTCCAAAATTTGAACTAGGGTTCCAAGTGATGTAGAATTTATAGTTGCAAGATTTTTGGTACAATGTGATTATCATATTAATACAATTTATCACATACGTTAATTTCAAGCTTTTGTTTAAATCAAATTATAAATTGTCACACATGATCATGATGTTATGAATGCGGTGCAATATGATTGCTATGCAAAAATGCATTGCGTAACACCGGAGTGTTACAGCCTTCCCCCCTTATAAAAATCTCGTCCCGAGATTTGGGTTACGAACCATTTATTATAAAAATCTTCGTATGCATTCTTTAAGTATTCACCCGTTTCCCAAGAAGGATCCCCTTCATCGTGATGACTCCATTGTATCTTATATGTTTTCACCACACTGTTTCGAGTAGCCCTTTCCTTGGTATCCAATACTCGAACTGGCTGCTCACGATACACCAGATCTGACTTGAGTTTTATGCCTCGAGGTTCAATCCTTTCCTCTGGAACGCGCAAACATTTCTTGAGATGTGATACATGAAAAACTGGGAATATAGCACCCATTGACTCTGGTAACTCCAATTTGTAAGCCACAGGACCCTTCCGTTCCAGGATTTTGTAAGGTCCGACAAATCTGGCGGCCAGCTTTCTGCGCACACCAAACCTTTTCTTTTTCATTGGCGTAACTTTTAGATAAACATAGTCACCAACTTCGAACACAAGCGGTCTCCTTCTCTTATCTGCATAACTTTTCTGACGTGACTGAGCTGCTCTCATATTCTGCTGAATGATATGAACTTTCCTTTCGGCTTCCTCTACGAAGTCAATACCATAATACCTTCTTTCGCCTGGCTCAATCCAGTTTAACGGTGTTCTACACTTTCGGCCATATAGAGCCTCAAAAGGTGCCATCTTGATACTCTCTTGATAGCTGTTATTGTATGAGAACTCTGCTAATGGTAACCATGACTCCCATGAACCTCTGGAAGACAACACACAAGCTCTTAACATATCCTCTAGAACAGCATTAACTCTCTCAGTTTGACCATCTGTTTGAGGATGATAGGCAGTGCTACGAATCAGACTAGTCCCCAAACCTTTGTGCAAATGCTCCCAAAAGTGAGCAGTGAACTGTGACCCTCTGTCAGACACTATAGTCTTTGGTATGCCATGCAATCTCACAATCTCTGCAATATACTTCTCAGCATATTGAGGTGGTCTATATTCCGTTTTGACAGGCACAAAGTGGGCTGTCTTAGTAAGACGATCCACAATTACCCAAATGGAATCGTGACCTTTTTGAGTAGTGGGTAGACCCGTGATAAAATCCATACTTATGTCATCCCACTTCCAACTTGGTACTAATAAAGGTTGTAGCATTCCGGCAGGCTTCATGTGAATTGCTTTTACTCTACAACATGTGTCACATCTGGCTACATACGCTGCAATTTCCTTCTTCATCTTGGTCCACCAATAATGAGGTCTTAGTTCTTGATACATTTTACTGCTGCCAGGATGAATAGACAACTTAGAGAGATGAGCTTCATCCATAATTTTATTCTTAAGCTCTCTATCTTTTGGAATAACAAGACGGTTGTCGAACCACAACACATCCTGCTCATCTACCCTAAAGTGTTTCGAGGGTTCTTCTTGAATCTTCTTTTTGATGTGGAATATTCCTTTGTCTGCTTTCTGACCTTCTATAATCTTACTCTCTAAGGAACAACTAACCTGAATACTATGTAGCACAGCAGGGTGCATTAGATCGAAACCATCTTCCAGTAAGGGTTGCACATTCAGACAATGTGACTTTCTGCTTAAAGCATCAGCTACCACATTGGCTTTCCCAGGGTGATACTGTACATTCAAGTTGTAGTCTTTGATCAGCTCTAACCATCTTCGCTGTCTCATATTCAATTCTGGTTGGGTGAAAATGTACTTGAGACTCTTATGATCGGTGAAAATATTGCACACATTACCCAGTAAATAGTGTCTCCAAATCTTTAGGGCATGCACTACAGCGGCAAGCTCAAGATCATGAGTCGGATAATTGATTTCATGTTTTCTCAACTGCCGGGAGGCATAAGCAATGACTCTTCCTTCTTGCATTAGCACACACCCTAATCCTGTTTTTGATGCGTCACAGAACACATCAAATGGTTTCTCGATGTCGGGCTGGGCAAGAACTGGAGCAGTGGTCAACAGTTTCCGCAAGGTATGGAAAGCTGTCTCACACTCCTCTGTCCACACAAACTTGTGATCTTTCTGTAACAGACTTGTCATTGGCTTGGCAATCTTCGAGAAGTCTGGGATGAAACGGCGATAGTAACCCGCTAACCCTAGGAAACTCCTGACTTCTGACACTGTGGTTGGAGTCTTCCAATCCATAACCTCTTGCACTTTACTCGGATCTACAGAAACTCCATTCTCAGATAGGATATGACCGAGGAAAGGAACTTTCTTTAACCAAAATTCACATTTGCTGAACTTAGCATATAACTTATGATCTCTCAGCCTGGTCAAGACAATTCTCAGATGCTCTTCATGATCTTTCTCGTTTTCAGAGTATACTAGAATGTCATCAATGAAGACAACTACAAACTTGTCCAACTCTGGCATGAAAACCGTATTCATCAGATACATAAAATATGCAGGAGCATTTGTTAGTCCAAACGACATAACAAGATACTCGTACAACCCGTATCTGGTAGAAAAGGCAGTTTTCGGAACATCTTGTGGTCTAATCTTTATCTGATGATACCCAGACCTTAAGTCTATCTTGGAGAACACTCTAGCCTTAGCTAACTGATCAAACAGAACATCAATATGAGGCAAGGGATATTTATTCTTGATGGTTACAGCATTAAGAGGCCGATAATCCACACACATCCTGAGAGCACCCTCTTTCTTTTTTTTACGAACAAGGCAGGACATCCCCATTCAGACTTACTTGGGCGAATAAACCCCTTCTTTAATAACTCTTCCAACTGTTTCTTCAACTCAGCTAACTCATCTGGAGGCATCCGATAAGGTCTCCTCGAAATTGGAGCTGTCCCGGGGATCAACTCGATTCCAAACTCAACATCTCTGTCTGGAGGAAGGCCAGGCAACTCGTCTGGAAACACATCCGGGAACTCACACACCACTGGGATCTGATGGATAGGAGCAACTTCCATGGCACAGGTCACACTCACAAGATCTGTTCTTTTAGGCAATGGTACCTGGAAAGTACCCTCTGCCTGGGGATCTTTAAGGGTAAGCATCCGACTGCTTGTATCTATGACTGCTTCCCAGTCTTTCATCCAGTTCATTCCTATTATTACATCCAAAACTAGTCCAGGCATAACTACCAGGTTCACTCGAAACTTCCGACTACCTAACTCAAGGGTTGCCCCTCTAACCATCTTATTGGTTAACACATCAGCTCCTGCTGAACTTATGCGATAACCATAACTCAATTCTGTGCATAGTTGTTCATGCTTCCGTGCAAATGCTTGGCTCATAAAAGAATGCGAGGATCCAGAATCAAAAAGAACAACTGCAGGGTGATGGTTCACAAGAAACTTACCAGCAGTTACGGGCTCTCCCTCAGGAACTTCATCAATGGTGGTGTGGTGCACATGAGCATTGTAAGTCTGTTGCTTCTTTTTAGGCGGATAAGGACAGAACTTTGAAAAGTGGCCTGGCTGACCACAGTTGTAGCAGGGCCCTTTCACTGTACCAGCAGACCCTATAGCTCCCTTAGAGTTGCTCTGTTCTGCAGCTGCGTTGGTCTTTGTTGGCGGCACTGCCATCTTGTACGGTTTCTGTGGCCCCTTGTAGTTCTGGGTTTTATGCTGCGGCGGCCTGAACCTTGCACCAGGTGCGGACGGATGATAAGATGAACGATTGGCAGTGACAACTCTGGACTGGGATGGTCCTGACTCAAACACTCTCTTGCGATTCTTGGATGCGGTGTAAGCGTTATTGTTCTTCTCTTGCTTCAAACAGTCACTGATAAAGTCGTTGAATCTGTTGCGGGTATTGGTACCCACATGCTTCATCATCTTCGGACTTAACCCTCTCTTGAAACTAGCAATCTTCTTTGCATCTGTGTCAACCATGTCTGGAGCATAGCGGCACAAGTTATTAAAGGCATGCAGATACTGTGTCACAGTCTTGGTACCCTGATTCAAGGCTAAGAACTCTCCAAGCTTCATCTCAACCAACCCTGGGGGAATATAAACTCCCTTAAAAGCTTCAGTGAAATCCCTCCAAGTAATCTGGGCATTGGGAGGAAAAGTGGTGCGGTGATGCTTCCACCACATTCCTGCTGGTCCTTGTAACTGATGTGCAGCATACTCTACTTTCAGAACTTCTGTCAGCCTTAACACACGGAACTTATCTTCCATAGTGTTGATCCATTCTTTGGCATCGAGTGGCTCTGCTGCTTCCTTGAAAATAGGTGGCCTAGTATCCATGAAATCCTTGAAACTGCTGTACTGGTTCACTCCATGGCCACCACCTTGGTTATTTCCTCTTTGAACATTTTCCGCGATGGTACGCAGAAAGTCTTCCATATTCCTCTGTGACTGTTCAGTACTGCGTTGACTTCCAAGAAACTGTGTGAAGAACATCTCTGCGGTGAGCGGCGGAGGAGGGGACAAATGTGGTTCTGGACGTGGTTCCTGGTGGTAGACATTGTTGGCACCACTTCCACCAGCTCCTGCACCATTGCCACCAGTCTCAGCGGCTTCATACGTAGCACGACGAGTGTTGGCCATCTGCATATTTCAGCAACAAGCACAATTGAGTGAAGTTGTAAAATTGTGTCCGAATGAACAATCATGCCATACTGAATTCATTGGAGAGAACAAGTCATACAAGAAAACAGAGGCGCAATAATTTCATTCCAATTAAACAACAGCACCAATTAAGTTACTTCAAATGCAACATCGCGTTCCATACAACCACGTTGCCAGCATACACACACTGGACTTTTATGCGTTCGGTTATCGCATACACAACCAAACTCCAAAGATCGTCAGTCTCAAGGTCGAACAGGATACAACATGATACATGGGAACCAAAAGAAGGCCATCGCGTCAAGCCTAGCTACTAACGCAGGACACTATCCTACTCCTCGGGGCCGTCGTCGAGGTCGGAGGCGTCGCCATCGCTACCTTCAGCAGCGGCGTCGTCGTCGATGTCCATCTGAGCGGCGTTCGGAGGAGCATACGGGCCCACCCCGTTGTAGAGGGCATGGAACTCTTCATGCAAGTTGGCATTGTACTCTTCTAACTCCTCGACCCTCTGCCTCAGAAGGTCCCTCTCATTCCAGGCTTCATTCCTTTCTTGTACTAGCTGTTCCATCAGGCGGTCTGCATTTCTGTTGGCCTGAGTCAACCTCTGTACCTGCTGCATGGAACTCTCGCCTCTCTCGAGAGCTCGGTCTCGCTGCAAGCTCATGTCAGCCAACTGCTCCTGCAAGCTAGCTATGGCACGTGCTTGCTTCTTCTTCTGTTTTCTTACTTCAAGCCGATCATCACCGCGTAGGCCAGTCAAGGTCCAATAGGTATTCTCCAGACCTTGATATGCTCTGATGGCTGCATACATGGCACTCATGGTGTGGTTGTCGCTAGCCCGTCCTTCACTGGGGCCTCTAACTAGGGCACTTCCTTGCGGCTGTACCCAAATGGCATCGCGAGGATCATCTCTCGGGAAGGTACCGGCCAAAGCTGCTGCTAACTCATTGGGAAATCTGCTCATGATGTCTCGGATGACGCGAAAAGCTGCGCCCTCTGCACCCTCGACTGGAGTGCGTCCTTCGAACTCCAAATGCCAACCATCCCATTCTGGCGCATCACCAAGAGCAGGGACGGTGATCTCTACAACAGCAAGCCCATCTTCAGCTAACTGGCTCTCGCTCCAAGAGTAAACTGGCTCTTGTCCCTCCGGGTACCCCACATCATGAAGCACTCTCCAAAGCAAGGTGGGCATGCCAAACTCGCTTAGAAAAGTGTCCGTGTTGCGGTGCTCCCGCGGGGCTAGCTGACGACGGGGTGCTCTTCCGCCAGTGGACTTACGGGCAGTCTGCTTCGTGCGGGCCATCTGTAGCACAAGTTTTAATTACCCGGTGAGAACATATTTTAGTTGAGGTCACTTTTATCAAAATGGGATAATCCTTTTATAAGGGGAGGAATGTATGCCCTGAATGGAATGCACAGACAATATGATGCATGCACGAGTCTTACGTTCTCACAAACTTATGAAATAAAAGCATCTAACGGTGAATTCGGTGGCATACAAACGATCTCTCATATACGTAACTAATTCGGTCTACACGATACGCTGTTATGTACCTGCAGAAAATTCATTTCAGCCCATTCCCTATGAATGCATGAAAGCAGTAAATCTACCTACACGCTTTACACGAATCCTCAGATGCGTGTACAACGGTAGTAACTACCCAAACACATCGTCCTATTGACGGCATCGCCTCAACGGACGGAACACCCACACATGCGACACTTTTATAAAAACATGTGTAAAACATGTAATTATCCAAGTATCATATAAGCACTTTTCCCTAGATCGGCGGTGTATCCGATCATGCTCTCACAGCTCACACTTACCGAAGCGTAGAGGTAACTGATCCATACATTACCACTCAATTAAGTGGCACTCATACAATAGCACGCCGTATGAGCAACGAAAAAGAAATATGGTGCAGAACCCCAAGTTAGTACTTAAATAGCCACCTAGAGTCCTTAACTGGGCATACAGGATATGACCACTGGCACACTTTTTAGTTTCAAAATCACACTTTTTAAACAGGGTTTTGGTTTAAATACACTTATGAACAGTAATTACGCTAAACCATGCTCCGATACCAGCTGTAACAGAACCGCCCAATTATACGAGATTAAGTAAGAAAATCATCCAACGAACGGACAATTTACCAAACTTAAGCCCGTATAACCCGGTAGTCCGTGAAATCTCGACGGATTTCAAACCATTTCACATCACAGCCAAGATCGTAATAAGTTTAGCGATTACCTTCATAAGTTACATAGTAGTTCGCGGCACAAAATACATCGGAGTTTAAACATAGTTATTACAAACCAGTTTCGAATAAAGTAGCGGAAGCATTAGTTCAAAGCGCACACACACACGCACAACTTTCCAAAATAAAGTGCCAGCTCGCGATCATCTCCCACAAAAGCATCAGGCGAGGAGTAGTGAGTGACCATTGCCCATGGTCCTAGGCTTCGCCCATCGCAGGGTAGAGACAGTTGATACAATAACCATAGTACATCTGTCCATCTGCAACAAGTGGGAACAAAGCCCTGAGTACGAGAAGGTACTCAGCTAGACTTACCCGACAGAACCAAAACAAAACGACTCCAAGGATCATGATAGGCTTTTGGTGGGGTAGCTGACTCATTTGCAAGAAAAGCATTTTTAGCTTACCAAATCATTTACAAAAGCATGTCATATTTTAATTCTTTATTCCCCTGTCAACTATGTTTGCACTTTATGCTAAAGTAATCATGTAATTAAGCAAGCAAGGATTACCATTGATAATTAACCATAATTACCATGTCATTTTCCACATAACTATCCAAGTGTTTCATCAATATTACTACGATGAAGTAACTCAAGTCAAGTGTTCACTATCCAGTGAACGATGGCGATTCGAATCGATTATTGACCAGCTGGTAATTTATTCCTCACACAAACCTCACTCACCCGCTAAAGTGAGGTATTGGTCACCGAGCCAACCATTCAGGTAAAGTCGCGAGCTTGCCAGGAACCACATGTACCCGGGGGCCGCCCGACTGCTCTTTGGCCTTATCATCGCGCCCCCGTTTCCTGCCACTACTGCTCCGGTACAGTGCGTTGCGGGCAATCCACTCGGCCCGAATAATCTCCCGGCTTCGCGGTCGAAAGGTACTTTATTCGGCCAGCTAAATGTGAGGCATGCGTTCAACATGACCCGAGGCCCGACATCGGACGGTCCTTAACCGACACAGACGGAAGACACTACAGTCCAGAACCCTGCAAGCTTCCGCCCGGTCTCACATTCATTTCCACACTTAGTTATTCTCACAAGACATTCTTTCACATAAAACCAGGTAATCCCCTATAGCTCGCGGATGACAGACAATCACCCGACTTCTACCGGTCTAAGCAAGCTAAGCAGTTATTGACCGTAGACACCAGGGTGACAAGGATCGGGTAAATCAAGGTGAAACAAGGTATAATGCAGCAACGTTTGCAAACAACTCCTAAACTTAATGCATCAGATTAAGTAAAATTAATAAATAATTATTTGCAAACCGGGGGAGAAATGCTCCGGGGCTTGCCTCGCTCGAAGGTACTGGGACGATGGTCAGGGCACTCCGGAAGCTCTTCACCGGACTCCTCTTCTGCTTCTGCTGGCTCCGGCTCCGTCACTTCGAGCTGCTCCTCTGCGTCCTCGGGAACAACTGTCGGAACCACTTCCTGCGATCCTGTATGATGCAGAAGTATGAGTGCAACATGCATAGGTGCATTGCAGAGGTGACATGAGATGATGATGATGCGGAATGCATGCGATGTAATGAATATGTTACGTTATCGGATTATGTGGAACTTATGACTCTTCTACAAGGTAGTCTACGTCATCCAAGAACATGTACTCGGAAACTACCAACACTAGTTTCTACCATGCGAGAGTACTTGACAATCAAGATGCTTCAAAGATACACCAAAGGATACTTTTCTAACTAACTTTGCATTAAGAATAAATAGAAACCCTAATTAGTCCTATGGTTGAACAGCAACACATATTTTAGTAGCTCAGAAAAATCTTATAAAATTACAGTGGATTACTAATATCAAGAATAGCTTGACATAAAAATTTTACTGCATTTGGATAACTAGAACTGCCTATACAAAAATAACAAACTAAGGCCTAAAATAGATATTTAAAATACTTTACATTATGAAAAGTATCAAACAACAGATTTAGGAATTTTCCTACTATCTATTCCCTAAACAAACACTATAGAAAAATTATCACTTGCATGTTTTATTCAAATTTATTTAAATAACAAAAATAACAAATATTAGTGATAGAAAGCATTTGAACTGCAACTATACATTTTCTACAGAACAACCATGAAATAAAATTACCCTAGCAAGTACATGGCACAACAGGATTAATAAACTTGGAACCACATTTTTCTGATTTTTCTACATTTTCTTATCAATTTTTCAAGAAAACACCAATTTCAAGGATTAAATAAAACACTACAGAAAAGTAATGAAATATTGACATGCAACATTTTTATATTGTAGATCTGATTCAAATGAGTACATAGAAATTTATTTCACCAATTTTGGAGCTAAAATGACCAAGAAATCATTTTCCAAAGTGTTTTTCATCAAGAATAATAAAAGAAATAGAAATTTGTTTTTCTGTTAAAGGGATTGGGCCGGCCCGAGACAAACAGTCAGCCCGTGGCCGTTTCCGGCCTGTTTCGCGCGCGCGGGAGAACCGCCGAGCCGGCCCGCTCGGGGCGCGGCCCAGAGGCGCGGCTTCGTCCCCCGCGAGGAGCCGAGCGCGGTCGCCGGCGTCCGCGCGCTCGACGTCGCGGCGGCGGCTGCGGCCAACTGGCCATCTCCGGTCGCGAGCAGGCGGGGCCAAGGAGCGCGTGAGAACCGCGATGAAGGGGCGAATCCATTTTTGGAGCTAGGGAGGTGAGAGGGGTAGCGGGGAGCCGCCTCGGCGGGAGGCCGCGCGCGGTGGCGCCATGGCCGTCGGTGGCGAGGCGTGGAGAAGCTCACCTAGGGCTCGGAAGGCGGCGCAAGCGCGAGCGTGAGCCGAGGGAAGGCGAGGCGGAGCTGCGGGCGCGGGCAATCGGAAAATGGCGCGGCGGTGCGGGAGCTTCACGCCGGCGGAGCGGCGGTCGCGGCGAGGGCGGAGCTCGAGCTCTCGGCTCGGGAGGGGAGGAGAGGAAGTGCGGGCGCGAGCGAGCGAGTGCGCGGGCCTCAGCAGGTGTAGGCGAGCGCGTGGGCGCGGTGGCAGGCCGCGGCTGACGCGCGGCGGGTGATGCAGGCGCGGGGCCGCCACGCGGCGGGACTCCTCTGCCGCGGTCGCGGCGTGGCGCGGCGACAGCGCGCGGGTGCGGGCGAGCGGAGGAAGGAGGAGGCCGGCTGGGCCGGGCCGGGGCGGAGGCGGTGCGGGCGCGCGCGCGCGGTTGGCGCGGGCCGCATCTGGCCGTGGGCCGAACAGGAGGCGGCGGCCTGCTAAGGAGAAACTGATTTTTTTGATTTTTCAAATTTCAAATTTAAATGCATTTCAAACTTCAAACCACAATTTGAACAAGAAGAAGACATTTTATGGGATTGGCCCAAAAATAAAAGTTGCTCAAAATTAAATTCTCTACAACTTTGATTAACGGGCCAACTCAAAATTCTTGATAGATTTTGAATGACAGAATAAAAGCTAAAATAGGGGATAATTTTGAATATTTTTCATAATTATTTTTGAACAAGTTTTGACAAAATTTGAGTCATCTAGTTGCTCCAAAATTTGAACTAGGGTTCCAAGTGATGTAGAATTTATAGTTGCAAGATTTTTGGTACAATGTGATTATCATATTAATACAATTTATCACATACGTTAATTTCAAGCTTTTGTTTAAATCAAATTATAAATTGTCACACATGATCATGATGTTATGAATGCAGTGCAATATGATTGCTATGCAAAAATGCATTGCGTAACACCGGAGTGTTACAGCTATCTCTATTATGTACCATTGTCGTGTGGTTACTTTCCCAGCTTAGTTTGATAGGCTAGTTGATAGGATTGGAACCTAGAGTGCATAACTTTTTTGTGATTGAGATAGCGATACACCTAGCAAAATCTCAGTTGCACATCTAGATAGATTATTTATTGCATAGGTTTTGAGTAGGTTGAAATTAGAGGCATTAGTTAGAAGTAGTTTTTAAGTTGACTAATTCACCGCCCTGGCCCCCTCTTAGGCGTCACGGTCTCTACAGTCGAGATGGAGACTAGTGGGGGTTGATAGTCCTTTATAAAACTAATTGCTTTGGCTGGCCAATATAAATGTGGAATTAAACTAAACGGCCTAGCCAAGGCTACACCGCTATCTATGTTGTAAGCACCTTACAAAAGATCCTAATCAAGTTATGTGTAAGGTGTCGAGCTAGTGGGAGCTCACCTAAAAAATTCTAGTTAGCACGGTCACACAAACCTATGCAACTAGTTAACTAAACACATCGAGATCTCCTACACAACTAGTGAGCTAAGCACACAAAGCCTAAGCAACACTAGCACTACACTAGTAGTACTTAACTAGCAAAGCAACACAAGCTAAACTAGAGAGCTATGACAACTTAGCTACGCAAGCTAAGGAAGCACAAGTAAACAACATGAGCACAATAAAAAAACAAGTAATTACAAGCTTATGTGAGGGAATTGTAAACCAACGAGAAGATGATGACACAATGATTTTTATCCCAAGGTTCAGTTGTTTGCCATCCACTTAATCCCCATTGAGGGAAGCCCAAGGTTGCCACAGATCCTCTTGCTAGTGGTGAGCACACAAGCTCACTCCACCAAAGGGAGTGCTCACACAACAGCTCTACCACTTCAATCTAGCCGGACCACTTGGTTCTCTTCACACCTCTCTCTACTAGTAGTTACCCTTCGTGAACTCTCTTAGGGTGAGCACAATACCCCTCATAATATCCAATCAATCAGAGGTGGCAACAATCACAAAGAGCCACTCAACGATTCTCGTCAACACCAAGTCAAAGAAACAAGAAATCCCCGGCCACAAAGATTACCTAGTGCCACCAAATGAAAATCTCAAATGCACACATTAGGTCTCTCATCTTCTCACACAAAATAGCACTAAGCTTGGAGAGGGAGAGGAGAGGGAGAAGACGATCTTCAAACTCTCAAGAACACTCACATAGGGCACTAAATCTTTTAGTAGAGTTTAGCACATAGCTTGAGAGAGAAGGAGGAGAGGAGGAAGATCCCTAGCTCACTTTTGCACCACCAATTGCAAGAATGAGCGAGAAGCTACATGAAAGGGGGAGGAGGCACTGCCTAAGCAGCCAGCCGGCCACCTCACACTCAGTCGTGGCATGGCATTGCATGGCAGCCTGCATCAGCAAATTCGGTGAGACAGCTCCCAATTTCTGAGCAACCCAATTGGCCCAATAGGGTCTGCCTCCACTCCCGTCAACAATAGATGGCGCTACAATGGTCAAAAAACTCAGTCGTGGCATGGCCTTGCATGGCAGCCTGCGCCAGCAAATTCGGTGAGACAGCCCCCAATTTCTAAGCAGCCCACTTGGCCCAACGCGGTCTGCCTTCACTCCCCTCGACAGTAGATGGTGATACAATGGTCAAAAACATAGAGCAAATGGCACCCAGCCATGTGCGCAAGCGTGCGCCACCATGATCCCTCATTGGCCCCATGGGCCCACATGACCTACGCGTTGGCATCACGCTGGTGTGCGTGTGTGCCAACGCGTAGTTGTTGGTATTTCTTATGCTCAGAGTACCGTTGTAGCATTTTACCCAGGAGTATTCAGGGTATCTGTAACACCCCGCATTTAAAACTGCTTATATGGCCTAGCTCCGCACGTGGAATGAGCCTACATACGCATAGCACCTCTCTTACACTTTCGTCCTCACTTCATGTAAAAGGGTTAACCTATAGGTACAACGATTGGAATGACAAGGCTTATAAGCTGGCCCTCACCCTCCTAAACTTCAAAGGTGGTACTAAACCTGCCAACCACAACCACACATTTGCCACTTGGGCCAACTTCACAACTAGTACATGCTACTAATGGGTTGAGGTGTTGAATAATACATTTTGTTTGTTAGAAGCGTAAAGTGGCAAAGGGTTCAACGAGAGTTTTAACGAGTGGCAAAAAAATAAATTTATTATATGTAGCTCGGATGGATGGTAAAATATAATAGATGCATAGAGCGCTTTTCGTTTCACTACTCATACGCGTTGTTCGGAGTTCTGATCAACAAACTATGGCAATGAAAAGATTTAATGGAAAAATGTGGTGAACAGTAACCTCGTTACAGTTTCCTTCTTTTGCGCTGAGTCCTTTCTTTTCCCGATGTGCCTTTTCCTTTTCTCATAAAACCCAATGCCTTATGACCGTTGAGGAGCTGCTACCACTTTTGTCCATATGAGAAAAACAAGTGAATAAGGATAAGAATAAGAGAGAAGAAAGAAGGAGGGGACGACTAGGGTTTGCCGCCGTCGCCGTAATCATCCGTGGTGCTTGTTCTTCTTTTTACAAAACTAGTTAGGCACTATCTCGTACCTTTGGTTTTCCATCAATATTTTCCTTTCCCTCACTGTTCTTGATGGAGATGCCATCGATATGGGGTAGATTAAGTCGACAAGATGTGTATCTACGGAGATCAATTCGAGGGAGAAGGGGAACCAGGAGTTCAATCATTGTGGATCTTCATCGTTCACGCTGTTTGGGGGTAAGATCTCACTTTAGCCCACTGTAATTTGATATGAAATCTATGCTTGGGTTTGGTGAATTCATTTGGTTTGTTGAAGGAGTTAGAGTTCTAATCTCGAAATTGGGCCCTGCAGCTTTCCAGATTGTGCAGTCATGAGCTTGGTGCTATTTAGGGCTGTTTTTATGTATCCAATAATCATATAAAAATATATTTAAGTATTATACTTGAGTATCTGCCTTTTGGCATAGAGATCACCTTTATAGGCCATGTGGTTCGGGAGATACTGCCGTTGTTTTGTGATGTAGTTGTGCTATCAAAATTCTGGACAGCAGTAGATGCATTCCATTTTAAGATATCTTATAAGTCCCGAATCTCGTGAAATGGTCTACATGAAATTTGTAGAAAAATTCAGAAGATTTTGAGACTTGTAAAGATCATAATTTTTGGATCATTATATCTCTAGTTATGCATGTTTGATTTAGCTGCTGATTTTCTGTTGTCAGAAAAGTTCAGTTAGATGGTTGGCTTGTTTTGGGTATCATAGTCCCTAAAATCCGAAAGTTATAATATGAAAGTTGTAGATAATGTTGTTTTGCATATTCTATCATAGTTTTGTAATTTTTGTATGAGTAGTTTATCCATAGTGAAAAATGTGAAGAAAGGTTGTTGTTGGCAAGTAAGCGTTTGGTTGCTATTTTGGGGAAAACGGTTGCGCAGGCCGTATGAAAACTTTATGTGTTATTTGTATGTGTTTGTATGAGTCTATTTTCTGAGATAATAATGTTTGAACAGGTGGTGTGCCTTTGGATCATTCTTAGCTCACATTCCTGCATCGTCGTTTCAAGGTAAGTAAACGTAGCAGTGGTTGCTATAGCTTGGCTTGTTGTTTATTGTACCTACACTTTGTCATACCATGAATGAGACCAAGATGGTATAACTAACTCTGAACTCTCTTATCCTTTAAAGTGTTTTATATATGATCTTCATTGCTGAATATTATGTCATTTGTCTGTCATCATGAGAGAAGTGCTATATTTTATAATGGTGGATGTATGTGAGCATGGCTATGTCATATATGGATGAGGCTTGTTGGTTGTTATACTTTGTTTTGGGCAAGATTTATGTTTTTCTAGTATGTTGTTGAAGTAGTTAACCATTGAGCGGAGTATCTCTTATGCACATTGCATGTCATAACATTTGCATTTAAAGTTACGTCGCTGTTTGTTGGCCGTGACTTGTACCAGTACATCATCATACAGTGTACCATGGAGGGGTATGATGCACACTCTTACAGAGTCCTATGGAGGGGTTAGAGTGCAGAAGAGCATGTCATTTGCATTACATATCTATTCCTCTCATGTGGTGTGAAGTGAATGGAGGCGATGTTTTTTTCTTTTTTTATTGAAGTGTGAATCATGTATTGTGGTAACATTTTGATATATATATTTTTATGGAAGTGAATTTGTGGCGGTGATTCTAACTATCATTCATTAAGTTTAAAATACTAAAATATGTTGAGAGGGTGGTCTACAAGGTAGAGTATTTAAACTGAGATTCATCTACTTTATTTTCTGTACATTATATGACTCACTTAAATCATTTTCTAATGAACTTGTGAATTAAATGGCATGTTAAAACCATTTACTTGTTGGGATTGCTTATATCTCACACTTGTTTTCTATCTTTGGAAATGTCAATGGATAAATGACTTACTATTAGTCGTTGGTTTATTATGCTTTTATACCTTATTAAATCGATGCCTAATTAACTTATAGTTTGAATGACATGTTCAGGCAATTTTCTTGTTGAGATTTATTCTCACCCATCTTATCTATCCAGGTGCTTGATTGGATGTTTTGCTTAAAGAGATGGGATTAGTAGCACATCTTCACTGTTTCACCCACACTTAGTAATAACAGTGATGCTTTTAGTTGTTGTAATAAACTTAGTTTATCTTTTATAGTGACCCTTCGTGGTTTAATAAAAACATTGTGATGAAATCTATCTTGATTATAATTTTGTCCTTCTTGTTGCTTCCGCGTTTACTTTGATGATGAGTTTTTATTGGCGAGTTTTATACTCTTGCGTCAGGGAAGGGTTGTTAGTGAAATCCTGGGCTTTTGTAGAGCGTGGGGTGTTACAGTATCGTATTTATCCTCAGGGAAGCCATGGTTAAAAAGGTGATAGTTAACCATCACATATCTACTAACTAGTATAACGGAACCATCACATATCTACTAACTAGTATAACGGCTAAACTAAAGTGGGGGTAAGTAATATACGATAGGGTGACACACAAGAAGTACTACTCATGAGAATGTAAAGTGGAAATGTAGCCAAGGAAGAGAGCAATGAGTGAGGGGACACAAGGGTACTAAGTTACCTCTAATTAAGCACTACCCTAGCCAAGAACTATAGTGATACATATAAATCCCTAGCAGCCCAGATTGAAGCCCTGGCAGCACGAAGCAATGCCCTGGCTGCCCAGAATTTTTTTTTTGATTCAAAGAGACAGACATGCATAAAAGCTCTATAAATGTCTTATTTACACAAAATATGACTCAAAGGCAGATGCTCACCCTATTAATATGTTTCGCATATCTAAGTAAAAATATTATTGCAGTAGTGAATGAGAACAACACCGGCTTCTTATATGGATCTAAAGGAAACAGAGGATAGGGGCGATATGGAGGGGTCGGTACCAGGTGAATCTAGAATCCATGGTGTGAGGGAGCACAAAATAAGTGAGGTGCTGCAAAGGGACGGTGGCAATTGGAGAGGAGACGACAGGAGATGGGATGGAATGGAATGGTTTTGTGAACTTTAGCCAATTAGCCCAAGAATCTATCAAAGGCCAACAAGTCGATCCATGGAAATGCCTATGTTTGCATCAAAATTTGGTTATTCCTATCTATTCTAGGGCAAATTTGTCAAATAGAAAATTGGACTCGCCATCGCAATTTTTTCATTGAGTGGTAATGCATATATAGAACATCAATTTTGGAGTCTGATGAAAGAATTATTGCTTTGGTAAGTTTCACGCATGTAGAAACCAGTCATGCCATTTCAAAAACCCGCTATACGCTTGTTTTGAGAGCCTAAAATAGAGTTGTAGTTGTGTTTTCTCATGGATTTGCTTGTAAGAGTTTCAACTCCTAACGAGATAAGTTCATCCCATCCTACAAATATAAAAGGCCACGACCGAATGAGGGCACTAAAATATATATATCACTAGGTGAATTCCCCGCGCGTTGCTGCGGGAATGCAAGAGTAATTTGAATTGAGTTAGCAGAAATAGGATGTAGAAGGAATCTCGTTGGTGTATAATATATAAGTATATATGCGATATTAGCAGAGAACAGATTTAGTTTTTTTGTTAAAGGTGTAACTAAAGACAACAAAAACCATATCAAAGAAAACACGATCACTAACCTATAGGATCGACCAGTACGGGAGACTAATCTCATCCATCCTCACCCCTCACCCCTACTATACCTGAGGGTCATCCCCCTCCCAAAAGTTCTAGGAGTTTTCCTTCATAAAATCATGCATGTTTCGGAGGACCACATATAATCCATGTGATATGTAGTTTTGCTAGGTTTTTGCTTAGAAACGGACTTTTGCTTAGAAACAGTTATCAAAGAAAACACGGTCACTAACCTATAGGATCGGCCAGTACGGGAGGCTAATCTCATCCACCAGAACCCCTCACCCCTACTATACCTGAGGGTCATCCCCCTCCCAAAGTTCTAGGAGTTTTCCTTCACAAAATCATGCATGTTTCGGAGGACCACATGTAATCCATGTGATATGTAGTTTTGCTAGGTTTTTCTTAGAAACGGGCTTTTGCTTAGAAACGGTTAACAAAGAAAACACGGTCACTAACCTATAGGATCGGCCAATACGGGAGGCTAACCTCATCCATCCTCACCCCTCACCCCTACTATACCTAAGGGCCATCCCCCTCCCAAAAGTTCTAGGAGTTTTCCTTCACAAAATCATGCATGTTTCGGAGGACCACATGTAATCCATGTGATATGCAGTTTTGCTAAGTTTTTGCTTAGAAACGACAGTTTTGCTAGGTTTTTCTTAGGAACGGCTGTTTAAATGTTTGTAAAAAAGTTATCGAAATATATCCATGTGGGGTCTTGTTTTGAAGAGTTTATTGCGAGGAACACCATGGTGCAATTGGATTTTAATTACGATACTTGGTTTAGGTGCTACGAATTTTTTCTATTTCAAAAGAAATAGCTCGTGGAAGATAAATGAGGCTTAGTGGGCGGATGACGTCACTTAGTGGGTGGATGACATCATTTTGCTGATGTGGCCCAATGAGAAGCCAGAGAAATAGGCTAGTGGGTCTTTGCTTTATAGGAGGTATAGATTTTTTTGTTTTGTCTTTGTTTTTCATTTTTTTTCCCTTATCTCTTCCAAATCATAATGTGTTGAACTTTTTGTGTTTCTACGGTGTCTAAGAATGTCCTAGCTGGCCTGCCGCCACTAAGTGCAGCCTAAGGCGTGCTTGCTCGGACAAGATCCCTTCTGAGCTAGATTTCTTTTGTTGAAAGCTGTGAAAACCGCCCAATCCAGATTTGGGATCGAAACCAGCTATATGTATTCCTTCCTAATCAATCACATCGGAATTTGGCAGCACTTTTTTTAAAGCTATTTCACAGCACTCCTGTATTCCTTCCTACTTTGGCAAATTCAATTTTGGCAACAGAATACTACGTGCTCTCTAATCAAATAAGTTGATTATTTTCTACTGCAAGTAGACGCCAAATTGCTTCTTTAAAAAAGTAGGATAACGATGCACAACACTTTATTCGCCCAGGTACTACAAGTTTCCGGGAGAGAGCCAAACAAAGCCAGAGTAGAGGATATGACAGCTCTTTGCATTTTTAAAGCAAAAACACTTCTATGCATTCCTTCCAATGCGATTTCAGTTTTGGCAACACATAGGTCACATTCGCTTATGCTGAAAAACAAGCTGAAATACTGTTTCGGCTGATTTTTTTGAGAGAAAAATACAGTTCCGGCTGAAAAAAACAAGCTAAAAAGTACACATTATAAGCCGGCTGAACAGGGCCATAGTCATGTTCTTTAACCAAATAAGCCGATTCTTTTACCTTTGTCTAAATCATTCCTTAAATTTCTGCAGCAAAATAGTATGATTATTATATCCAAAGTATGATTTACACAATTAAGCAATATTGGTCTCTATTTCGTGCATTTCATGTACAAACCAACATGTGTTCTTTAGGAATATCCGCAGCAATGCACGGGGAATCACCAAGTACTCTTATAAAGCTAAACCCCACTAGATAATTTTTCTCTTCATGCAAGGTGTCCACATCATTTCCTACTAAATGATCCACTAGATGTTATATCTCTTCATGCAAGGTGTCCACGTCATTCCCCACTAAGTCCATATCATCCCTTTATAATACTTTGTTTCATCACCTATTCCTCTATAATTAATCAAATATTCTATTGGTTTTCTTCTATTACTTTATCGATTTCTCTTCATGTAAGGTGTCAACATCATTTCCCACTAAGTCCATCTCATCCCTTATTAATTACAAAAAACATGTCCACGTCATCTCTACATGTGCTATACTTTGTTTCATCACCTATTCCTCTATAATTAATCAAATATTTTATTGGTTTTTCTTTTAGTTTATCGATTTTTTACCAAATCTGATACAATAAAATAACATGCAAGTCATGTAACAGATTTATTTTTAAGAAAATCCCGCAGCAACGCGCGGGGTAGTCTTCTAGTAACCTATATAGATGGAACCCACTAACAGTCATTAATTCCTATTTCTCTACAACCATGTTGCTCCACATCACCTCAAATTCTTATATCCGTTGGATCATTATCTTACCTTCACATCTTACCATCCATATGTCAGATTGCCCACACCATCGTCCAGTACAGGCGACACCTTCTCACCTTCACTTCTTGAGCATATGCACCCTCCATTACAAGTGTCTTCAATTTCTGTCATAACATTTTGCATGTGCCAGCTCTTTGTTTCATCTCGCAATAGTTACTGCATGCCGCCCATAGTCACCTTCTTACCTTCACTTCTGCAGCATAATTGCATCCTTCCATTACAAGTGTCTTCAATTTTACTGCATGCCACCCCATAGTCACCTTCTCACCTTTCCTTCTGCAGCATAATTGCATCCCTCCATTACAAGTGTCTTCAATTTCTGTCATAACGTTTTGCATGTGCCAGCTCTTTGTTTCATCTGCCAATAGTTACTACATGCCACCTAATATGTAAAACTGCCTTCCCGTTTGATGAAACTCTCTGATTTCTCTTTTGGGTTGCCTTTGTCCAACCATTATAAGTACCTGTAAGATAGCTGCATCTTTCAGGAAGCCACATTGTTACCATGCAGTCCATCCATATCTCACGCTTAACCAAATCAGCCATTTAGCTCTGTCCAAGAAAAAAAATCAGACCATCAAAGATCGGTGTTGTTGTCGTCATGATTCTTGAAACTACTGTTTGCAAATCGTGCATACATCCACGGTCTCCATCAACACTATTGCATCTATAAGGTCCTTTGTGCTCCTCGCAGCCGACCACAACATCTTCGCTGATATGCCTGCACGACGTATTCTATTTTACTCCTTTATATTTAGCTACCAACTCCCACTGCAATACATGTTTTATTCATCCATTACTTATTTAAATTATTCTTTAATTCCCACAGCAACACGCGGGGAATTCACCTAGTTACATTTAATTCATGGGCCATGATAGACAGGACTGGCCTAGAAAGTGATTTTAATCAGCTCAATTCATAGGATCTAAACAGACTGTAAGAAAAGATACATATCAGAAGAACTACAAGCTGAATAATAAATTTACTAGTCTATCAACCCATGCTCCCGCACAAGTTAGATTTTTCCGTATGGGCTAACTTTGTGATACTTCAGCAATAGAAAACGATGCTTCTTGTATGTTTAAATAAATTTGATTCCACGGTTGGGATTTCTTTTCCTTCCCTTGTTTTAACCCTGTGTATAGCAATATTATAAGATTATTATCTTTTTTAATAATAGTTGTCGAGAATTAGATTCAATTTTTGTTTTTTTTTTCTGAATTAGAGTTCTTAATGGTAGAGTCATATTTAACATATATGATATGACAACTGCTCGGGTACTCCCTCTTTTAAAGTGGACACGAATATTAAAGCAAATCAATAATTAATTAACCAATTTATTAATTACATTCCGCCTGGGTCTTATACGGGCTGGGCCTACCCTTGCCAGCCATACCCAAACCCAATTGCCAATTCTGAACTCGTCGTTCTTCCCCATTCTCTTTCTTCACACCATGTGAGGGAGGGCGGGAAGCATCAAGCAGTCACTCAGGCTCTCAACGATGGGGAGCTTGTACGTCGTGGAGTAACTAGGAGCACAAAGGACGTGACCAAAGGCGCTATGCGAACCCAGAAGGAGGGAAGGGATGTGGCCGGTAGATCACAGGAGGAGGAGCTTGACGCTGGCAAACCATATGATGGCTGCCATAAAACGAAACGCTAGCAACGAAGGACCTGTTGAGTTTGTTGCGATGGATCAGAGCTGGACTGGGTCTGGGCCTGCGCCTAGGAAAGAATGGTCCAGATCTAACCCATATGTAAACTGAATATTAATTCAATTATTTGAGACATGAATGCTTTGGGATTCGTGCTAAATTTTAGAAAGGGAGCACCAGAGCAGTTCTCTTGTCCTTGACTTTTGTTAATCGTCATTGCAAAGCACACTGATATAGGATATTGCCTTCTTTTCAACACAAATGGCCAGTAGGTGACATGATGATCCGTGGAATGTAGACCTTATTTCCAAATGTTTGTTCCAGTTATTCTTTGTGCTTCGATAAGCCATTTTCCTAACTGTGCTATAGTCAATCTTGTTCCATTGCATAGACCGGCACTTCGATTGATGTTCCGTAGCAGCATTATTGGCAGCACAACTTTCAACCGTAACTCATGATTTGGAGTTCCAAGAAATTTCAAGCTGTTTTGAAACTCTGTTGGATACAACTGATCTTGACTGTCTTTTGTTGATATTGATTTGCATACTGTATCTGAGCTGAAATATGTTGTTTCTTGACCAGGTATTTGACTCATTATGTAATAGTTGATGTCGTCCACCATCTCATTTCTTGGACATAGGATGGCCCTCTCCTCTATGTTCTGTTATTGTAGTTTCTTGACAGTTCTGGGTAAGTGCTGTTGACAATTGTCTCCAATTCATCCTGTCCTTTTTGTAAAATCAAATCTTTTGGAATTTTTATTCATGTTTCATCCTCTTTATCTCCTGCTAAGCCATCTCCGAGGGTGAGTATATATCCATTCAGAAATTCCTTTGTCTTCTGTTGTTCTTCCGTAGAACTTGTAAGTGCAGTTAGGCGCTTATTTTTTGTGAGCTTTATTTCTTCAAAGTGCTTCCATAAGTATGAGCACATTAATGATGCATCAACAATATGAGACCTCCGTCCTTTAGGTATGACTGGCTATGTTTGTCTGAAATCATCCCCCATTACTACTGTCATGCCTCCAAATGGCTTGTCTTGGCTATTGTCATTTGTTAATCTGTGGATGTCTCTCAAGCTCTTGTCTAGTGCCTTGAAGCAGTGTTTGTTAGTCATAGGTGCCTCATCCCACAATATCAGAGATATCTTGCTTAAATGTTCTGCAAGAAATGTTCCCTGCTTGAAATCACAAGTGGACTCATTATTGATGTTCAGTGGGATGTGAATCCGGGAATGTGCTGTTCTTCCTCCTGGTAGAAGTAGTGCTGCTATCCCACTGGATGCTACAGCTAAAACTATTTTTCCTTCGGCTCGTAGTGATGTTGTGATAGCTTTCCAAAGAAATGTTTTCCCTGTTCCACCATATCCATTGACAAATATTAGTTTGCCAAGTTACTGTTTACTGAGTGTATAATTGTATCAAAAGCCTTCTTTTGATCAAGATTCAATTTTCCTACACTCTTTTTTTGAATAGTATCTCTGTCATAGTTGAGCTCTTCATTTAGAAACCTATTTGTTAGACCCTGCATGACAGTGTTGTCTGGTAGTTGCATTCCTTCGAAGTCCTTTAGTGATTTTCAATAAGGATCATATCAAGACTGATTTGTTCGCCACTACCGAGCAAGATTGCATCCGATATTCTAGTGACTTGTGCTTTGATTTTCCATAATTCCTTTCCTGGCCTATTCTCACTTAATTGCTAACCATTGCTAATCTCATATAATAATAATGGCATTAATTTACCTTTTTACATGTAGATCACAGGGGACAGATTAGATCGTAAATGGATTCATCACGATGGCCATACCTTTGGTTGGTGAATGATGAAAACAATAGACCTTCTTGTAAACTGGAAAAAAAAACATAAGAATGATGGCATTAATTTTCCTTTTTTCATGTAGATCACAGGGGACGGATTAGATCGTAAATGAATTCAGCAAGACGGTCATACCTTTGGTTGGTGAATGATGAAAACAGTAAACCTTTTGGTTCGTGATGATGTGGAAACAACAGGAGGATGAACAGTGAACAAATGGATTCTTGCGGTGAATAGATGGATTCTTATTTGCCGGTGGTTGACAAAAATATATAAAGGCAGATCGGTACAGCCGTATCTTCTTGGATGATGAAAAGATGATTGGTGGAAATATTTGGCTAGCTGTTAGTACGTCGCTCACAAAATATATAAAGGCAGCCCGGCAGATGTGCATGTTTTTTTGGTTGTCGTTGATAGATTGGATCCAATAATATATTAACTGCATGTTTGTTGGCGTAGATAGATTGCCTCCGTTGTTTTTTATGTTAACCATGGATGTGTATACCGCTCTGTTGGATGGATTTTATCAGAACTTTTTCCCTGGAAAAAAAGAGATATTTAATGCAGTCCGGCAGATGTGATTGTCTTTTTGTTGGCGCTCATAGATTGGATCCAATAATATATTAACTGCATGGACGTACCAGTACTGGGTTGGATGAATTTGTTGGCCTAGATAGATTGCCTCAATTTATAATGGTAGAGGTAGAAAAAATATTTAATTCACCATGGACGCATACCACTCGGCTGGATGGATTTTGACAAAACATTTTTCGAGGTGGAAAAAATATTTAATTAACCATGGACGTATACCACTCGGTTGGATGGATTTTATCAAAATGTTTTTCTCCTGAAAAAGAGATATTTGTATTTTTTTTAAAATTTATAATGGCAGAGGTACGGTGGGTAATTTCTTAGATAACAAAATGGATCCAATGGTTATGGGTAGCTATAGACTTTCGTTTGGAGGGGCGGATGTTTCTGATTAACGTGAGAATTTCTAGCATTTATCTTTTTTCTTAGTGCATCTGGTGAAAGTTAACGTGGAGCCTCCGTTGGGGCCTTCAATTAGTAATAGTAAGATTTTCATTAACAAGGATATGATCTCCTTTCAACTTCTTGTTTCCACGATGCACTCCATCAGTGAAGACAGCGCTATATGCTCTTCTAGACTAACCTGGTTCGCAAAACATGACTTATATTTGTTAGCTTATCTGAAAAGGATAAAACATTGCAGTTTATAAACTATCAGGCGATAGAAAGATTTTTACGAAATGATGATGATGATGATGATGATGTGGTGGAATTAGATCCCATGCATCTTTAAAACGCGTAATTTTTATTTTGCCTTTCCAGCACTTGTAAGTATTGAGGCAATGCAAGCCATGTTGCTGCCTGGGACCTTTCTCATCTCCACACACTACTATACAGGGATGGAGTATAAAGGGGTGTTGAATTCAATGGATAACACTAGCGCAGGATTGCTCTTTTCTGAAAGTCATTACATGGAAAAGGAAATGGAAAACTAATTACTGGGTTGTGAAAAATTATTGTCCATGCTAGGAGGAGAACTGCAAGGGTCTGTAGCCTGAAAGTTACAAAAGCCTTAGTTGCATCTCAGGCCCTGTTTCGACTTCCCGTTGGAGCAAATATTTCACAATTTAATGGCGCTTGTGCTTTCAGTAGTAGGCGACGTTCCCATAGACAGTGAGTTTTCTGTGATGACTTTGTTAATTTCGAGGATTCGACGGCCTAGTCTTCGAAAATGCTCATAGGGGTAGGATATACGTACGTGTATTCTTAGGGATGAGTGTGCGGCATTGTGAGTGTCTATTGTAGCAGAACCGTCTAAATTATAAGAGCACAAGTACAAAAATAAGTGCCGAAACGCCTAAATTTTCGAACTTGAGCCCATATAATTTCGGTAGTCAATCGAAATCACGAGGGATTTCAAACCAACTCGATTACAACCAAAATCGCACATAATTTAACATAACACATCACAAGTTACACTTCACAATTAGTTCAGAAGGAGCTTACAACACATTGGAGTCACAATTATTATAAACCCGATTCGAAAAGTAGCGGAAGCATAAGTTACACATACTTAATTCAAATACGACTGCCAGTCTTACAGATCACATTCCCACCAAAAGCATTAAGGAAAGTAGACTACTAGACGATCACGCTCAAGTGATCTAGTCCTCATCACCCGCGGGTGGAGGCAGTGCTTGCAGAAACCCTGGTAAAGCATGTCATCTGCAACAGAAGGGAATAAACCCTGAGTACGAGAATGTACTCAGCTAGACTTACCCGTCGAAATGGAAATAAAGGACACCAAAGTTCATGCAAGGCTTTCTTTAAGTGCAGCTGGCTGATATTTCATTTGCAGAAAAAACATAAATAGTAGTATCCATTTTTAACTTGTGCTAGCAGTGATTTTTAGTATTAACATGTCATCTATCTTAGCACATGTGCTAAACAATCACTTAAGTATTAAGCAAACATTATTAACTATAGCAGGTATAAATTGAGGCAACATTTAAATCATCATCCCAGTAACCATCGGTTCAATTAATTGAATCTACGTTGCCGCTGCTCAAGTCAAGTGCTCACTAATCGGGAGCGACGGCGATTCGAATCGAATTCCTATCCAGCTAGAGGGTATTTCTAACACTCACCGAGACACGCCTCACGAAGGCTGCTCAGGTCACCTTTGGTATAATTCAGGAATCACGGATTCGACTGATGTCGTATCCCTAAGGGTAACACTCTGCCAGGTGATAGGGACTCTAACCCCCTAGTCTTACGCCAATATTCCCAAGCATATCCTTACTTTCTCCAGAATGCGCACTTGACCCCCTGATTCTCGGCCTGAACTGTATTACTCGGCTTCGCGGTCGGAACGACTTATCCGGCCAACTAAGTGTTAGACTGCATTCAACATAACTCAAGGACGTACATCGAGTCGGTCCTTAAACGACTCAGACGGGCATAGCTCCACACCCAAGACGTGAAGTGTCTTGGAGCTGCACTATCGAACTCCCGCCCAGTCTCAATTCATTTTTTAGCATGGTTCTTCTCCACGATAGCAATTATAGCCAACCGTGATCCACTTCATCCTAAAGCTCACGGATGACAGGAAATCACCCGACTTCTATCACACTAAGCAGGGCTAAGAAATAACACGTGCCTAAACTATAATTGGGATTCAAGTTCGATATCTGGACAAGGATATATATAATGCAGCAAGTGTCTTCACTCAACTCCTACAACTTAAAGCCATAAATAAGTAAAAGTACTCAAATGATATATATACAAATGCTGGGTTAGCATGCACCGGGGCTTGCCTTTCAGAAAAGATGAGGGACGGTGATCAGGGCACGCAGGCAGCTCTTCTTCGGATGGGCCTTCTCCGCTTGTTGGCACCTCGGGCTCCTCCGGCTGCTCCTGCTCCTCCGAGTTCGCTCCATCGAACTCCAGCAACGTCACCCCCTCCGGCACACCTATTACATGGATGCACAAGATAAATTTCATGGATGCATAAGAATAAATGCACATGCTCAGTGAATGCGTATGCGGACTACAGTAACAACTTGACGCTCTATTCAAATCAGTTTAACAATACGTGCATATCTCTTCTTCAGTAGAGAAGTACTTACCAAGTCTACACAATCTAATGTATAATTGCTCTTTCTCAGCTAAGGGCCTAGCACCTAAACAACCAACAAGAGCAACATCACTTAAGCTCTCACAAACACATACCTATTTCAGCAAAACTAGAATCTGGATAGCAGCTCAGTCTTTTAACCATAACTGGAGATCTACAAATCCAAATTACATGACACAAGGCAATCTGGAAAGCTCATGAAATGCTCTACAATTCGTTTCATACCTAAAGACCTGATTCCCAAGTTTACCTAGTCAAATTCTTAAAGTTCCAGAAATCAGTCCTCTCCAAACAGAGAGCAACCATTTCTGGACAGCAACTTCAAATGGCAAGAACTCCTAAAATACTGGGCCAAATGCCACCAAATTTTGATACAAGCTAGCTTAACAAGTTTACTACAACTTTGGTAATCACAAGATTCCTAGCAAACACTTTTATTACTGCTTAATTCAAATAATGCTATAAACTGTCCAGAATGCCTATAATTGCTAAAATGAATTATTTACTTATGTGCCAAACCAACATTTTGGCCAAACCCATTGCATCACCAGTTCACACACATCACAGGATCACCAGAAAGTAAAGTGAGCAACCCTAATTTATTTATTTAAACACATTTCTTAATTTAATTAGTTATTAAGGTGGGAAAATAAACACTAATGTAAACCATACAATATATTCTACAAAAATTACAATAGATACTACATGCTATCAGGAGACTACTGTAAAAATTTGAGCCAAAGTTACTAATAGAAACTCCCTACACAAAATTATCAAGCCACCAGGGCTGATTCTAGCATAATTAAGAAATCCTATTGAAAAGTTTCAAACAATAGAAACAATATTTTTCCTAGCAAACCTAAAGTACCAGGACACTCTCCACAAATTTTCATGATCATTGGACATATAGAAAAATTATGAAAATTCATTCAAGTATCACCTATTATAAAATGGTAAATGCATAACTTGAAAACTACTTAAGCACTGACACTCACATTTTTACCAGAGTTAGCAGATACCTAGAACAGAACACTAACCAAATTTCATAATTTTTGGAGCACTAGAACTCAAGTTATAAAATTAACAAGTTTGAATCCATTTTAAAACACATTTCAAGTTTCTATTTAATTCTTCCAGAATTTAAATAATACATATACATTTTATATTTTCCCTAGTTACTACTCTTTATACTGATCCTAACAAAATTAGAATTACCCAATTTGGATAAGCCAATCTCTAGATATGAAATTCACAAGACAGACATCAAAACTGTGATTTGATTTATTTTAATTCAAAGCATGAGACACAGACATGCGGGCCCCGCTAGTCATAGAGAGGAGACAGGGGAGAGCCGCCGAGCTCCGGTGAGCTCTAGCTTGACGGCGACGGCTTCTCTGGCAAAGGGAAGGGTACCGACAAGTTCCCCAGGACCGCCCACATCACCTGAACCCTAAAGCTTGAACCCTACCTAACCCTAACTACGACGGCCACGGCAGCGGCGGCTCGGTGGTGGTGCATGGTGGTGCGCCGATGAACCCCGACCGCTAGATGGCCATCTACGGTGCGCATCGGCTCCCTGGAGCCATGATGAACCTAACTATGCTACTGCTAAGGACTGGGGTGGAGTGGAGAAGTGTGGCCGCGTGCGAGCACCGGCGGTGGCCATGGCGCGACGGTGCGCGGCCGTGTTTCGGCGTGACCAGACCAACGCTCTAGGTAACGTCTTCATGGGAGCATCTAGGTGTGATGGGGAAGATGAGACAAGGATTAGATGAGAGGGAGAAGCACTGTGCAGCGCTGGCCACGGAGGACCGTGAGGGCGGCGGTGCTCCGGTGAAGATTTGATCGGCGACACGGCCAATGTCGCTTACCTAGGGCTCGACGGACTCGACGAGGTGGTCAACATGGTTCATGAGATGGTGGCAGAGTTGTGGGTGTGGTGTAGTGGGCTACGAGGCTATGGGGTGCATGAGCAAGCCAAATAGAGGCAATGGCAATGACGGCGAGCTCCAGCCTTGGCTTCTCCGCGCGTGTGGGTGGAGGAATGAGGCCAAGGCGAAACGCTTGGAGCAGCGCTACCCTTCTGGCATCTGATAGCAGCTCTCCAAGTCACCAAGCGGCCAACACGTGGCCTCCACGCATCGAGCACGGCCTACCAGCGATCGGCGGTAATGAAGCTTTGAATTCTGGTTTTAGTCTCCATTGCCGACTAACAAACGATCTTAGGCACCCTATAGCTCCTAATCCGTGCTGATTTGGGTTATGGTGTAGTTGACACTATTGTAGTACTAAGTGAGTTCTACGACTTTGCCAATTAGAGCAAGAGCTAGATCGACATGGTTTGGGAGTTACAAAGCTCCAAAGTGAGGTATACGAAACTGAAATTGGTTTCTGGGACTTAGAAAAATTTCAACTCTGAAATAGCAGTGCATTTCTGGCTTGTGGGGCAAATTTGGACATGTTGTGCACATTTTCATGAGTTGGCACCTTTATAACTTTTATTCTCTAGAAAATTATCTACAACTTTGTTTAAAGTTGCTCTTCCATGCATTAACTCTAGGTTAGACTTTTTAAACAGTCAAACAAAAGTACTCTAGAGGTCAACACATAGTCAACATCACTTAGAAGGGCAATTTGGTCATTTTGGTTAACATAAACATTGTTCCACTAATTATCCTAAGTATAGTTAAGGTGTTTTAGGACCTAGTTAACCGCTCTACACATTGGTTACACAAATTTCCAAGTGTCACATATGTTGAAACAAGCAAAACAAGCAATTCACTTCATTTGTTTCAATACCATGTTTCATATGTTTCAAGCCTTTGTTGCAACAATTAAGCTTGTCAAATTACACCAGTAGGTTTGAAATGTTTCAAAGTGTCAAGAACACATGTTGCATCTACATGTTGCACCAACCACTTTCATAAGCCAACAATTATGAAACAAGCACATATGGGTATGTTGCATACTCATGTTTCAAGCCAAACAATTGCATAAATGAGATGAACGATGCTCATGCTTATGAAATGCAAGTGCAAATATGGAAAGCCAAACACCTGGGGTGTTACATCTATGTTGTACCGTGTACTCAAAAAAAGGCCAACAACATCTTATAGTGCTAGTGGTACTGGGGAAGGAACAACGTCCCAAACTTTGTTCTACTTCGGATACTAGCATATGTGCACCTATTTTTATAGGAAGGCACTCACCATCATTTTAAAATTTTAATGATAAGGTATCCTAATATTTTATAGCGAACGAAGTATATCCTATACATGGAGGGCAAGATATGCTAGCATTTATGTATGTGTAATAATATATAATAACTAGTGAGTACCTACCATTTATTATATGGCAACGTATCTGGTGCAAACCAACCTCTCCGTGCAACTGTGCAAACTTCTAATCTGGGCCACATGATATTGATCCAAGGGGCGCATGGGGATTGGGTAATTTTGCACTTAACCGCCCGCTCCTAATCACACTTTTGCAAATCCCCCCTCCTACTCCCCTGCACCCCCTTGGATCAACATCATGTGGCCCAGATTAGAAGTTTGCACGGTTACATAGAGAGGTTGGTTTGCACTAGAAATGTTGCCTATATATATACTATGTATATCGAAGGTGCGGGGCAAGATATGCTAGCATTTATATATGTGCGGGGCAAGATATGTTAGTATTTATTAATGCCGAAGAATGTTTTGCTTACTCATCATTCCTTCGGGCTGAAATTAATGACTTCTAAGGCATTGTTTGGAATGATTAAAGTTTAAGGAGCTATTGTAATAAGAAGTAACCTTTTTTAATAATAAGTTAGCTTTTTGAAGAAGGAGAAGTCGAAAAAGCCCACCATTTGGTAGCCTAGTTTTTGTTTGCTACTTCTCGATGTCATGGCACATTGATGTGCCATTGTATTCTATTGTCACCACTGCTAACGTGCCAACGAGGCCATGCTGTGTGGCACAGGAGACACTCTTGCGGGGGAGGCACGTAGCGAGGTGAGCCACCTAGCAGGGAAGTCACTGTTGCAGGTGAGAGTAACTCTAGTCGGCCGCATCCAAATCAGTATTCCTATTTTCAATTTGGGTGTCCATCCTCATTTTTGTTGGTCCAAATCTGCGCTTCCACTCCAGCAATAGCACAAAGAAGGCTCCTAAATTCTTTCTCATATATAGCCACTAACACATGGGACCTACCTATCAGTACGACTCTCCCTCTTCCTCTTTTCATTTTTTGTGTTCTATGGAGGTGCCAGGGAGGGGAGTGAGCCAACCATGGGAGGGGAGGGAGCTGGGTAGCCAACCATGGGATCCACCCGCCGCTGAGCACCTTGTCCCTGCCTTCTGTGGATCTAGCCCGCTGGAGCTCATTGCCCGTAGCCGAAACTTGTTGTAGCAAAGGGAAGGAGAGAGCGGGCCGTGGCGCTTGATCTCGCTGTCACGCGGGGGGTGGGAAGAGTCACGCCACCGGTGCTCATTGTCGCACAGGGAGAAGAGAGGATATGTGCCACCGAAATTGCTTCATGCGAGAGAGGAGAGGAGTCGCGCTGACAGTGCTCCCTGCCGCATGGTTAAGAGCCGCATGTGCTATTCCGCTCTAGAGGGACCTCATCAGGAGGGAGGAGGCCGCCACCGCTCCTCCACGCAGGATATATTGTCAGGAGGTATAGGAGGTCACCTCTACTCTGCACCTCATTGTGTGTGTACAGATCAGGAGGAGTCGCCTCTGCTCCTCCACTCCTCCCAGGCCACATAGCTGCTCGCTGGAGTGGATGAAGACCGCACGCATCGCCAGAGGGGAGGAGTTACGAACGTCATTTCATTTGCGCGCAGGGAAACATAGATGAAAGCTCTAGTTTGGTTTTGGTGAATTGATGAAACCCTAGCTACTAACATATGTGCTCTAAGTGTATATGAGATAGGTTGGTAGATATTCCAAGTGGTGGAGCAAATGGATGAAGATCATGGTGGTGATGGCCATGGTGATCAAGTGCTCGGTTTGGAAAAGAAGAAAGAGAAAAACAAAAAGCTTAAGGCAAAGGTATAAGTGGTAGGAGCTTTTTGGTTTGGTGATCAAGACACTTAGCGAGTGTGATCACATTTAGGATTGATAGCCGTACTATCGAGAGGGGTGAAACTCGTATCGAAATGCGGTTATCAAAGTGCCATTAGATGCTCTAACTCATTACATATGCATCAGGATCTAGTGGAGTGCAAACACCCTTGAAAATATTTGTGAAAATATGCTAACATACATGCACAAGGTGTTACACTTGGTGGTTGGCACATTTGAGCAAGGGTGAAGAAGATGGTGAAGTCGGAGTGCTCACTGGAGCTGACCTGATGCTGGACCTGTGCATCTAGTCAGTGTTGGCTCAGTGGAGCTACCCTCGGTCGATTGACCAGATGCTAGCGCTTGTGGTGACCTGACGCGCGGCCTCCGTGTTCGGTGAATGCTAACGATAGATGACGCAAGCAGTTTAGCGAGCGCAACTAGGACCTAACGCGGTGGCGCGTCCAGTCGCGTGCACCTAACACATCTGGTTGGTTTTTAGGCACTCTAGGAACTCTATGTAAACGACCTAACGCTGGCTCTCACGTATGATCAGTGCGTTCGGTCGGTGGCGCGGGACTCGGGCGCATGCGCGATCTGACGCTGCTTCGGTGTGTCCGGTCACACTGTGCTATGTCCGGTCTCCTTTTAACTCGAGCTCATGATTGTTTTGACCATTAGAAATCAGGCAGCTCGTATTTGAAGCAGGACACGTGAGCGAGGATCATCGACCGGACGCTGGGGTGCTACGCATCTAGTCACTACGACCAGCGCGTCCGGTCACCTCGAAACCAGTGAGAGGTTGAGCCCAATGGCTCTATTTCATGCGGGCTTCTTTTTAAGCCCTATGGCCGGCTCTAGCTCATTCTCTTGGCCATTTGCATTGACATAGCAACCTTGTGAGCTTAGCCAAAGCCCTTCCACTTATCTCCATCATTGATTCATCATCGTTGTCAGATTGAGAGAGAATCCAAGTGCATTTCTTGAGTGTTTGCATCTAGAGGCACTTGATGATTGTGTTTCGCTGCGAGATTCATTTATTACTCTTGGTGGTTACCGCCACCTAGATGGCTTCGAGCAGCAAGGATCGTCGAGCGGAGGTTGGTGATTGTCTCCAGCTCTGATCATGGTGATTGTGAGGGGTTCTTGACCTTTCCCCGGTGGAGAGCCAAAAGGTACTCTAGTGGATTACTCGTGGCTTTGTGTGATCCTCATCTTGTGTTGGTTGTGTGGCACCCTATTGAGGGTTTGGCGTGTGATGCTAATTAGCGCGTGAACCTCCAAGTGAGTGAATCGTCACAACAAGGACTAGCTTGCCGGCAAGCAAGTGAACCTCGGTAAAAATCATTATGTCATCATTTGATTCCGAGGTGATTGGTTTTCATTGGTATTCATTCTTATGATTGATTGACTCCATTGGTGATTGGCTCACTCCTCTACATGGCGGTATAATACTCCATCTTCCCGTGTATTTACATTTGTTAGTGTAGCTTAACCCTTTAGTGTAGCTAGTTTTGAGGGCAAGCACGAGTCGTGTCTAGTGGTTAGTGAGGCTCTTTATTTAGTCTTTGAGAGCTCACTAACTTAGTGTAGTGACATAGCCATGGTGTGTATAGAGATTGTAGTGACTAGAATTATGATAGGTGGCTTGCATTTTTAGTAGGCTAGCGCAACATTTTCTTCGCCTCATTATTGTCTAACCACTTTGCTTAGTATTGTTATAGAAATTTTTATAGGCTATTCACCCCCCTCTAGCCATTAGGACCTTTTAAGTGGTATCAGAGCCATGGTCACCTTGATTTGAGGCTTAACAACCTTCGGTGTCAAAATGGCTCAAATCAACAACACCAAGAAGCCATCCCAATTTGATGGTATAAATTATCCATATTGGAAGTCAAAGATGACCACACATATCAAGTCAATCAATAGGAAGGTGTGGAAGATGGTGGAGACCAAAATTGAGATAGAGGATCTGAAGAATCCCACCGCAGCAGAAGAAGTGCTTCTCCAAAACAATGATATTGCTCTTAGTGCCATTCATGATGCTATTGATGAGAGAACATTTGAGAAAATCAAGAACATTGAGATGACTCATGAGGCATGGAAGAAGTTAGAGGAATCATTTGAGGGCACTAAGGCAATCAAGGGTGCAAAGGCATACATTCTCAAGGAGAAGTTTGCTAGCTTTAAGATGAAGGAAGATGAGAGTGTGCCGGACATGTTCCATAGGATGGAGGTCCTTGTCAATGATTTCAAAGCACTTGGTGGGAAAGTGAAGGACAAGGACTTCTCTCATAAGTTCTTGAGATGCTTATCCCCAAGATTTGGCATGTTGGTCACCTTGCTTGTGAGGACCGGTTTGGATACAATGACACCAAACCAAATCTTGGGAGATATCATGACTAATGATGCTATAGAGATGATGATGATGAGAAGGAAGAAAAGAAGGAGAAGAAAGATGAGAAGAAGGATGAGAAGAAGAGTGTGGCATTCAAAGCCACATCATCATCAAAGGGCAAAGCTAAGCAAAATACAACTAGTGAAGATGATGACTCAAGCTTTGATGACATGGATGATGAGAAGATGGCTCTCTTTATCAAGAGATTTGGCAAGTTCATGGTGAAGAAGGGCTACTATGCTAGAAGAAAGAAGTCTTCATCTAAGAACAAGGAAGAGTCAAGAAGGTGTTTCAAGTGTGGAAGCAAGGATCATCTTGTTGCTCAATGCCCATACAATAGCGACAATGATGATGATGACAAGAAAAGCAAGAAAAAGGACGAGAAGGAAAAGAAAGAGAAGAAAAGATGACCATCAAGAAGAAGAAGAAGAAGAAGAAGGGTGGTTCATATGTGGTCACTTGGGATAGTGATGATGATGATAGTGATGATGTCAAGGCCACCAAAAAGAAGAGTCATGCAAGCATTGCCATACAAGAGAAGACTTCTCTCTTTGACACTCCATCATGCTTCATGGTTAAGGCCACTAAGGTAAAAACTTATGATGATGGATGTGATCATGAGGAGCATGATAATGAAAGTGAAAGTGAAAGTGACAATGATGATGAACCCACTAAAGATGAACTAATTGACAAGTTAGAGGATGCTAAAGAATATTTTGACATTAAGAGAAGGGAATACAAAGACTTGCGCAAGGAGATAAAAGCCCTTAAGCAAGCCTTTGATGAGCTCAATGCATCTCATGAGAGGCTAGAGAAAGCCTATGAAAAGCTTGGCAAGGCTCACAATAAGCTTGAAAAAGCTCATTCCTCGTTGCTTAATGAGCAAAATGAGAAGAAGCATGTTGTAACATGTGACAAAGGCTTAACATGTGACATAATTGATGAATCCTTCTATAGACCTATCATTGTTCCTTCTACTAACCCTTCTTGTAGCACATCCACTTCTACCTTATCTAGTAGTGATGGTTTCACTGGTGATGCCTCACTAATGGTTGAGAATGAGACACTCAAGAAGGAGGTAAAAGAGCTCAATCACACCTTGGCTAAGACCTATGGTGGTGAGGACCGCTTGCTTATGTGCTTGGATAGCCAAAGGGCATCTCTCTACAAAGAGGGATTGGGCTATATCCCTAAGAAAGGCAAGGTCGTCTTTACTAATCACAAAACTAGTTTTGTGAGGAACAATGACCGGTATTGCAAAAGTTGCAAGCAAGTTGGTCATATAGAGCAACAATGCATGAACAAGAACAAGAATGTCAAAGTATTCTCAATTAAGCTTGATTCTTTCTATGTGTTTACTAAGGGTACAAATGGTGTTCATGCTAAGTTCATTGGTGCACCATGGATGGGCTCAAAGAAGAAAGCCATATAGGTGCCAAAGAGCTTGGTTACTAACCTCTAAGGACCCAAGCAAGTGTGGGTACCTAAAAAGAATTGATCTTCTTTTGTAGGTCAATTATAAAGCTGGAGGAAGGCATTAGGTTCTTGATAGTGGGTGCACTCAACACATGACTGGTGATGAAAGAATGTTCAACTCAATCAATACCAATGATAGCAATGGTTATGATAGTATCACTTTTGGTGACAATGGCAAAGGCAAGGTCAAAGGGCTTGGTAAGATTGCAATATCAAATGACTTGAGCATATCCAATGTGTTGCTAGTTGAGAGCTTGAACTTCAATTTACTATCCATAGTCAATTATGTGATCTTGGATTCAAATGCATATTTGGAGTAGATGATGTAGAGATCATAAGTGTAGATGGCTCTAACTTGATCTTCAAAGGCTTTAGATATAAGAATCTATACTTGGTTGATTTCAATGCTAGTGATGCTCAATTGTCAACAAGCTTGTTCACTAAGTCTAGTATGGGTTGGTTATGGCATAGAAGGCTTAGTCATATTGGAATGAAACAATTGAATAGATTGATTAAGCATGACTTGGTTAGAGGCTTAAAGGATGTTGTGTTTGAGAAGGATAAACTTTCAGCAAACAAGTTAGAAACACCCATCCTAAAAAAGTATGATGAGCACTAGTAAAGCATTTGAGTTATTGCACATGGATTTGTTTGGGCCAACACAATACACTAGCATCGGTGGAAACAAATATAGCTTTGTGATAGTGGATGACTATACAAGATACACTTAGGTATTCTTTCTAGTGGACAAGAGTGATGTGTTTGCAACTTTCAAATCATTTGTCAAGGGCATTCACAATGAGTTTGAAATAACCATCAAGAGAGTAAGAAGTGACAATGGTAGTGAGTTCAAGAACACAAGAATTAATGAGTTGTGTGATGACTTTGGAATTAGACATCAATACTCGGCCAAATACACTTCACAATCAAATAGCCTTGTTGAGAGGAAGAATAAAACACTCATTGATATGGCAAGGTCTATGCTTAGTGAGTACAATGTGAGTCAATCCTTTTGGGCCAAAGCAATCAACACTGCTTGCAACTACATCAACCGATTGTATTGTCACCTATTGAAAGAAAAGACATTGTATGAGCTCTTAAATGGTAGAAAGCCAAACATTGCATATTTTCGAGTCTTTGGCTGCAAATTCCATATCTTGAAGAAAGGTACTAGATTGGGTAAGTTTGAGAAGAAGTGTGATGAAGAATTCTTACTTGGATACTCAACCACAAGCAAAGCATACAGAGTTTGGAATTTGGCAAGTGATACTCTTGAGGAGGTACATGATGTTGAATTTGATGAAACCAAGGGTTTCAAAGATGAGAATGAGAATCTTGAAGATGTTAGAGGCATTCAACTTTCAAATACCATGAAGAACATGGATATTGGTGAATTGATGCCTAGACAAGTGAATGATGAAGAAGCTGATCAAGTGCAAGTGCTCACTAACTCAAATGTGCTAGATGATACAAATCAAGAAAGTTCAAGTGGCTCTCATGACAATGTGCAAGATCAACAAGTGAGAGATTGAAAGTCCTATGTTTGGTGTTGGCAATTAGTGACAATGCCTAAGTGCTAATCATATGCATAAGAATGTGTGTAGCAATGATGATTGGCACGAGACATGGTGAAGCATGGTGATCAAGTCATGTGATGATGAAGTGCTTACTATGATGTGGAGTTGGAACAAGGTGCAACAAGTGATGCTCAAGGCAAAGGTATCATGTAGGGATTTTCATTTTGCATCCAAGACATCATAGAGGGTGTGGATGGCTTAGGATCGATAGCCGTACTATAAAGAGGGAAATTCCTGGGGCTATTGATCACTTAAGTGCCACTAGATGAAGATTCATTTGCATATGCATTTAGATCTTGTGGAGAGCTAACTTAACGCCTCAAAAATGATTGTGAAAATGCTAACACACTGTTGACGGTCCTTAAGTACCAAATATAGTTATCAAATAAATAAAGAAAAGGATCCAAATGCAACGAACACCTAGACTTAGGGTTTTATCTGACAGAATTCCACGAGTTTTGGTGTTTGTCTGTTTCTGCAGGGGGTTATCAGAAAATACGGAGGAAAGGCCCACACGTCGGGTTTACATAGAGATAATAACGTGTTCACCGATTTTCTATCATCTAGAAGACTCCAGAAGCCACGAGAACGAACGGGAGGCCGAACGGGCCCGGAGGTAGGGCGCCCGCCCTGCTCCCTAGGGCGCCCGCCCTGGCCTAAGAGCCAATCAGGCTCCGTCTCGCGGATTATGCTCCACCGACCTAACAGATCAAGGAAAACCGTGCGATTAATGTCGGTTTGATCCGATGGCCCACGTTCACTTGAGGGGGCTATATAAGCAGGACCCCTGGCCCCTGGAGGAGGCACTCCCTCATTCTCAATTCCTCAAACCCTAATCTCAGGAGGAGAGTCTCTGATCAAGCCCTAGAGCCACCACATCAACTAGATCTCTAGTATAGCATAGCTACATAGGATTAGAACTAGAAGGAGTCAATCTTCGATTGGTTTCCGGATCTGTCAAGAGGATTCTTGGTAATTCCTCTACTGTTCTTCATTGTTCATCTTTGTTCTTCAATATTATGAATACAACTTTGTTCTATTTCAATATATTGATTATGACTATGCTCTACTTGTTTATGTTTGCGATTATATTGTTCTTAGTTTATCGTAGTTATACGCTTGGCTTAGTTAGATTGGAATTATATACATGTTTAGGATCGTATAGCGTTTATCCATTGAATCCATGGGTAAATGATAAATATTGTGTAGGCGTGGTGCTTAGACCATATTTATCTGCGATTGCACCTTATATGCCGGATCGTGGGGTGGTCCGCGATGGTGACAGCTTCGTTGGTTCTTATATAGTCCCCCTCCCGTGTGTAAGGCAGGCAGAGCAACATTATTACGGGGGAGTGATTGCTATGTTTCTCATCTTCCTTGATAATATCACTATGCATGGGCGTAGTCCTTTCTCGCAATGATTGCCAAGTGTACTTGCACTAACTATGATATGCTAGACTTTATAGTTAAGAATAACTTAGGAAATATCCTTGTAGTTCGTCCTAATACCATGCTAATGACTTGCTAGAATATCTGTTGAGGTGCTTATCATTATTATATGTGGCTAGCTGATCAGATTAATTATCTTTGTCACCATTCATACTTTATCTATATTTTATGTGACACTTACCCCTGTATGCAAGAGATAGATGAATGCTCTCACTTATACATGCAATGATTGATACTCATTCCTATATTCCATTCCATAATCAACATTGATGTTAGTAATCCCTTCCCAGTGGTAAAAATATAAATAACGATACCTGGAATACTTCCCGGTTAAAATGCTACATCGGTATTAATCTGTGCGCTTGCAGATCTTATTTATTATTTATTTAGAAGAGCAGTTGCATATTTCAATACCGCGTCTCTCATGTCATGCTGGGGATGACAACTTGGCTTAAGTGGCATGAGGGATAGGTTCGGCATTTTTGGCGCCGTTATCAGAATTAGAAAACTAAGTCTACTTTTGGTAATGACGTTAAGAATGCCCAACAAGCATTTTTGGCGCCGTTGTCGGGGAAGGTTGATTTACTAACAAGGAATGAATACGGAATTTGAGTCATCATTCGCATCATTAAGTGATTGAGATCATCAATTCTCCCATACAGATTTACTCCTGTATTTTTCCATTCTTATTGTTTTGCAGGGTGATGTATGAATAGAGGACATCTTCCAGAAAATTTTGTTGACAACCCCGAAGCATTAATCAGAGGGGCAAGAGCCAAGCTCAAGAAGTCAACACTTCGACGCAACACTTCATCCAATCCAGAAGACCGCCGAAGTTTCATCCGGAATTTGTCAACAGAGTTCGCAGCCATGGCGAACAAGACGATCCGCGAGTTCTCAGCTCCCACTACGGACAACATCCGCACTGGACCTGCCGCGGCCATCGACAAGAACTTTGAGCTCAAGCAAGGGCTCATCAACATGGTACAAGCCAACCAGTTTTGTGGGAAGCCGCATGAAGATGCAAGTGCTCATCTCCAATACTTCCTAGAGATTTGCAGCACATTCACTTTATTAGATGTTCCCAGAGACGCCATACTACTTCGCCTTTTCCCATTCTCACTATTGGGGAGAGCGAAGCAGTGGTTCTACGCGATGAAGGATAAGAACACTACGTGGGCACTCTGCTCTATGAACTTTCTGGCTAAGTTCTTTCCCATGGGCAAGACCAATGCTCTCCGTGGGAAGATTACAAGTTTTCAGCAACAACATGATGAATCCGTTCCAGAAGCATGGGAGCGCTTTCAAGATTACATCCTAGAATGTCCCCATCATGGAATGGAGAGCTGGCTACTTATGCAGACTTTCTATCATGGGCTCATCACTAGTGCTCGTGAGACCATGAATGCTGCAGCTGGAGGCGCATTTCTATCACTCACCATACCACAAGCTACAGCCCTTGTGGAGAAGATGGCGTCCAACCAAGGTTGGAACGAAGAGAGGACTCAAACATGCAAGAAGGGTGGAGGTATGCACCAGCTCAAGGAGGTAGACATGCTGTCTGCAAAGTTAGACCTACTCATGAAAAAGCTCGATGACAAAGCTGGAGACAAAAGAGAAGTCATGAACGTCTACGACTCTCACATGACTTGTGAGGAATGTGGAGACACTGGACACTCAGGCAATCACTGCCCTGAGATGCTTGAGGATGCAAGGTACATCAACAACAACAACAACTACAACCGTCCTCAACAAAATCAAGGTTGGAATCAACAGAGGCCTAACTACTCAGCTTGCAGATCGGACACTAAGCTTTCCTAAAGGAATATTAAAGAACATATGTGTCCGAGTTGGTACCTCATACGCTCCAGCTGACTTCGTGGTGATAGAGACCGGGTCCGATAAGAGGTCACCAGTTATTCTGGGAAGGCCATTCCTGAACACCTCGGGAGCTATCATCTACGCCAGCGCTGCGAAGATCAACTTCAACATCAAGGGGAGGAAGGAGACGTTTTCCTTCAAGAACAAGATTACACAAATCCCAGAGCAACCCCAACATGAACCAAGGAAGAGGACCAACAGGAGGAACAAGCAGAACAAGAACAACCAAGGATGGACCGAATCAGCTAAGATGGTCACTGCAGTTCAAGGAGGTCAAGATGGTCGACTCAAGTCGCCCTTCCTGAACAAGAAGGACGACCCAGGTATGCCAAGCATTGAGTGCTCAATCAATGGATACTCCTTTCAGAAGGCGCTCTGCGACACTGGATCAGGCGTCAACATAATGGCCACAGTCACCTATCAGCTCTTGTACGGAACCATGCCCTTAAAACCAACATACACTCAGCTCCAGATGGTAGATCAGACATCCCGAAAGGTCGAAGGTATAGTAACCGATGTCCCTGTTAAAATTAACGATCATTTTGTCCATACAGACTTTCAGGTCATTGACATGGGAGACGACGAGTACGATCCACCCATCATCCTAGGAAGACCGTTCCTAGGCACCGTCAAAGCAATCATCTACATTGGAACCGGAGAAGTCCATATGCGTTTCCCCTCTGAGAAGGTAAGCCGCTACTTTAATGACCATAACTATATAGTTGAAGATTCTAAGCAGGTCAGGACAAGAAGAAGGCGACGTAACCGTAACCAAAGGAGGCAAATCATCAAGGACGTATGGGCAGACTATGAAGGAGAGGTCATAAGGCCCGATGATACACAACAGGAGACTGAAGCACCAAGTCGGGTATGGAAAGCGAAGACAGTTACACAAGAAGAGGAGGCGCTGCCGGAACCACCGTCTACGCCACCCAAATCCCAGGACAACTAAGAAGAAAAGAAGTCCTGTTCGGAGGACTTAAAAACACCGAACACCGTGCCAAGAGGTAAACTTGGTAGTTATCATTTTCCCTTTAATTATTGCTCAGTTAATCATGTTCATTCTGTCTAAAAAAATGTTGAAAACAGTAAGCCCCATGTGAGTATGCGAGTGGCATAAAACCCATAAGTACATTCACTGTGGTGGCATAAAAATAAATAAATAAATAATATATATTTTTTCTGTTCTATAAAAATGAAAATAAAAATAGAGAGTGACATTTATCAAGGAAGCTCAAACATGATAAAGGCTAGATATTTATGCTAACGCTTAATCAAGTTCCACGAAGCTTTGTTGTCTATTTGAGCTCCACAGAATTCAGGAAGACTAGCAGATGGAGGACATCCTAATCGTTGTCAAGGTGCTGCCGACATTCAAATACACCTCTGCATCTGCTAGCTACATCAGAAGAAATTACGTCAAGATCCAGCTTGGGGGAGAGCACCCCCATTTATCCTGATAAGTATTTTTATCTACATTTATACCTATGCTTTATTAAAATAAAAAGATGCATAATCATGAAAACCCAAATAAATATTTTGTGTTTATATATATTTGCTTAGTTTAATAAATAAATAAAGTAGCTATGCTAAACTGAATCTTGAAAATAAAACTCTAGCATGGATATGATGAATAGTTGCTCTGCCTAATTTTCAAATTTGTTCTCTCTCTAGTTTAGACATAACTGTTATAATTTAAAACTGGCTCTAAACCTGAACTAGTGGGAAGAGAACTTGATCTGAAGTCTAAGTTGTTAGCGGATATGATATGGGAAGGTTGAGCTCCTGTTTATCTGTTCCTAGAGATGCTAGAATTCTAGAGAATTTTATCTTTAAAAATCTTTAAAATGTTGCATGATGAGTTCCTGTATGATGAGAGTTTAAATTCCTACCACAGCCACGCTTGTTAGATTAAGAGCCGCACTTTTACTACTTACTTGTCACACCCATTTTTAAGGACAAAAATAGGATGCATAAAGTACTCATGTGCGCCCCAGGTCATGATCGCACACATAAGCAGACAAATTACATAGTATCATCACAGTGCTTATTACATAACGAATAAATATTCAAAACATAGTCTTGAACGATAAATAATAATATCTAATGATAATCTCCAGCGGAAACTCCACACAGGGACACGGTTGACTGGTTGACACCAAACCTAGTACTCATTACGATAATCCTCGTCATAATCTTCATCTGTTATGGTGGAAATAGCAAGGGTGAGTCCATGTCGAACTCAACAAATATAACACAGGGTTCATGTGGCACAAAAGGCTAGACACTGTTTGACTGCTTTTAGCTTTTAGTCATCATTAACTTAGCAGTTGAGTAGCATCAAGGTATTCCAATTCCTGTTAGTGAACAAATGATCAATTGTAATAAGAATAATGAAATAGCATTAACATGGTATAATAATAACAACATCAGTATTAAGCATGATATATCAATGGTGATCATTTATTCTGTAAGAATACCCAAGGCCGCTCGTATCCGTGAGCACGGCTAGTATACCAGTTTATTAAACTCTGTGCAGAGGTGTACACTTTCACTGTGAGTCATGATTTCCAAATGTGTGGGGAGATCAAACCCAAACACCGGAGAACCATATAAAGCCACTCAAAAGTTCGTCTAACAAGTTAGGGCCATTAGATTTACTCGGCAGGCAGATGTAGAACCCCCCTTCCCTGTGGCACAACAACCGCAGCCTATACACACTAGGCCAGGGGCTCGCACTACACCCAACGTGGCAAGCCATTCTTACGCCATTTAAGGTAACCACTAACAAGCTAGAAAAGGTCTCTTGAACAACTAAAGCCAGAGCCATATAGCCCTCACAGTTGTACTATCAATCCCGGTTAATGCTTACAGATAAGTCCTTATGGAGAGTAACTAGAGCAACAAACAAACAACACAGTGCTCTAGTCCCCTTGTAGCAGGAATTAAATCATCTTAATGGTTGATTGCACCATTCATTAGTCAAATTACAAGATCAATGTTCATAAATCAAGCACTAGCCAAGCTACCCAAATGCATAATCCCATAGGTGACAAGGAATCAAGATATCAATCGCTAAGTTAAAATCTCTAAGGTTGCCAAGGTAAGCACATGCATATGTATGATAATTCAGTGAATAGGTAACAAGGATAGTCCTGTGTTATACTTGCCTTGATCAAAGCTCTCCAAATAATACTGCTGACTTGGCTCAAAGTAATACTCCGAATCGTCCAAGTACTGCTCACCTTCTATACTCGATCATCAATCAACAACATACATGCATCCAATCAAACATACACGAAGCAAACAAATAGATATAATTAGAACAGT
The DNA here is from genome assembly GCA_022457205.1 of Saccharum spontaneum. NCBI lineage: Eukaryota > Viridiplantae > Streptophyta > Magnoliopsida > Poales > Poaceae > Saccharum > Saccharum spontaneum. The sequence goes on along the minus strand of CM039598.1, from coordinate 21,458,832 downwards.
ACACCAACAGTAACAAAACAGTAATAAAAGTTTATAAAACTCTTCTACACGTTTCTACGATCACACTGACGCAAAGATCACCAAAATCGGAGTTAAAACGTGAAAGTTATGAATTTTCTAAGATTTCCTATAGATAAATAAATACTTAATTATAAACTCGAAAAATAAATTATCAAAACTAACTGTACAACTACACTAACATGTAGAGTTCGCAAATACGAACCTAACGCAATTTGAACGGATCAAATCGGAGTTAAAACGAAGATTTTATGACTAAAACAATTCTAGTGGCAAAACTGTAAATTGCTGAAAACGTATTTTTGAATAACCCGAAAGAAAATACGCTTTCAAAATATAAAAACGTAATTTCAGTTTTACGCCTTGGGACCGCGGGTTGATTCCCAGAAAATACAGGGGCTCTTTAACAAGATTGCCACCGAAAGGGTATGATCTAATCTCGAGCGTTGATTTCAAATCAAACGGCTCACGATCACCAGCATCTACACAGTAAAAATTCCGGCCCTTCTTCCTCCAATCCGGCCACCGGCCGCCATGCCCGCCATGGCCGCCTCGCCGGAGTCCGTCGGCCCCGCCTACTTCGTCCACCATTCACCCCGCTACCAACTCCAATCGGTGGAGAAGCTCCACGCGATCTCATCTACCCGAAAAAAAACTATCTACGGTCACCCGGACGCAACACGCAACGAGAGGAAGGTGACGGCGCCATTGCCGACCCGACGGTGAGCTCCAATACCTCGATTCACCTCACCAAAACACCAATTGAAAGCGTGGAAAGCAAGAGGAGAAGAAAATAAACTCACCCAAGTAAAGAAATCGGCCCCGATTCCTCCAGACGGCCTCAACCACGCCCACCAAAACCCGCCGGCACCACTCAACCCTAGGGCTCGATTCCACGTGATGGAGATTGCGTTTTAGATAAAAAAACGGAAACTAGAAGACCTCCTCTCCCTACTTATAGCCTCAAAACAACGATTCCGGTTAACAAATCCTAGAGAAGAAGTTCGGTTAAGATTCAGTGGAAGGAGTCCGTCCCGGTCACGAGGTGGAAGACGAACAGGAGACCGACTGGTGGGACCCACCCGTCAGCGGAAGAGGGCGGCGCGCGGCTTACTCACTGATGCTGGGCCGCTCGTCTGCTGGGCCGAGGCGCGGAGACGGGCTGCAGGGTGCTGGCCGGCCCACCAAGCAAGGAGGGAATAGGAGAGCAGGCCCCTGGCCCCAATGAACATCGGGCCGCCGGGTAAGAAAGGTAATCTGTTTTTTTTCTTTTTTTCTTCCTTTTCTTTATTTGCTTATTTAACAAACTATTCCAAATAAAATCTTTCAAGCCAACACAAAATAAAATAAATCCACTACACAAAAGAAAATAAATGCAGCAGCATGAATGCAACACAAAATAGTTTTTAAAATTTTAATTTCCCATTAATGGTTATATAAATTATTTGAAATTCATTAATTCTAAAATTTGGAATTTTTGGGTGTTACAAATTCTACCCCCCTTAAAAGAATCTCGTCCTCGAGATTGAACTGCTTACTCAAATAACTGCGGATATGATTTCCTCAATTCATCCTCTCTTTCCCAAGTTGCCTCTGCCTCTGAATATCGATTCCACTGTACTTTGCACATCTTAATAATCCGACTTCGAGTAACCCTCTCAGCAGTCTCTAAAATCTTAATTGGAAACTCTTCATAAGTAAGATCCTCCTTAACAGTCAACTCTTCTAAAGGTATCTGTTCCTCAGGCACCCTCAAACACTTCTTAAGTTGTGAAACATGAAACACATCATGCACCCCAGATAAATTCTCAGGCAATTCTAATTGGTAAGCAACTTCCCCACGTCTAGCAATAACTTTAAATGGTCCAACATACCTTGGTGCTAGTTTACCTTTCATGTTAAATCTCTTCACACTTCTCATAGGTGACACCTTCAAATAAACATAATCACCTACTTCAAAAACTAGATCTCTTCTCCTATTATCAGCATAACTCTTCTGACGAGACTGTGCCACTCTCAAATTCTCACGAATCACTCGTACTTGATCTTCTGCGTTTCTAAGAACATCTGTACCAAACACCTGAGATTCACCTGTCTGATCCCAAAACAATGGAGTTCTACACTTACGTCCATACAAAGCTTCAAACGGTGCCATCTTAAGACTCTGTTGATAACTATTATTGTAAGAAAATTCTGCATAAGGCAAACTCTTATCCCAACTAGTCCCATATTGCAATGCACGGCTCTCAACATATCCTCTAATACCTGGTTGGTCCTTTCAGTCTGTCCATCTGTCTGTGGATGATATGCTGTACTAAAATTCAGCTTAGTTCCTAAAGATTCATGTACAACCTTCCAAAAATGTGATGTAAATTGCGAACCTCGATCAGATACAATCTTCTTCGGAACTCCATGCAAACACACTATCTTCTCCATATACAACTCTGCCAATTTTGGTCCTTGGTAGGTAGTTCTAACCGGTATAAAATGAGCAACTTTAGTTAACCGATCTACTATCACCCAAATAGAGTCATAACCTTTCTGAGTACGAGGTAACCCCACTATAAAGTCCATACCAACTTCTTCCCACTTCCACTCAGGAATCTTCATTGGTTGCAATAATCCTGCAGGTCTCTGATGCTCAGCTTTTACCCTCTGACACGTGTCACATATTGCTACATACTCAGCCACATCACGCTTTAATCCAACCCACCAATACTTTTGTTTGAGATCCAGATACATCTTAGTACTACCAGGATGAATAGAATAAGCTGATTCATGAGCTTCACGAAGAATTGCTTGCCGAATAGCCTGATCCTCAGGTACACACAACCTTTTTCCAAACCAAAGAGTTCCATTATCATCAATTCGGAAACCTGGTGACTTACCAATGACTATGTCTTCCGCTATCTTCTTCAGTTTCTCATCCTTCAACTGACCCTTGTATATCTCTTGCTCTAGTGTAGGTTCTATCACCAACTCCATTGCATTGGTAACAATTCCCAAGTTTAGGTGTTCAAATTCAGCACACAATTCACTTGACATAGACGACATTTGCATCTCATTGACATAACTCTTTCTGCTAAGAGCATCGGCAACAACATTGGCTTTACCAGGATGATAGTGTATCTCAATATCATAATCCTTAATCAACTCTAACCATCTGCGTTGCCTCAAATTCAGATCTGACTGAGTGAAAATATACTTCAAACTCTTATGATCAGTGTATATATCACTCTTATGTCCAATCAAATAATGTCTCCAAATCTTTAATGCATGAACAACAGCTGCTAACTCCAAATCATGTGTAGGATAATTCAACTCATGCTTTCTCAACTGTCTAGATGCATAAGCCACAACTCTGCCTTCTTGCATAAGAACACATCCCAAACCTTGACGAGAAGCATCACAATAAATGGAAAACTTCTTACTTAAATCTGGTAAAACCAAAACAGGCGCTGTAGTCAACCTCTTCTTCAACTCCTCAAAACTAGCTTGACATTTATCAGACCACACAAATTTAACATTCTTTTCTAACAGAGATGTCATAGGTTTAGCAAGTTTAGAAAACCCTTCAATAAACCGTCTATAATATCCAGCTAAACCCAAGAAACTGCGAATCTCACTAACATCAGTAGGTGGTTTCCAATTCAATACATCCTTCACCTTGCCTGGATCCACCGATATACCTCCATTAGAAACAATATGACCAAGAAAAGAAACTTCCTTCAACCAAAACTCACATTTACTTCGCTTCGCATACAGTTTATGCTCTCTAAGCTTCTGCAATACCAACCTCAAATGTTCAGCATGCTCTACATCTGTCTTGGAAAATACCAGTATATCATCGATAAATACCACCACAAACTTATCCAAATATTCCATGAACACCTTATTCATCATGTACATAAAGTATGCAGGTGCATTGGTCAATCCAAACGACATAACAGTATACTCATACAATCCATACCTTGTAGTAAAAGCTGTCTTTGGAATATCAGAGGCACGAATCTTCAACTGATGATAACCAGAACGTAAATCAATCTTAGAGAACACACAAGCACCTCTCAACTGATCAAACAAGTCATCAATCCGGGGCAAAGGATACTTATTCTTGATAGTTACTTCATTTAGCGACCGATAATCAACACACATCCTCTGACCACCATCTTTCTTATCAACAAAAATAACTGGTGCTCCCCAAGGTGATGAACTAGGTCGAATAAAACCTTTTTCTTGTAATTCTTTAATTTGTTTCTTAAGTTCTTCTAATTCATCTACTCCCATCCTATATGGTCGTTTGGCTATAGGTGCAGTTCCAGGTAATAATTCAATAAGAAATTCAATGTCTCGGTCAGGTGGCATACCTGGCAATTCATCAGGGAAGACATCCGGAAATTCCTCAATCACTGAATTCTCCTTAATAGTATCTTCAATCTGATTCACCACCGCGGTTGGTTGCTTCTGCATTGCTACATCCACATTGATTTTATCTCCATTAGGCGCAGTCACAACTACCACTTTCTGCTGACACTGAATCTCTGCCTGATTTTGCTTCATCCAGTCCATACCCAATATCACATCAATACCAGATGTTCTCAACACTATAGGAGTTATCTTAAACTCTACCCCCTTAATACCATACTAATTGGAAGACAACGATTACTGGTTTGCATGGTACCTCCAGGTGAATTTACTAAGAGAGGTTCTTTCATAGCTAGCATGGGTATACTATGCATTTTAACAAAAATATTGGATATGAATGTATGAGATGCTCCAGAGTCAAAAAGAACAGTTGCGGGAGTGGAATGTACATTGAACGTACCAATCATAACTTCTGGTGCATCATGAGCTGTATCAGAAGACACGTGATTCACCCTTCCATTACCCGATTGCCTCTGGTTGCTCTTCTGGCTCTGGGGAGTCTGTTGGTTCTGCTTCTCAGGACAATTATAAGACAAATGGCCCTCTTTACCACAGACAAAGCATCTAATAGGAGTGCTAGGAGTACTATTCTTTATGGGGGTAACATTGGGATTTCCAGTGCGAGGAGTCTGTTGCCCAGTCTGCTGATACTGTTGACGCTGTGGATATGATGAACGCTGTTGCGACTGATTGTTTTGCCAATTTTGGGACCACCTCTGATTTGAATTGCGATTCCACTGGCTAACCGGTCCCTGAAACTTCTGATGAAAGCCATGCTGAGAATTTGTGCGTTGACGGTTGTTGCTTCCTGAGCCTTGCACCTTCATCTTTCTTTTTCTATCCATCTCCCTACGCTCATTATCAAGCACAATAGCTTTGTTCACCAGCTCTTGAAAACTAGCATAGCTATTCCCCTTCAGTTGCAAGCGAAGATCATAATAAATTCCCTTCAAGAAAAGACGCTGCCTGTCTGCATCTTCCCTAACTTCATTGGGAGCATAGCGAGCCAACTGGGTGAACCTGTCATGATATTCACTCACGCTCATCTGTCCCATCCTCAGGTTTCTGAATTCCTCCTGCTTCAGCTCAATTATACCTTCTGGAATATGACGAGCTCGAAAATCTCTAACAAACTCATTCCAAGTGATAGGAGGAGCATTGTCAGGGCGTGCAGCCTGGTACGACTCCCACCAAGTCTGAGCTGTCCCTTGTAACTGACCAGATGCATACAACACCTTCTCCATATCATTGCATTGGGCTATATTCAGCTGTTTCTCCACTGCCCTCACCCAATCATCTGCTTCTAAAGGATCAGCAGCATGAGAAAACACTGGAGGGCGTCCCTTCAAAAATTCTCCACGCTTATCCCTTACTTGAACAGGTAGTGGTCCTCCAACAGGGGGATTGTTCTGCATATGCTGCATAAACATCTGCATCAGCTGATTCTGGGTTTGCATGAGTTCCTCCATAGTAACGGGTGGATTAACACCCCCACGACCTCTGCCACGACCTCTGCCTGACATCTGTTTCCAAAACACAGAAGATGAAATTCAGTACGATCCAAGATGATGTATACAATAGATAAACAAAATCTGATTTTCTGGGCAAACTCCAATTTCAGCAACTCAGTAAAACTGTCATATCTCGAGCTACAGACGTCCAAATCAGATGATCTTTACATGGTTGGAAAGCTTATAAAATTACCTACAACTCGTATTCACAACACTTTTTCTGATTCTGTCAATAAATTGGTCACAAACTGAACTTAACAGAAACTGTTCCCGAATTCCAGACTGTGCAGTAACTCCAACTTGAAACAGGTATATCTCTTAACTCATAATAGATATTAAGGTGATTCTTGTGGGATTGGAAAGATATAGAAGTCTAATTATTCCCAGTAAAATTTCTTAAATTTTCCATGAACGGATTTTAAGTTATTTCTAAAACATCCCAGACTGATCCAGAAATCAGCAAAGGACAGAACTAAGTTAACCTCATATTCAACTAATATATATTGATCAAACTTAATATTCTTAACCATGGAACTTGTAGGCATGTCTACAAAACTCCAGCACACATTACAAAGATCCAAATCACACATTATCATAATAACAATCCATCAATCACACAATTGTTCACACCACAAACTGACTCTTAAAACAATCCAAACTCGAAATTAACTCGCAACTACTATCGTTCTTATTACATAGGGATTTTTCCTATTTCCTAATTAAGATTCTCATAAATCTTAGGACGACCTAACTCCGCCCTTAATTGGTCAATCTCCTTGTAAGCTTGCTCCTTAAGTTCTTTTTCCTTCAGCAACTCATCCTTCAGGTCCACCTCATGAAGAGCCAATTCACGAGCTAATGCCACCGTAGCTTGTAAAGTCAAGGAGGAATCATCAGCAAGTGGCACGGTCCAAATACCCTTGTCATGCAAGAAACAAGGAAAGTGCCGAAGTGCACCCTTTAGCGTCTTGTCCGAGCGTAGACCATGGTAGTAAACAAATGCATTGAAAGCGACATCCTCCATGCTTGTCTCCACGGTTGCCCGGCTCAGTCGGGTAATGAACTTTGACTCCACCTTAGGCTCCTTAGTGGTAGGATCCCTTTTTCTTGACCCATAACTCCGTCTTCCAATAGGAATCCATCCATGGATGACTATACTCTGCACTGCGATACTCTAAAGTAGCCTCCCAGTCGTAGTAGTAGTTGTCCAAGGTTCTTGTCAACATATCATGGAAGAAAGCATCAGCCTTAGGGACCATGATATGAAACTTCGTAGTCCACCCCATAACTACATCCTCCATAGGTGTATCACCAACTCTTGATTCAGCATCAGATAGCTCTTGATCACCCTCTTCCTTTGGCTCCTGGGGTTTGAAACGAGCAACATATTGTGCAGCTGACAGACGGGGATGAGGAGGCATCTACAAGATTTAGACATAGATTAGATAGAATCAATGTATTTTCGCAATAGAATAAGGTAGAGGAAGCATAAAACTTTAGTAATTAACAAGGTGAAAAGAGAAAGCATGAATTAAGTGAAGTATGGATGCTATCAACGACCATTCTAACTAGGCTTGCGTCCTACAGTCAACACGGCTCTGATACCAATCTGTCACACCCATTTTTAAGGACAAAAATAGGATGCATAAAGTACTCATGTGCGCCCCAGGTCATGATCGCACACATAAGCAGACAAATTACATAGTATCATCACAGTGCTTATTACATAACGAATAAATATTCAAAACATAGTCTTGAACGATAAATAATAATATCTAATGATAATCTCCAGCGGAAACTCCACACAGGGACACGGTTGACTGGTTGACACCAAACCTAGTACTCATTACGATAATCCTCGTCATAATCTTCATCTGTTATGGTGGAAATAGCAAGGGTGAGTCCATGTCGAACTCAACAAATATAACACAGGGTTCATGTGGCACAAAAGGCTAGACACTGTTTGACTGTTTTTAGCTTTTAGTCATCATTAACTTAGCAGTTGAGTAGCATCAAGGTATTCCAATTCCCGTTAATGAACAAATGATCAATTGTAATAAGAATAATGAAATAGCATTAACATGGTATAATAATAACAACATCAGTATTAAGCATGATATATCAATGGTGATCATTTATTCTGTAAGAATACCCAAGGCCGCTCGTATCCGTGAGCACGGCTAGTATACCAATTTATTAAACTCTGTGCAGAGGTGTACACTTTCACTGTGAGTCATGATTTCCAAATGTGTGGGGAGATCAAACCCAAACACCGGAGAACCATATAAAGCCACTCAAAAGTTCGTCTAACAAGTTAGGGCCATTAGATTTACTCGGCAGGCAGATGTAGAACCCCCCTTCCCTGTGGCACAACAACCGCAGCCTATACACACTAGGCCAGGGGCTCGCACTACACCCAACGTGGCAAGCCATTCTTACGCCATTTAAGGTAACCACTAACAAGCTAGAAAAGGTCTCTTGAACAACTAAAGCCAGAGCCATATAGCCCTCACAGTTGTACTGTCAATCCCGGTTAATGCTTACAGATAAGTCCTTATGGAGAGTAACTAGAGCAACAAACAAATAACACAGTGCTCTAGTCCCCTTGTAGCAGGAATTAAATCATCTTAATGGTTGATTGCACCATTCATTAGTCAAATTACAAGATCAATGTTCATAAATCAAGCACTAGCCAAGCTACCCAAATGCATAATCCCATAGGTGACAAGGAATCAAGATATCAATCGCTAAGTTAAAATCTCTAAGGTTGCCAAGGTAAGCACATGCATATGTATGATAATTCAGTGAATAGGTAACAAGGATAGTCCTGTGTTATACTTGCCTTGATCAAAGCTCTCCAAATAATACTGCTGACTTGGCTCAAAGTAATACTCCGAATCGTCCAAGTACTGCTCACCTTCTATACTCGATCATCAATCAACAACATACATGCATCCAATCAAACATACACGAAGCAAACAAATAGATATAATTAGAACAGTACACCAACAGTAACAAAACAGTAATAAAAGTTTATAAAACTCTTCTACACGTTTCTACGATCACACAGACGCAAAGATCACCAAAATCGGAGTTAAAACGTGAAAGTTATGAATTTTCTAAGATTTCCTATAGATAAATAAATACTTAATTATAAACTCGAAAAATAAATTATCAAAACTAACTGTACAACTACACTAACATGTAGAGTTCGCAAATACGAACCTAACGCAATTTGAACGGATCAAATCGGAGTTAAAACGAAGATTTTATGACTAAAACAATTCTAGTGGCAAAACTGTAAATTGCTGAAAACGTATTTTTGAATAACCCGAAAGAAAATACGCTTTCAAAATACAAAAACGTAATTTCAGTTTTACGCCTTGGGACCGCGGGTTGATTCCCAGAAAATACAGGGGCTCTTTAACAAGATTGCCACCGAAATGGTATGATCTAATCTCGAGCGTTGATTTCAAATCAAACGGCTCACGATCACCAGCATCTACACAGTAAAAATTCCGGCCCTTCTTCCTCCAATCCGGCCACCGGCCGCCATGCCCGCCATGGCCGCCTCGTCGGAGTCCGTCGGCCCCGCCTACTCCGTCCACCATTCACCCCGCTACCAACTCCAATCGGTGGAGAAGCTCCACGCGATCTCATCTACCCGAAAAAAAACTATCTACGGTCACCCGGACGCAACACGCGACGAGAGGAAGGTGACGGCGCCATTGCCGACCCGACGGTGAGCTCCAATACCTCGATTCACCTCACCAAAACACCAATTGAAAGCGTGGAAAGCAAGAGGAGAAGAAAATAAACTCACCCAAGTAAAGAAATCGGCCCCGATTCCTCCAGACGGCCTCAACCACGCCCACCAAAACCCGCCGGCACCACTCAACCCTAGGGCTCGATTCCACGTGATGGAGATTGCGTTTTAGATAAAAAACGGAAACTAGAAGACCTCCTCTCCCTACTTATAGCCTCAAAACAACGATTCCGGTTAACAAATCCTAGAGAAGAAGTTCGGTTAAGATTCGGTGGAAGGAGTCCGTCCCGGTCACGAGGTGGAAGACGAACAGGAGACCGACTGGTGGGACCCACCCGTCAGCGGAAGAGGGCGGCGCGCGGCTTACTCACTGATGCTGGGCCGCTCGTCTGCTGGGCCGAGGCGCGGAGACGGGCTGCAGGGTGCTGGCCGGCCCACCAAGCAAGGAGGGAATAGGAGAGCAGGCCCCTGGCCCCAATGAACATCGGGCCGCCGGGTAAGAAAGGTAATCTGTTTTTTTTCTTTTTTTCTTCCTTTTCTTTATTTGCTTATTTAACAAACTATTCCAAATAAAATCTTTCAAGCCAACACAAAATAAAATAAATCCACTACACAAAAAAAATAAATGCAGCAGCATGAATGCAACACAAAATAGTTTTTAAAATTTTAATTTCCCATTAATGGTTATATAAATTATTTGAAATTCATTAATTCTAAAATTTGGAATTTTTGGGTGTTACATTACTGCTTATGGGCATTGAGTGTGGTCAAGCTGTGTAGACCCTTAGGAACTTGTCATGTGGTTAAAATCAAGATTCACTTGCACGTTCACTCATACATGCTGCTTCTACTCCGGAAGTACACATCCACATATATCCACTCATTTCCATCTCCAGATTCACCTAAAATTATTCTACTCCTGACCCGGGAGAGAATAGCCAAAAACATTATCCCATTCCTGTTATTCCCTATGAAGTTAATGCTCAAGTCATTTCTACTACCACTTGCTATATTTTCAAAAGAGGGAGATTGCTCTAAAAAAATATAAATACGAGGAAACAAAAAGGAGCAAGTGCTCAGAACCTCGAAGAAAGAAAAAGTGAGACGAGAGGTAAAAATGGACAAGTGTCCGACAGTAGAATTAGAGGTACAAGATACCCACCTGAGAGAAAAAAAAGAGAAAAAAAATAGAGCATCTCATTCCCCTCAAAAGTTTTAAAAAAGCAAGAAAGGTATGTATTCCCTCAAAAAGAGCATTAGACTTTTGTTATCACCATCATCACCATACACCACTCATTCACCACACATGCACATCTTGATTTGACTTATTGACTTGTTTCTCTGGATCCATGGTTTGACTATGCAATAAATGTTCTATGAGTATGTATATTGTATCTCCCACCTATGAGCTCCAGATATCAAAGCCTTATTAGAGTAGGGTGAGAGAGAAGGCAATGTCACTACGCCTTATACCATAAATACCACATACTTTGAGAGAGAAGGCATATACCATTACTGCCTTGGTAAGGATCCAGAAATACCACAAAAGAGAGACCCGAGAGAGTCATACAAGGAATCTCTAAGTTTTTATTTGAAAAATTTGCAAAAAATCCAGAGCTATAGCTGATCAAGAATAAGAGACATGGCGTTTGACTAGACCGTTCTATCTTTTAACCACTCAAGATGCAGGTGACGGTTGCAAGCCCCATGGTGAAAGGTAAAATGAGTAAGTTTTAAGTCTTGACAGTTTACTCTAACTCAGGGATGAGACCTTATTTGAAAGCATATGTACCGTCAATGTTCAAAGGCGTTGCAGCAACTTCTGATCCATAATGAGTCTATCCTTGCTCAGGGACGAGCAAGAGGTAAGCTTGGGGGAGTTTGTTGACGGTCCTTAAGTACCAAATATAGTTATCAAATAAATAAAGAAAAGGATCCAAATGCAACCAACACCTAGACTTAGGGTTTTATCTGACAGAATTCCACGAGTTTTGGTGTTTGTCTGTTTCTGCAGGGGGTTATCAGAAAATACGGAGGAAAGGCCCACACGTCGGGTTTACATAGAGATAATAACGTGTTCACTGATTTTCTATCATCTAGAAGACTCCAGAAGCCACGAGAACGAACGGGAGGCCGAACGGGCCCAGAGGCAGGGCGCCCGCCCTGGCCTGAGAGCCAATCAGGCTCCGTCTCGCGGATTATGCTCCACCGACCTAAGGGATCAAGAAAAACCGTGCGATTAATGTCGGTTTGATCCGACGGCCCACGTTCACTTGAGGGGGCTATATAAGCAGGACCCCCGGCCCCTGGAGGAGGCACTCCCTCATTCTCAATTCCTCAAACCCTAATCTCAGGAGGAGAGTCTCTGATCAAGCCCTAGAGCCACCACATCAACTAGATCTCTAGTATAGCATAGCTACATAGGATTAGAACTAGAAGGAGTCAATCTTCGATTGGTTTCCGGATCTATCAAGAGGATTCTTGGTAATTCCTCTACTGTTCTTCATTGTTCATCTTTGTTCTTCAATATTATGAATACAACTTTGTTCTATTTCAATATATTGATTATGACTATGCTCTACTTGTTTATGTTTGTGATTATATTGTTCTTAGTTTATCGTAGTTATACGCTTGGCTTAGTTAGATTGGAATTATATACATGTTTAGGATCGTATAGCGTTTATCCATCGGATCCATGGGTAAATGATAAATATTATGTAGACGTGGTGCTTAGACCATATTTATCTGCGATTGCACCTTATATGCCAGATCGTGGGGTGGTCCGCGATGGTGACAGCTTCGTTGGTTCTTATATAGTCCCCCTCCCGTGTGTAAGGCAGGCAGAGCAACATTATTACGGGGGAGTGATTGCTATGTTTCTCATCTTCCTTGATAATATCACTATGCATGGGCGTAGTCCTTTCTCGCAATGATTGCCAAGTGTACTTGCACTAACTATGATATGCTAGAGTTTATAGTTAAGAATAACTTAGGAAATATCCTTGTAGTTCATCCTAATACCATGCTAATGACTTGCTAGAATATCTGTTAAGGTGCTTATCATTATTATATGTGGCTAGCTGATCAGATTAATTATCTTTGTCACCATTCATACTTTATCTATATTTTATGTGACACTTACCCCTGTATGCAAGAGATAGATGAATGCTCTCACTTATACATGCAATGATTGATACTCATTCCTATATTCCATTCCATAATCAACATTGATGTTAGTAATCCCTTCCCAGTGGTAAAAATATAAATAACGATACCTGAAATACTTCCCGGTTAAAATGCTACATCGGTATTAATCTGTGCGCTTGCAGATCTTATTTATTATTTATTTAGAAGAGCAGTTGCATATTTCAATACCGCGTCTCTCATGTCATGCTGGGGATGACAACTTGGCTTAAGTGGCATGAGGGATAGGTTCGGCATTTTTGGCGCCGTTATCAGAATTAGAAAACTAAGTCTACTTTTGGTAATGACGTTAAGAATGCCCAACACACACATGCACATGGTGATGTACACTTGGTGATGTTTACATATTTGCGAAGGCGGTGGAGTTTGAGCGGTAGAGAGGGGTTTGGGTTCCTCTCTCCCTCCCGCCGAGCTTGCGAGGCGGGATTCAGCGCTTTTTGGGAAATGAAATGCCTATTTTCCACTGTGCCAGAGGTGAAGAAACGGAGGCGAACGGAGGTCACAGAAGTGACTGGACGTGGTCTTTGTTTGACCGGACACGTTCGGTCAGTGCTCAGTGTTTGCGCGCGTCTCGGTCTTGTGATCGGACGCGGTGGCGCGTCCGGTCACGCGTGGAGGCTTACTGGAAACGACCGGACGCTGGCACTATGGCGTCCGGTTCGTATAGCTTGCGCGTCCAGTCGCTGACTCGCTGGAGCGCTGCTCGGCTTGACCAGCGCGTTCGGTCGGTCACGGGACCAGCGCGTTCGGTCGTGCTTTTTGCGTGGGTGGTGTCACACCTGCGCGTCCGGTCAGTTCGACCAGCACGTCCGGTCAGCGTGACTGTAGCAGAATCAAGTGCCTAACGACTATTTCTTGTTGGGGACATCTATAAATACTTGTTGGCTGGCTCTTTGGAGCAACTCTTGGCTTGTTGATCATTCTAGCACTCCTTTGAGCTGAGCACACGCCCTCCCACTCATCTCCCTTGCTTGTTTGCCTAATCAAAGCGAGATTGAGTGATCTCAAGTGCATTTGCTTGTGAGTTTGCATCTAGTTGGCACTTGGATATTCATTTGCTGCGGGATTCTTGTTTCTCTTGGTGGTTGCCGCCACCTAGATGGCTTAAAGCAGCAGTGGAGGTCCGGCACATGTTGGTGATTGTTTGTGGCCGGCTCCGGTGAGCTTGTTGTGAGGGGTTGTTGTCGTTCTCCGGTGGAGCGCCGAATTCCAACTCTAGTGGATTGCTCGTGTCGGAACTTCTCACCATTTGGTAGGTTCTTGTGGCGCCTTTTGAGAGGCTCGGTGTGTGATACCGATTAGCCACCGAACCACGTGGTGTAGGGGGACACAATGGGGACTAGTGTGCCGGCAAGCACGTGAACCTCGGGATAAATCTTGTGTCTCAATCATGTTTGATCAATTGGATTTCATCCCGGTGATTGATTATTTCTTTGGCTATCTTGGTATTCACTTTGGTTGGCTCAATCATCGTCCCTCGGTATAACATTCCAAATCCCCTCTTGTACTTACTTTGGTATCCTCTTGTTTAGCTTGTTGTTGCTCTTGTTTAGTTGCTAGCTTGTGTAGTTCTAGTTATACTAGCTTCGTAGCTTTGCTAGCTTGCGGTTTGTCTTGTGGCGTTTGTGTGAACCAAACTAGAATTGTCAATTGGATAGGTGGCTTGCAACACCCCTTAGGCTAGGAAAAACTCGTATCTCACCATTTGTGTTACTAATTAAATTATTTGAGTGATCTTTGTAGAAAGTTTTATTAGGCTATTCACCCCCCTCTAGCCATCAAGACCTTTCACTAGTACATCATCTCAACCCAATGATCAAGCAAGTACAAGGAATCATGTTCCAATACTCCAACCAACCAATATTGCAAGGGATATTTCTAGAGGTGTACAAACAAGATCAAGATTGGCTTTGTTTTGTGAGCATTTCTTATTTGTATCACTCATTGAACCAAAGAAGATAGAAGAAGCATTGAGAGATGTTGATTGGGTAAATTTTATGCATGAAGAATTGAACAACTTCACAAGAAATCAAGTATAGGAATTAGTTGAAAGACCAAAGAACCACAATGTGATTGGAACCAAATGGACCTTTAGAAACAAGCAAGATCAAGATGGGATAGTAGTAAGAAACAAAGCAAGATTGGTAGCACAAGGTTACACTCAAGTTGAAGGTCTTGATTTTGGAGAAACATATGCCTCAGTTGCTAGATTGGAGGCAATTAGAATCTTGCTAGCCTATACTTGTGCCCATAACATCAAGCTCTATCAAATAGATGTCAAGAGTGCATTTCTCAATAGCTACATCAATAAAGAAGTATATGTTGAGCAACCTCCTAGTTTTGAAGATGACAAGAAGCCCAACCATGTGTACAAGTTAAAGAAAGCATTGTATGGCTTGAAGCAAGCACATAGAGCATGGTATGAGAGATTAAGAGATTTCTTGCTCTCTAAAGGGTTCAAGAGGGGCAAGGTTGACATCACTCTTTTCACTAAGAAGATTGGCCAAGACTTGTTTGTATTGCAAATCTATGTTGATGAGGATCAACCAATCAAGACTATTGTAAAGAGTTTAGAAAGATGATGGCTAATGAGTTTGATATGTCCATGATTGGAGAGTTGAGTTACTTCCTTGGTCTTTAAATCAAGCAATTGAAGAATGGTACTTTTGTGAGTCAAGGCAAGTGCATCAAAGACATGCTCAAGAAGTTTGGCATGATTGAGAGCAAAGCCATTAGTACACCAATAGGAACAAATGGCAATTTGGATAGTAATGCAAGTGGCAATGTGATGGATCAAAAGTTGTATTGGTCTATGATTGGAAGCCTACTCTATGTGACCGCATCAAGGCCAGATGTCATGTTTAGTGTATGCATGTGTGCAAGATTTCAAGCCTCACGAAGAGAAAGACATTTGAAGGCTACAAAGAGAATGTTGAGGTACTTGAAGCATACACAAAATGTTGGTTTATGGTATCCCAAAG
Organism: Saccharum spontaneum; assembly: GCA_022457205.1. Classification (NCBI taxonomy): domain Eukaryota; kingdom Viridiplantae; phylum Streptophyta; class Magnoliopsida; order Poales; family Poaceae; genus Saccharum; species Saccharum spontaneum. Next base: position 21,442,927 of record CM039598.1, on the reverse strand, counting down.
GAGCAAAGTTTGAGCTAATTGGGTATTCCAATTTGGATTATGCAGGATGCAAAGTTGAGAGAAGAAGCACATCAGGCACATATCAACTATTGGGAAGATCACTTGTTTCATGGTCATCAAAGAAACAAAATAGTGTTTCATTATCAACCGCTGAAGCCAAATACATAGCCGCCGGTAGTTGTTGTGCACAAATTCTTTGGATGAAGGCCACATTAAATGACTTTGGAATCAAGTTTAAGAAAGTGCCATTGTTATGTGACAATGAGAGTGCTATCAAGCTCACCAACAATCTAGTTCAACATGCAAGAACAAAGCACATTGATGTCCACCACCATTTCATTAGAGATCATCAATAAAAAGGGAGCATTTGCATTGAGAGTGTGGGCACCGAAGATCATCTTGCCGATATATTCACTAAGCCATTGGATGAGAAAAGGTTTTGCAAGCTAAGGAATGAGTTGAACATATTAGATTTCTCAAATATGTGTTGATGCACCCCCCACTAATATGACATGCCTCTCCTTCGAGCTACCAAGATAAAAGTTGATTGGCATGCATCCATCCTTTGCTAAGGACAGGTTTAGTGCATCTAGTCAATCCTCATGTCTTAAAGGCTCATTCATGAAAATCAAATGAATTTGATGCTTGTATGGTACCACTATTGCTTCTATGCTTGACTTGATCTAGTGGTAGCATATGACATGTTTGTGGGCTTGTGAACCTAGTGTTTGATCTAGAAAATGAGCTATAAGTGTTTAACTCAACATGGTACAAGATAACCCTTATTGGAGGTGTGAAGAAGCTTGTCCTTGGATCAAACTGAGTAAAATATCTTTGGCAAGAATTATAGATTGAACCAATTTTGGGAAAATGATTCTCACCCCATTGATTGACATTGATAATCTTAAACTATTTAAAATTGAACCTTTATGGTCATTGATGACAAAGGGGGAGAAATAGTTCACAAAGATAGTGAAAAGATGACAAAGGGGGAGAAATATGACAAAGTGGGGGGATCAATTAAAATTTGAGCACACAAGTAGAGGGAGCAAGCTCATGAACTTGTATGATGCATTTGAATGTGCATTCTCATATGCTTGCTTGCATTTATCGAATTTAAATTCAATTGACATACTTGTGTGTATGCTAGTTATAGGCTTGAATGATGAAATGAAGAACTAGCATGCATAGGTTAAGTAACTAGACTTGGGTTTACATTGTGAAAACTAGACCCTTGCCTATAATATTGATCTCACGGGGTATTCTAGTTTTTGTGCTTGTCTAGTTACTAATGGTGCTAAGGATGGTACATTAGTGCACTCCGATTGGTATCACGCTTCAAAGGTCCATCTCTTATACCTTAGCATCATTTGGTAGACATTGCATCCTATATCTCCTATCTAAGCATATGTGCAAGCTTCAATCCAAACTCTTAGCACATATGTAGGGGGAGCAATGCTACCGATTTGGGTTCATAGAACTTGTCCATATCCTTTTACAAATGGTAAATATGCTTGGGCAAGAAACATGGATTCAAAATGATTTCAATTCATATCTTTGTGTAAGGGTTGTCATCAATTACCAAAAAGAAGGAGATTGAAAGCTCTAGTTTGGTTTTGGTGAATTGATGAAACCCTAGCTACTAACCTATGTGCTCTAAGTGTATGTGAGATAGGTTGGTAGATATTCCAAATGGTGGAGCAAATGGATGAAGATCATGGTGGTGATCAAGTGCTCAGCTTGGAAAAGAAGAAAGAGAAAAACAAAAAGCTCAAGGCAAAGGTATAAGTGGTAGGAGCTTTTTGGTTTGGTGATTGAGACACTTAGCAAGTGTGGTCATATTTAGGATTGATAGTCATACTATTAAGAAGAGTGAAACTTATATCGAAATGCGATTATCAAAGTGCCACTAGATGTTCTAACTCATTGCATATGCCCCCAGGAATGGGTGCTGAAGGAACTAATGTTTCGGGACTTGGCCTGGAGCCCCCAGGAATGGGTGCCGAAGGGGGATTTGGGTGCCTACCCAAATTATGAGGCATGAGTAGGGCCCTGCTGGAGCATAGTTTTTGGCCTGGACACCCATAATTAGCTATGGGGCGTTCAAGTAGGGGGCCCTACTGGAGTTGCTCTAAGCCTACTGGTGAGGTTAGCCACTCGGTAAGGAGGACACATTGGCATGGAAGGCGCTCGGTGGGGAAGGTGCGAAGGAGGTGCCCAGCGAGGAGCCAAGGAGGAGATGTCCAATGATAGAGGAGCTTTATCAAGGAGGGGCTAGGCTAGGTGCACCCTAGCTCAATAGAAGCATATATTAGTAGTGAAATTAGCCCATGTGGCCCACGTGTGGTTGTGATTGGTAGGTTTAATACCACCTTTTTACGCAAAGCAAGTATGAAAGTGTAAGAGTTGTGCTACGCAAATGTAGGCCTGTTCACGCATGGAGCTATTGTATGTTTCCCCGTGGATGGGTAACATTGGTACCCCCATGTACCAAGGGGTGGTCTTGAGCGTCTATCGTGTATGTGTTAGCTATGTAGTTATGGATGGTGGGTTTAGTATCACCTTAAAAGTTTTGAAGATACTAGCACCCAGATGTCTGGACGGATGCCTGCGCTCACTCCGTTTCACGCTCGCCCACGTGTACACGGGAAATGCCACGCATGTTCCGTTTGCACCAGGGGACCACCCGTGCTTGCTCCGCTTCCCGCGCGCATGCAGGGAACGCCTGCGCCCGCTTCCCGTGCCTGCTCCATACCACGCTCACATGCGGGAATCCATGTGCCTGCGGATCCGCACCACATGACTCTGGCCATCCCATCCAAGCGTATACGCTTGAAACATGAAACACTTGTTGCAACATACGTCTGAAATAGATGAAAGATTTTTTGGAACATATGTTTGTAAAATATGTGTATAACCACTGCAAATCTGGATAAAACGCTTGCAATATACTTTTGAAAAAGATGAAACATTTTAAATAAACACTTGGAACAGACATGTATAGCCATTGCAACATCCGGATCTACTTTTGCAACATCAAAATGAAACACTTGCAACATACCCCTAAAAATACTTGAAACATACATTGGAAATATAGGTTTTCAGTGCAACATGGGTGGGCCGTATGGCGAACTGGCGCGATAGAGGCACTCGCGGTAGGCGGGACAAGTCCGAGTGGGCGGCACGGCGAACTGGCGTGATGGAGGTGGTCGTGGCAGCGGATGGTGGCACCCACGGTGAGCGGCCCGAGTCCTGGCGAATCCACGGCACGGTGGCGGTGGCCCTGCAGAATGAATCCGGGCGGGCAAGCGGTGCGGTGGAGGCAGCTGTGGTGGGTAGGGCGCATGACGTTTAGGGCGAATCTGCGCGAGCGGGGCGAGTTGATAAGGACACACCTACGATGTCAAAGAATTTATCCCAATCTTTCATGGCACGTATAAATGTGAACTTCTTTGAATTTCTAAATTAGCCTAATTTCATATGTGAATAATATCCGGCAATTAAAATCCCTTCTGAGGCCAAATGTGGGATCGGATCGGAGCCGTGTGCCGAACAGTGTGCGAGAGGCAGTATGCAGGTACGGAATGTTTCCTTTTCTTCTTCTTATTCTTTTCTTATTTATTTTTCCTTTCCTTTCTTTTCTCTTTTGTTTTATTTTTATTGTTTTATTCCCTTGCTTGTATTTATTGTTCCTTTTCTTTTCTTTTTAGTTTTCTATATGTTTTCATTCTTATTTTATTTCCGTTACTTTTCTTATTGTTTTCTTATTTATTTTTACCTTTTTTTTTCTTTTTTTTTCTTTTGATTTATTTTATTGTTTTTCCTTCTTCTATTTATTCTCCCTTTTTCTTTTCTTCTTAAGTTTTCTATGTTTTTCATTATTATTTTATTTTATCTTTCTTTTTAATTTTATTTTTTCCCAGCCTTTTTGAGTTACTCAGTTATTTTATTTGTTCCATATATTTATCATTTCTTAATCATGTTTTATACGTATTTTTCTTCTTTGATGTTTTACTCTAATTAATTGTTTTTATTTTTTTACTTTTTATTTTGTATATATATGTTATGTTCATGTAGTATACATTTAATGTTGTATTCTATCATGTTCACATAGTATACATAATGTTCTATGATGTTTTTATGTTGTTCGTGTAGACACATAGTATACATGTGATGTTTTTTTAGTATACATGTGATATTCTATGATGTTTTTTGTGATGTTTATTTTGTACACATGTGATATTCTGTGATGTATTTAGTGATGTCCACGTAATATATATATACGATGTTCTATAATGCATTTAGTCATCTTCACTTAGTATACATGTGATGTTCAATAGTATATTTCAGGATATTTGAAAAGTATCCATGTGACATTCTTTTAAACTTTTCTCTATTACATGTTTTTATTTTTTTTCCTTATGCTTTGCTCTAGATATTATTATTATTATTTATTTATGTTATGTATTTATATATTTATTTATTAATTTTTATGTATATTATAATACTAATTTCATGTACCTAAAACTAGAATATTGTTCTTCTAAACCAAGAACATTTTTCTTACGAAGACAAAACAAAATGTTCTCTGAACCTAGAACATTGTCTTTGCTCAATAAAATAAATATTCTATCTTCATAAGATAAAAGTTCTTTAATAAAATTTTATCTTAATAGATCGATGTGGGATCTTGTTTTGAAGGATTTATTTCAAGAAACCCGATGGCGTAATCGGAATTTAATTTGGATGTTTAGTTTACCCGTTATGACTTTTTAGTCCGTTGCAAGAAACCCGATAATATATATTTTGACTAAGGATGAAAACGGTCAGAAACGGTCGAAAACGGACTTACGATATAGAAAAACGAAAACGGTCGGTTCGGGATATTTCTACATTTAGCAATTAAAAAGTACAAAAAATGATTGAAAATAGTTGTAAAACCAATTGAAACTGACAATTTTTCATGTTAAAAAACGGTTCATAATATAGAAAACGAAAACGGTCAATTCGGAATATTTCTGTTCCGTTTTCATCCCTAATTTTGACTACGTGGTGGCCCATCGCATAGGGCCCACCTCACCCACCGGTGGCGTCTGCCCGCGCACGCGCTACCTTTGCTGGGAAAGTTATTTACGCGCGCTGCCGGCCGGCGCAGGGTATGGTCCGAGCGACCGGATCTTAGCAGCCCCAAACGTGCGCAGCAGCAATGAAACTCTGTAACAAGCAAACTCAATATTCAGAGCAATCAATATATTGTTGACCTGTTACGACACTACGCTATTGGTTCAAATTAATTTAATTGCCAATATAAAACCGTATAGCTGCAGCACCACTGGTCGACTACTCACGTCAACCTCACGTATCCAGCAATAGAGACGTCAGTGAGCAGGTACTCAGATCAAACCCACAGAATTTATCAAAGAAAATAGCCTCGACAACCATTTCTTTAGATAATCAGATGATGACAGTAGCGATAGCAGTATAATTGATCTGGCTTACACAAGACGTTGCAATCCAAATCACAGTCGGTCCTTCCCCACGTGAGCTGCAACTCACGATCAGAAGAGTAGGGATCTCAACAAGAAATTTAAGCTGACATACCCAAGCTACAATAGTTCGATAACGCACTCCACGCAAAATCTACAAGGATTAGGAAGATAATCTTCAATACAAAAAATCTGATAGGATCACCATCTAGGGTTTCTCAAGTGACAGGAGAATAACTCCAACAAATAAAATCTAATCTAATCTAATATGTTACACGACGGTTACCGGCCATTTATACGCACGCAAGTGCTGGACCCACCTAAACTAGACCAACCTCAACTCCGACTCAGACTCAACCAAAACGCATAATTATTAACTACACGTGATGCATTTTCACGTCATCTCCGCGGCAGGCATGGAACCAAACTAAATAATACTTTGTTTCCTTTCTTGCTTCTTGAGTAGATTAATTACCATAAAAAGTAGTTAAGTTGATATAATAGGGGTGCAAGGTAAATCCGATTCCTTCTTCATGTTCTGCCGCACGTCAGATGACAATGCACCAAACTTTATAAAAAAAAAGGATCTTTCATATTGTTACCGGGTAAATTATCTGGAGTTGATAAATCAATTGAAGCTGAAATATTGACTTACGGAGCCATCGGCTCATCCCGAGTCGTCAAGATGGATGGATGCCCTGATTGTATCATTGAAAGTTTAAGAGGGCGAGAGCTCGCTTATAATCTTTGTCGCTTCAACATAGCATCTTCTGGTTAACTCTTTTACATAAAGCAAAAACAAAAATGTAAGAAAGATGCTACGCTACACCACTGCCCATAGAAGCTGCCGCTAGGCCCTCGCACTGGCGGCTTGCTAGCCACCTCCACCGCCCCCGCAGCCGCTTGTCCTCAACACACACCGCCGAAGATTCCCTACCACCAGGAAAATGAACTCAGTGGTATTGTTGACACCAAAATTTGGTCCAAGAAGAAAAACAACTCTGAAGTTTAAATCCGTCAAAGGAAAGCCGAAATATTCAACGGGATCGGCTAACCAAAATTGCCATCAATCAAGTAAGATGATGTCATCACCTCAAGAGGATGGGCCCAATCAAGAAGGACCGAATAAAGAGAACGTGTCGGGCTCCATAGAAAGGAAAGATTGGAGTCCAAGTTATCCTAAATTAGGCAGCTTTATTTCTTTTCCATATATTTGTTATTAGTCTTGTTCGACTAGGACTCGTAGCCAGGCCTTGGGTATAAATATTGAACCTTGGCTATTGTAATAGACATCTCACATCGATCAAACAAATCCAGTACCTTTACTTTTTCGGCTCCGGCCATCCCTTAGGAGCAGGAGTAGAGTAGATTTCGGTGAGTTCTTCGGGCAAGTAGAGCTGCATCGGACGATCTGACCTCCGGCTTGTTTGTGAGTATCCATCATGACTTATATTGTTACTTGCAAGGCTACAACAAATGACTGATCTCTTGTGATTCGCAGTATAAGTTAGTTATTGATCTATATTGTTATTTGTAAGACTGCAACAGACGACTGATCTCTTATAAATGTTAGTATTGATCAAAGTTATCGATATTGTGTTAGATGGTTTACTGTTTGACATAATATCACCCATCGCACGGTCTAGATCGAGATTCGCTGGTCCTATCTGTTTTGATCTATCGTCTGCTGATTACTATCATTGTTGAATTGAATTCATGACGTTAGATCCTATTTTAATGACCAATCTATCTCAATCTTGATCATACATGGTGGGTGTTTGAAGTCATGTGCCATTAGGAGGTAGATCCATTGATCGCTAGTATCCGGTATGATTCCGCTATCAATGCTGCATCAGATGACTCGACCTATTGATAGCGTGTCAGATCGGACATTGGTGGTTAGTAGATCTATCTGTTAAGAAGAACATGGCGTCAGCCACCCGCTATGTCTCCATCGGCTATTTAGTCAATGACTTGAGCATTAACGCGTATGACATGCTTTCATGATTTCTTTGCGGTATAAGTAGATCGATTGCTGGTCTCTGATCTAGGGTCCTACCGTCAATGCTGCATCAGATGACTCGACCTGTTGGCGGTACAATAGATTAAGGCTGGTCGTCTGTAGATTTACTTGTACCCAATGGATGAGTGATCGTATGCCGTACGGCACAACACTGGAATCGGTTGTTTTAGCCGATAGCCTGCTTTGTTGAGAATATATTGGCTATTTACATACTTTTTACTTGTTCTTACCCTGGTTTAAAGCTAGTATGTTTCTCACACGTATACTTACACGCCCATCCTTACATCTTTCACATGTTTTCATGATCATCGGCTAAGCTAGATCCATACAACTGAGTAAATGATAATTGCCGATATGCCTATTTTGCTTACATTATATTATGAACATTCTGGATATCGACTCTCTAGTCGATAGCCTTATTTCATTGGCCACTTGGCCGTATATTTGAAACTGCCTAGACTAACACCAGCATGTTCCACCTTAAATTACTGATCAACTTTCTCTCCTTATCAATTGTAGGGTCAAATTGACTAGCATGCCCTCGGTCACGACCATCCGGTCTGGCGCTCACCCGTTAAGCCCGGAGAGAGCTCGGGATCTGTTCCACGCGGTTTCTCTCGGCTTGCTCTATGTCGGTGGCTTCCCCATCGCTCGCGCTTTTTGTCGTCGACAGGTATAAAGGACTTTGTATTGATATAGTAGTACTTATTAGCCCTTGGATCCAAACAGGACTGAACTAATCACTAGTCAGCTAATCACTAGTCCTACTTCATCCAAATAGGGCCTAAGAAATAAGCTTTTTTGATAATAGATGTTACCCCACATTGATGTGCCATTGTATTATGTTGTCACCACTGCTGACGCGCCAACAGGGACGTGTTGTGGCACGGGAGACGCTCGTGCGTGGGAGGCACATAGCGTGGTGAGCCGCCTAGCGGTGGAGTCATTCTTGCAGGTGAGGCGACTAGTGAGGTTAGCCACTCGGCAAGAAAAGGTGCATTGGCGGGGGCAGCTCTTGGTGGGGAAGCTGCGAAGGAAGCACCCAGCGAGGAGGCATGGAGGAGACGTCCAGCGGACGAGGAGCTTTATCAGGGTGGGGATAGGCAAGGTGCATCGTACCCTAGCCCATTAGAAGCATATTTAGTAATGAAGTTAGCCCATGTGGGCCATGTGTGGTTGTGGTCGGTAGGTTTAATACCACCTTAGAAATGGAGGGTTAGAGCCAACTTATAATCTTTATCACTCCTACCTCTGAGTTATCCCTTTTGCACAAAGCTAGTATGGAAGTGTAAGAGTTGTGCTACACGTATGGCGGGCCTATTCATGCGAGGAGCTATCGTGTGTTGCTCGTGGAGGGGTAAGACTGGTACCCCCATGTACCAAGGGGTGGTTTTGAGCACCTGTTGTGTATGTGTTAGCTATCGAGGGCGTCATCTCTTAAGGGGGGCCTAGCCTATTAGAAGCATATAGTAGTAGTGAAGTTGGCCCATGTGTAAGCTTTGGTGGGTTCAGTACCACCTTGAAAGTTTAGGAAGGTGAGGGCCAGCTTATAATCTTTGTCGCTACAACATGGCATCTTTCGATTAATCCTTTTAGACAAAGTGAGAACGAAAATACAAGAATGATGCTACACATAAGCGGGTCTGTTTGGGGAGCTTGGCTGTAAGCAGGTTGTGTGTATGTAGGGTCTTACACTGGGTGTGGCGGGTGTTGATGATAGCCATCTCCTAAATTTGAGATTTCACATCGACAAATATACGTGGTCACACTAGAATGCAGCATTTATGTTTCAAGCAAAAGGAGTTTCTTATCTTTTATCGTAGATGCTTTGCCATGTCATCATGATACTTTATTTGTTGACAATAAAACTGCTAGTAAAACTGGCTTAGTAGTAGGTGATATTGTCGATCGAGACCACCGACAAACTAAAACTATGCGGCGGATATAAAAAGGATAACCTAGAAGTTACTAGATCTATTCAATACATTAGTCATTCTCCGACCAGTTCTATCCAACTATTCTGCTGACGTGAACATTTCTCTTTTTTTCTAGAACTGAGTCTAGCACAGTTAGTTAGGTTCTTTGTGGCAGAACCTACCATCTTGGATATAAGTTCTTAACTTGATATGAGTGCTCGTATTTTTAAAAGCAAGAAGGATTATATAAAATAATTAAATGTATTGCATTGAGTCTCTCAGGCGGTACATGTAGAGAATAGAGACTTGGAGGGCAAGACACTTGCCTGGGTAAATATGGCAGTACCGGATTACAATCATAACTATTCCCTCCGTCTAGAAAAGAATGCAAGTATGGGATCTGTGCCGGTCAAAGTAGCTCAAGTTTGACCAAGTTTATGGGTAAATAGTATTAATATTTATGTCTCCAAATAAATTTATTATGAAAATATATTCTATGACTAATTTAATGATACTAATTTTGCATCATGAATATTAGTTTTTTTAATAGAATTTTAGTCAAAGTTCAAATTGATTAACTTATCGGAAAGCGAGAATAGCATTCTTTTGTGGACGGAGGGAGTATCAAATACACTTGAAGTTCCCATAGTCATAATTGGAGCGTCGCAGTTAGACAGGAGAGGAAGTCAAGACTAACATCCCTGCAGTCACAACAATTTTGCAATGCAGATGTAGTGACTAGAGTAGAAACCTATGAGTAGCTCCTGCGGACAATAGCCCTTTTTTTGTCACTAAAGTAGCTGTGTTTGAGGAGGGATGTCTTCAAAGCGGTGGAGTCATGCACGGGTCAAAAGCATCAACAAGCAAACATGTGTATACATAATCACCAACTTCTAGCCGACGAATGACAACAAGATGATGAGCCAATCGAATGGTAAAGGTAGATGAGGTTGCTCGGACATATCAATTAGCGTTCATGGGTCATCCGTCAGTGACATTGTCGGCTATGTCCTGGAGGTGGCATTAGTAGGCATGAACACGGATTCATAACTAGCGTGACAAAGAAGACCGACAACATCGGTGGTGCCATCTAGTATAGGCAATGATTAGGAAATATGGATTGACCATGAGCATAGTCATTGTTGATTGGGAGGGCATGCAATGACAACCTCGTCTTTGCGGGAGAGTCAGCGATCGAGCATCTAGGGATTGGTACACAAGGCGACGCAATCTCAATCTCTAATCAAAAGTCAAAAAAAAGAAAAAACATAGTAGATCAAATGGAACCATGGGGCTAGGGGTGGCACAACAGTCAAATGTCTACTGGTCAAGGCATGGCGATTGGGCACAACGGTGTAGCGGCTCGGCATCCCCTATGGTGGTGGTGGTGCAATGCTCCCTATGGTGACAACTTGTTGTCACCAAGGGCCTCCACTACAACCATGCGCTCTAGCACATGAGTAGTGGTAGCAGCGTGCTGGAGTGGGAGGGGAGACATGGCTAGGGTGCGGTGGTAGTTTCCAACGATCGCGACTCGACAAAGTGGCACAGAGAATCAATGACTGATGTGTAGTGTGGCGATCCATCGAAGTCGATGCCAAGTTGCCCTGACAATCTGTTGTTGCTCGACACTAGGATAATAGATCAATTAGACCTGTGCCAAAAAACCTTCCTACTATGGTACTACCCTCGATGAAGATCGACCTTCCTGGTAATCGTGTGGCAGAGGGGATAGCAGAAGTCTTAGCTTAGGATAAAAACCCCAAACTATGGTACTACCCTTGATGAAGATCGACCTCCCTGGTAGTCGTGTGGCAGTGGGGACAGCAAAAGCCTTAGCTTAGGATCAAAACCCCAAACTAGTGATACCATGAAAGAGAAATATAATTGCGTATAACGTGTGGATGTATTGCATTGAGCTTCTCTGGAGGTATATAGAGAGTATAGAAACTTGAGGGCAAGACACCTCCATAGACAAATATGGTAGTATTAGTTTATAACCCTAACTAAAAAATATAATCTAACTTTTTCTATATTTATTCCAAGATTTAATCATTATGTGTCATTCAATGGTAGGTGATGTGTCTGTCATAAGATTTACCATCCAACAAGTAGATCAACATTATTTTGTGCACAGGGGATTGGAGGGGTAGTACACGGGACACATATTTATATTGGTTTAGGTACAAGGTACCCTACGTCCAGTTGAGAATGCTTTTCTATACGCCGTACACTCAGGTTACAGGAGCGCCGATGGAGTTTATCGAGGATTGTCATACTATGGGTGATGTGTATGTCGATTGAGGCACCCCTACCTCCCATTATATAGTGTGAGGGTAGAGTTGTAGACGAAATGTCAATTGATCTACAATTTCCTAGTTTTTTTACAAGGAATATAGTCGGGTCTGCCGTTTACTCCAACTAAAGGGCAGTCTTAATCCTCGATACATCACTCATCATGAAGACCTACTAAAGATAAGAGTGCAAAGGGCGTGGAATCTGATCCGCTTTGTCTTCCTCGACTCTACTATTCCGCCTATGATGTTGGAGTAGTAGATGGATCACCAACCGTTCGCTCCACCTACCCTCTTTGCTGAAGTCTATAAAAGTCAACCCCGATGGGGTTACCTAGAGAAAACCACATGGTATCCTTCCTTGAGAGTTCCACTGAGTCAATCGGTTGCCTTCTGAGTTCCCTTGATGGCATGCTCGAAGATCCAAGTGGGAGCCCACTTGCGTACTACAATACCAGAGTGCATGTGCGACACAGTTTTAAGACCGTTCGACAGAAATCACGAATACCTTTTGTAAGTTTGACAGTGTAGGTGTAAGTGGTCCCATCATCTGGCTAGTACATTGCTACACGCCAGCTCTCTCATATCTCGTCTCATGCAATGCCACGTAGGATTTTTGCTGATGTGGATGAAAGAGAGAAAGAGGTCGTTGTTTCGCGAAACAACCACCTCATGAGCTAAAATTTAGGATTATGAGACAACTTATACACCATTGTACAGGTGGTGGTTGTCATGCAACTCACAAACATTTGTTTGTTGTATACATAAATTAAGGACTCTAAAATTACTATGAGACAACTTAAAAGACAATCCATTGTACTTATTACCTCTTAAGTCGTCTCATAATTACGTGGCACTGCATGAGACTAATTATGAGACAATAGCAATGTACTTCCCCTAGTGTGAACCTAACCGCTTACATGGGGGCAGAAGGAGAATCGTTGAGTCCCACTCCATAATGTGCCCGATATAAAAATAAGAGTGTGGGAGACCTTAACGTTTCCACTCCACCATCTTTGCCATTTCTAACTTCGTCTTCCACTCATAATCCATAGTAAACCCCAACTCCTCCATTGGTTCCTGCACTCTTGCTCATTTGCTGCCTTAGTCCCCAAGGCGAGCACATCCTCCATTCTCGCATCCAACAAAGTAGAGGGGAAGGGGAAGTGCGCCACACTCAAGGCAGAGGGGCTCACCGTCGATGAGGATGGAGGTTCTCGATGTGATAGGTTTCTAGGAACCGTTGAATGTAAAGGAGGTCGATCTCTGCGAAGGGTTGGGCTGGGACCACGGGAGCTCATGGGATGGAGGCCTGCCACGAGGGAGAGGTTCCCTACCTCCATACATCGGCGAGGTAGTTGTCTTCGTCTCCTTCTTTGAAGGGATTCTTGGTGCTGAATAGTGTCCTACGAGGCCTAGGTCTATCATCTAAACTGAATAGTGTCCTACATATTTCAGTCTTCATTTCTCTCTATGAGAATTACCAAGGTTTTGAGCCCCTTTTCACGTTTTTGGAAGGAGTTAATCGGGGGATGACTCCAAAGCTACCATAGGACTCCTTTACTAGTGGGGCTTGAACTTCTCCGGCGCAAGAGTACCTACTTCAACACCCCCTTTATATCTTCCAATACGGGATGGCACAAGCATTGGTTCTACATCTTGGGAGAGATTGACGAGCTACAGTCCTATGACATGACAGGTGAAAGCCTGATTGGAGTCTTAATTCGTCGCCGAGTGCAGCTGATCAAGGATCATGTGCACCGATGTATCATTAAAAGGGCTAGCAGGATCTGACCAGAGAGTCGAATTAGGAGTTTTTTTTGTGACTTAGTCGAATTAGGAGTTGGGAGCACATGAAGTGAATGCGTGGAAGCTCCCAACTCCTAGTCGAATTAGGAGTTGGGAGCACATGAAGTGAACGCGTGGAAGCTCAACAAGGATGAAGAGTCTAATATCTTATTCATCAAATACTATTACTTTTAGTAAAGCCCGCTAGAACTCGAATGCTTTTAAAGAGTACGATACACCAAAACTTTAAGATTTTTTATTTCTAAATATTATTATTGGTATAAATATAGATACATTCCTAGTACATATAGTGGGTGTTTGTAGAATGGAGTAGTCTGTCATTATCTCATTCTTTAGTTTTTTGTCTGGTTTGTAAAATAGAATAAATTAAAATTGATCCATTATGACCTTGTTCCTTATAAGCTAATAATTAGTATTAGTACACCCTCCATCCCAAAAATATTTGATGTTTTAGGTTTGCACACGAAGATTTAAAAAGATTGAAAAAGTGTGGCGCACAGAAAATAAAACGGAGAGAGATAGAGAAAAATAGAGATACAAATGTATTGAAAAAGGTATATTAGGAAAAGAGTGACAACTATTTTAAAACAAAATTTAAATTTTGTAACGTCAATTGTTTTAGGACAAACGGACTAGTATAAGATACCATATCCGTCTCAAAATAAGTGTCACTATAGGATGCGTGCTGGTCAAATTTTTCTAAGTTTGACTAGGTTTATGGACAATATCAATGACATTTATATCTCCAAATAAGTTTATTATAAAATTATATTCAATGATTCATCTAATCATACTAATTATGCACCATAAATATTTTTTTCTTATACTACCTTCGTTTTCGTTTACTTGTCATCAAACTTTCACTGTAGCAATTTTGACCATACGTTTTCTTCTGCAAAAGATTTTTTAGATGCATCTAGTTTTCACATATATGATTCTTCATTGAACATGCTTCATTAGTGTTATATGCTTTGAAGTATCTAAGATTTTTTAGAAGAAAAAAAAACAGATGGTCAAATTTGCTATAGTAAAATATTGGTGACAAGTAAACGAAAACGGATAGAAGTATATATTTGGACAAAGTTAAAAATGTTTGACTTCTTGGTAAGTTAAACTAACACTTATTTTGGCGGAGAGTGTGCGACTATTTTACTAAATTTCAGAAATAAATTTATGACGCATCAGCCGATTTAGAATGAGTTCTAATCTAAACACTCCAATACAGTGCTGCGCGGGACCGTTTGTGTGACACATCAGCCGATACGACCCGTTTGTGTGAGATGGACAGTGTTGTCAAATCCATCTCGCAATCAGCACAAACCGTCTGACAAAAGTACCAAACTGCCCCTCTCCCGCTCACAGAATCACAGACTCACAGTCCAGTCGGTCTAGTCCACGGTCCACCCCCTCGACCAAACCCTGGAATCACGCCGCCGCCCCACTGACGCCCCCGCTGGTCCGTCCCCCCTTCCCGCAACCCCACTCCTCGGGGCCCGCTCGCCTCGCCGCAGGAGCCGGCGGCGACCTCGAGCGACAGGGATCGACAGCGAGCGCGCGAGCCCGTCCAGCAACCTGATCTGCGGCGAGGGACCACCGGGCGGGAGGCGGCGGGATCGACAACGGGCTCGGTTCGATTCGGCTGGCGCGAGCACCGGCTTAGCTGAGGCGGGCATCGGTGGCGGAGAGACTTGGCGAGCGGCGGAACACTGAGGTAGGCTTCCGGCGTCTCACCATTTCTCGGTCGAAGCCCATGTGCTTTGCTGTTCATGTTCCAACCGACCCGGCGGCCCCTTACCGCGGCTGATTTGTTCTGTTCTGCGCTCTTCTGCGAGCAATCGGATCGAAATGTTGGTGTGGAATACCGCCCGGACAGTGGAAAAGTGTCCATCTTTAGCATAGTCTGATTAAGGACAAAGGCATTCAGTTGAGGCTTAGTTCTTTTGGCACAGACTTCTGCATGTCCTGGCTCTAAAACAGAAGATTATTGGCCTTCCTATAGTCTCTGAGCTGCCTATCCTCCACAGAGTGCCATAAGGCCCTTGGTTCTTGTTACTGTCTGGCTTAACAGGTTGGGGTCTGTTAGCAGCATTCCCTCTCTGAAACTTGAGTTTACTTCTCTCCAGCACTCTCTGCTGAGTCTTAGCAATAGTGACAGCCCTGTCCACAGTGGTGGGTACTTGTGGTTCCACAACAGCCCTGATTTCTTCTTTCAGCCCATTGACATAAGTTGAGGCTAAAAACAAGTCATCATACTGCCCTCCATGCATGGCAATGTCATATTGGATAGACTGGAACCGAGTAGTGTAGTCCTCTACTGTCCCTGTTTGCCTCAAATTGAGCAGGCCATTGATAGCATTTCTGTAGTCATCACTGCCGAATTTGGCCTGAATTGTATCACTGAATGTTTGCCAAGATACATTGGGATGAGTAATCTTGTATGCTTCCCACCACTTTGCAGCATTGCCTTCTAAATGCATTGAAGCAGCTTCAACCCACAATGTTTCTGGGATAGTATAGATGCTGAAATAGTTCTTACACTTGGTTAGCCAAATCTTTGGGTGATTACCATCAAAATTGGGAAAGAGCATCTTTGGGAGGGCTTGATGAGGTAACCCTTCCTTCCTGTTTGGTTCTGGAGAGTGCCTGGGCTGTTTGGAAGTTGAAGGCTTGCTGGTTCCCTTATCCTTGCCATAGTCTGTGGCGAAAGGATTTTCTTCCTCAAACACAATTGAGGCTGAACTGTCACTCTTCTCATCTTCAAATTGCCTGAGAGTCAGCTGAGCAACAGCTTGGCCATTAGCTTTCACTTGCTGGGCAATAAACTGCTGTTCTTTAGTACAATTGTCGATCTTGAGATTGTTGGCTACTTGGCTGTGAGCTGATTCTTGAGATCTTGCTGTATGATGCCAATATCATTCATCCGAGTGAATAGCAGGTCGAAATTGTCCATGACTTGGTCCCACTTGTTC
The DNA here is from genome assembly GCA_022457205.1 of Saccharum spontaneum. NCBI lineage: Eukaryota > Viridiplantae > Streptophyta > Magnoliopsida > Poales > Poaceae > Saccharum > Saccharum spontaneum. The sequence continues at coordinate 21,426,430 of CM039598.1, read as the reverse complement.
TTGTCGTCCTCCTGACTGCGAGACATCTGATCCAGCAGGACCTTTGTCTGCGCCGATGGCTTCGGAGGCGCCGTGATGTCAGATCGACTGAATTCAGAAGCTTGCCATGGTGAAGCAACAGGCTTGGCCTTGGCTTCCCCATCGTGTGCTTCACCAGAACCCGACTCCTGGAAGAGACGCGTTGATCGAGGGATTTTACACGGCAACGAACATACCACAACCCAGATCGATGGACTTTTCCCCGCCTTTTGCCACCGCACCACAATCGAGCACAAACTACGGAATTTTACGTGGAAACAAGTGTCCCACAACCCTCGTCTGGAACTTGATGCGTGCTAGAGTTAGTGAATAGCGAGCTAATGCTTAGAGAGCTCACTGAGGTTCCTGCCGCCGAACCCTAAGTGTCGATGTAGTCCCCCAGTCAAAGCAGTTGAAGCTGAAGCTGGAGTTGAGGCCGATGGTGCCCCACGTCCAGATCCCGTCACACCGCCGCCGTGCGCTCGTACTTGCTGTGGATGCGAGATCCCGTCATGCTGCCGCTGTACGCTTGTAAGGTAAGTGGAAGTCGCTGATCCGGAAGATTGGTGGTGCTCCGAACTCGTACCGAACCAGATCGACCCTAAATGGACCTACAGGAACCACTACCTCGCTGGAGCAGAGGAGTGAGCTTGACCAGCCGCTGGGATTTACAAATCCAAGGTTCTAGGAATGAATTGGGAGGGATAGGGTGGGTGCTGAGGAACAATCGCCTTTGATACCACTTGTTACACCCGTGGCCTGCCGGCGATCGCCGGAGACGTGAGAGACAAGGGTTTGCATGATATGGTCGACGGAGCGGAGGAATCGCCCCCTGTCTCACGATAGTGTTCTTAGATTTTTTAATAATGTCATTACAGAGCACAGTGCTTACATAAATAGATGGCCTATGGCCTTGGTCCCCTGGACCCACTCGTCATTCTCACACTACGCTAAATAGATACAATATGCTTCCCTTCTGGAATGATGCCTTCTTTAGAGTTATCACTCAGGCGCTGTGACACGCCCGGACAGTGGAAAAGTGTCCATCTTTAGCATAGTCTGATTGCGTTCGATAACTCGGTACGGATACTTGCTTGTTCTAGTGCTTGTTGACCATGGTTAGCGCCCATGTTGCTCTCACGAATCCGCTGTTCGGTTCTATATTGCTTGTGTGATTGGCCCTCGGTGACAAACTTAGTCTGGCAGCTGAATCGATATATTTGATTCAAGGATTTATGCTTTGACATTTTTTATGCATTCAGACATTCAGTCTCCTAGCCTAGTGTATCTTAAGGATGGTGATTTTTGGGATAATTGGTGACCTTGTGTTTATAAATTCAGTGCTAAACCTGATATTCTTTGGTATTTGCAGGTTATCTTGTATTCTTGTCAAGACAACTCTCTTGGCCCTCAGGACACTGAGCAATCATTGTGATTTATGACTAACTCTGAGTGGTGAAAGAATTAAGAAAGTATAGAACACCAGGATGGCTGTTAGGTGCTCCTGTACTGCTCTTCTCCCTGTACTCTTCTGTTTTATGATATGTCAGCTTTGCTATGGCACAGTAACTGATATCCAGTGTCTGAAGAAGCTGAAGGCATCAGTTGATCCAGACAATAAGTTAGAATGGACATTCAATAACAATACAGAGGGATCCATATGTGGATTCAATGGTGTCGAGTGCTGGCATCCTAATGAGAACAGGGTTCTTTCGCTTCATCTTGGTAGCTTTGGTCTTAAGGGCCAATTCCCCGATGGGCTCGAGAATTGTAGTAGCATGACTTCGCTGGATCTCTCAAGCAACAGCCTTTCTGGCCCGATCCCAGCTGACATCTCGAAGCGACTTCCATTCATTACAAACCTTGATCTGTCATATAATAGCTTCTCAGGAGAGATACCAGAAGCACTAGCTAATTGTTCTTATCTCAACATTGTCAGTTTACAACATAACAAATTGACTGGAACAATCCCAGGTCAGCTTGCTGCGCTCAATCGCCTAGCCCAGTTTAATGTTGCTGACAATCAATTGTTAGGGCAGATTCCTTCATCTTTAAGCAAATTTCCAGCCTCCAATTTTGCAAATCAAGATCTTTGTGGGAGGCCTCTAAGCAATGATTGCACTGCCAATTCAAGCAGCCAAACGGGGGTAATTGTTGGTTCTGCTGTTGGTGGTGCAGTTATAACTTTAATAATAGTTGCTGTTATTTTATTCATTGTCTTGCGGAAAATGCCTGCGAAGACGTTAAAGGATGTAGAAGAAAATAAGTGGGCAAAGACTATTAAGGGAGCAAAAGGAGCAAAGGTATGTTTTCACTCCATAATTTTGATATGTATCAGTTTATATTTTGTATAAAATGTGTAGTCAATAGCCTTGCCATTATTCTTAGCAATCAACTTTGCTTTCTTGTTCTCCAGTGTCTTGTAACCTCATATGTCATGAGTTTTAGACTTTTAGTTTGAGATCACAAGATATTATTACCATACTTATAGGAGAGTGAATTGTACATATTGGGCTGTGGGACATAATTATGTCTACTTTCTTATCCAGTCATGTCATACCCTGGCCTGCACTCCACACATGCTATCAGCCACCTTTTCTCTAATTGATGACCATGTTATACTGTATGTAGCTAATTAGTTGAATATACCTGTGCTATCAAAACAAGAAGCTACTATGTTGTCTTTGACTAGGAGTAGATATGTCTGACAAACATTAGGTATATTATTGTACATCCTACAGTTTTTGGGCATGTTTGGTTCTGAGAGCAGCCTTGCCATGCATAGCTTGCACAGACTCCAAAAAATTTGCCAGCCCCAGCGAGTTGATCTAGCTCGCTTGTGGTATGAAGGAAAATGACTGAAAAAACTTGCCAGCACAAACTCCCATGCGCTTAGCAAACAATACAAACATCTACCGTCACTTCAAGTCCTCGCCAGGCAAGGAGAAATGAGCCTCACTGACGGAACCAAACATGCCCTTCATTCCTCAGCATTGCTTAGATGGGTGGTCTGGTTTGCTGATTTCTCACATTTATTTTGTCATTTAGGTATCAATGTTTGAGAAATCAGTTTCGAAGATGAAGTTGAATGATCTTATGAAAGCAACAGATGATTTTACAAAGGACAATATTATTGGAACTGGTCGGTCAGGAACTATGTACAGAGCAACACTTCCAGATGGTTCATTCCTTGCTATCAAGAGGTTGCAGGACACTCAGCATTCAGAGGACCAATTTACATCTGAGATGTCAACACTAGGAAGTGTAAGGCAACGTAACTTGGTGCCACTTTTGGGATATTGCATTGCCAAGAATGAGAGGCTCTTGGTGTATAAGTACATGCCAAAGGGCTCGCTTTATGATAATTTACACCAACAAAACAGTGATAAAAAGGCATTAGAATGGTCATTGAGGCTAAAAATTGCCATTGGGAGTGCTAGAGGATTGGCGTGGCTTCATCACAGTTGTAACCCTCGCATTCTTCATAGGAACATTAGTTCCAAGTGCATATTGCTTGATGATGACTATGACCCTAAGATTTCTGATTTTGGTCTGGCAAGGCTTATGAATCCCATTGACACCCACCTGAGCACATTTGTAAATGGTGAGTTTGGTGACTTAGGGTATGTAGCTCCAGAGTATACCCGCACTCTTGTGGCCACTCCAAAAGGGGATGTCTATAGCTTTGGGGTTGTCTTACTTGAACTTGTTACTCGTGAAGAGCCCACACATGTGTCAAATGCGCCAGAGAACTTCAAAGGGAGTTTGGTGGATTGGATAACTTACCTGTCAAACAACTCTATACTTCAGGATGCGATTGACAAGTCTTTGATTGGGAAGGGCAACGATGCTGAGCTGCTTCAATGCATGAAGGTTGCCTGCTCTTGTGTGCTTTCTTCTCCAAAGGAAAGGCCTACAATGTTTGAAGTTTACCAGCTCCTGAGAGCCGTTGGAGAGAAATATCATTTCAGTGCAGCTGATGATGAATTGACGATGCAACCTCAAAATGCCAATCCTGAAGATGAGCTTATTGTAGCAAACTAGTTGAACCTATGTGATGAGTAGGTGCTTGTCAGATACCAAATATGATAGGAGCTGCTTTAACTTGGAATAATCAGGTCAACTAGAATCATTTCTTTATCTTTTATCAGGCAAGCACTAGGATTTGTCATTCTGTTGTAAGGTCTATCAATATGTGCTGTTTACATTGTACATCCTTGCCTTGCTGTGTATCCTCAGGATTGTCTTGTGTTGTAAGATGGATCAGCTGTATTGTCATCCAAATTTTAGCTGTAGTGGTAGCAATGTGAAACAATGTTGGCCCATCAGTCATGCATCTGCAGCATTGTGGTGCTTTCGTTTAGCATTTCTGTATCATTTGCAGACTCCTTTCTAAATTCAAATGTTAGACCAGTCTGGACTGGTTTTCAGAGGTGAGAGTTTTATTTTGTATATGCACGATATGGTACTTATATATTACATTACATGATAATTGGCGCATATTTCTTATTTGATTTTAGGTGCTGCTTTCCAACAGCCAGATGACGCTGCAGCCAGCAGCAGACCTCTCATTTCATTTCTGTGTTTCACTTTTAGAGAACCGTGCTACCAAAATCAGTTTATGGAACACGTGTCCGTCTTACAGAAGAATATTTAATCCTGCAGATGGAGATATGCATCCTTTTGGTTGAAGTATATTTCTTCCTCGAAAGGCCAGCATTTCCTGTCTATCTTACTACTACTAATTGGAGGCTCCAAAGGAAGCTCCATGTTAATTCTCATCAGAAGCGCTAAGAAAAAAGATAAATCATAGAAATTCTCACAATAATCAGAAAGATCAAGCCATCAATTGATAGGCCTCGATCAATCACAACCATTCGAATTATTAAATTCCCTACATAATTCTCCACGGTTGACATTATTGTTAAAAACTTAAAATAACCCCCTATATGTATTCGTAAATTACCCACCTTTGCCACTTAGCAACATAGTAATAACATAAACCTTATGCACGTGGTAACCCATCTAATCTATCTCAATTCCACCGCAACAACTCACGTGAACCACTGCGACGGTTCCTCCAGGTAACTCGTCTATATCAATCTCAATTCCACCATCTATAATGCTATTTCCATCACCAAAGGTACTCTCCTCTCGGCGTGCGGGAGCAGGGAGTTGGCGCGCAGCAGTACGTGCGGCGTGTATGCATGGGAGCGCGAAATTAAACAGCAGGGGTGTTGCATTGGCGTATGCATGTGGCCTGCCGGCTGCGGCGCGTGCGTGGATGCATGACCTTGCGTGAGGGGAACGATCCCTCCTGTTCCTTCGTCAAGCAAATTAAACAGGTACGCATCTTTAGTTGGATTAGATTAGATTAAATTTCCACCACCTCCAAGTGCGTATCTACCTAGAACAATTAGACCACGGATGAAACTACAAATGCATAAAACAGGTACAGAAAATTCATATTGTTATTTATATTTTAATATAAGTACCATGTTTCGAGTTTTACAAAATTCTTTGTATGCAAAAAAAATATTCCAGTGATAATCTTATTGAAGAGATACATATTGATGACCATCTAAAAGGAATGGCGGAGAGCCAAATCAATGCATTACAATAGAAGAACTTTAGAACAGCTAAATTTGATTTTGTTTGAAGAAAATCAGGTATGCATCAGTTTGACCAATACGCACTACTTTTGATAAACTTACATACAAATGAATGATATATACTTATAGGAAAAAATATTTGCTGTTGAAGCAACAAGGACAACACTTGGATGGTACTACTTCTCACGTAGTGATGATTGTAAGAAGCAACTTAAAAAATAAATTGATCACTACTGTTTTAGTAAATGTACAAGAAAGCTGAAGCTAAACCATGGTAAGTGACTTATTAATTTGTACTCATATTATACTATTTGTGTTTGAGTTTCTAATAAAAGAAATAAGCAATCAAACAGGAACTGCGATCTGTTTACTTTTGAAAAGGAAGCACAATTTTGATTATTGAATCATTAGATTCGATGATCAATTCGGTCAATCATGATACTAAGGAGATACAACAAGCAGTTCAAAAATAATAGACAAAACAATGATTTTCTAGATCAGATTGGCTGACTACAACTTGACAAGTTTTAGACCCGATTATATTGTTTCTAGATTATTTTTCCTAAAAGAGAAAAGCAATTCAATGACCCACATGGAAAAATGACAATAAGGTAACAATTCTTGATCCTTAGTAATAACTGTTTTAATTATGGCATCCTTTATTTTTGCTAACTGTATACTGCATATAACAAACAAGACTAGAGCTATGTTTTAGTGTCATTGAAACTTTAACTAAAGGAACAAGATTGCTCAGAAGACTACATAATAACTCCCAAATCCCAACAGTGGACAGCAGTTAGACATTGAAGACACTTATACCAAAGCAAAATCAATAGAAGAAATAATAAGAGGTGCAGAAATATTGGCAAAAAAATATCAAATAGAGGTAATCATCTACATCTCAATGTGCATTGACACTGTGTGTAAAAAGTACTATTCATGCTACATAGTGTACTGACCAATGAACAAACATATATTCTGAATTATTCCTTTTAATAGAACTTACCTTTTAAATGACAATTAAAGTTTATATAGGAAAAATGTCTACAATAATGACAATGACACACGTCTTCATCCAGCAACAAGAATAAATGCAAACAAGCCAGAAAAGTCTATGGACAATATGCAAAAAAATGTGGTACTCCATAAACATAACTATTGACTTATATTCCAATAATATAGGTCTTAAACACTTAGAAAGTTTCCTATCTTAAGAAGAAGTAATCAACAATATATTGATATGTGGTAAGATTTGATAACATTATGCCCTTCCTAGATAAAAAAAAAGAAAACTACATTGAAGCTATGAAGTAGATAAATAATTCGGCTACATAGGCAAAAAAAATTGTATTATATCTAACCTTGCCACTAAAAATGTTTTAATCATTCTAGATAAAATGTGCCAACACTTCAGAAGTGGACATGCATCAAGAATGAAGTTTAGGCAAAGTGGCGAAGAAAAATTAAAAGAAAAAAGTCCAATCAAGAAGGAACAATAAGAAAGTTGTGAAGACAAAATTTCTAGCTGCACATGTAATTTAACTAACAAAATTTCATCTTTCACTTTTATTAAAATTGTATTCAATACTAGATAAGTTTTTGATTATTGCAGGACAACCAACCAATGAATCATAAGACAGAAATAAATGTAATCACAATACTTGAATCAGATGGAGAACACACAGGAGAAAAGATAATGCACACAGGGAAAAGAATATGTAAAATAGAAGTAGAGTTAGATGAAGAGAATGAGGAGACAAACATTTTTACAAAAACTAATCGGGAGATATTTTTTACCATTATAACATTCTTTGACAAGAAAACAGATCATACTTTATATATATATATATTTTACATGACATAATTTAAAATTCTACCAGGAATATGAAAGCACAGATCCAGGAGAAGAAACCAATGATAAGTTTGACGCAAAAAAGTAAGACACAAACAACACAGAAACTAAGAAAGAGGAGGATGAGTTGCAGAACAAACAAAAGACAAGGAAATGAAACAAAAGACAAGAAGATAGAAATATCTTCTAAAAAGGTATTTCAACTTTTGGTTGCCCTTGATCATCTTTACCATTATTAATTAAAAAATGCAGAACAAGGAGGACAATGAGCATTCAGCTCTACAGGTCAACAAGGCAAAGAAGAAACGCTACAAAATACACATAATAGGTACATGGATACTTCTGAATAAGATAATGACAATATGTTCGATCTTTTAGGTTAGACAATTATCTAACCACATACATATTACTAGAATTTGTTCTGCAGCCATAAAAACTGATAAAAGATGCCTGCGGAACATAGGAAATACTTGAACATCGAACCAATTTCAACATTATTATCTGTGTGTTCATGAAGTGACGCAATATTTAATCATTGGACAATTAGTAATTTCTAATGCAAAACATAGACTATTAGAAATATTCTACATATTATTATGGTTTGCCTTATAATCTCCATACTAATTTCACACAGATAGATCACCTTTGAAGTACAGGTAGCATCCTATTTTGAATATTTAATAACAGCAAATGCTATTATCAAGGAATATAAGAATTTGTGGTATACATTGTTGCCTGAAGACAGATGCAGGCCTGAGCATGACAATATCTAGAAAGAGCCGTGCGGGAGCACGGGTTGGTGGACTAGTGACTTCAAATACAAAACCCCATAAGTTTTGTTGCAAACACTTACCATTGAAAAAATATGAATTATGATGACAAACCCGGTAGAACCCAACATATTTCTCATCAACAAAGTTGCAGAGTTGTAGGATGTCCAACTCGGAAATAAAATGCTATCACTCATCTACACAGGCTTGAAATATTATGTGTTCAAAGTACATAATTCTGGCTTTATTACATGGATTCCAAATTACTCAAACAATGTGCTTTTCGGCAAACTTAATGTTTCCTCATGTTTCCAACATAAAAACAGGAAAGCAGATAGACCAATAACTGAAGATGATGAAGCTAGAGCATATTGAGGAGCTCCGGATTGTAAGTCCGACCCAACCGAAATCTCAGTCTCAAGATGGGCCATTCGCCAAGAAGCTTAGTAAGAATGGGCAGCAAAGATGTCAGAGCGCAGATTGCAACAGCCAGCCATGGGAGTCGAGGAGCCAGAACAGTGTATAAACCAGTTGCAAATGCTGTGGTGGTTGCCATGTAAGCAAACCACATAAGCTTCTTGGTAAAAGACCTGTAGTAAAGCAAGAACTCAAGATCCTCCCATCTTGCTATGATGCATATGAAGGCAACAGCAAATGAGGAGCACATTGCCAATGTGTCAGAGATCAAGAATGCCTTAAACGCAATCTCCCTTGCCATGATGGGAAGCCCCTCGTTTCCAGGATCAGTGCTATATCCTCCGGGCAAAGTGAAAGCAGCAGCAAAGGTAATCGTAGCGATGAGGATCGCCACTAGGGAAGTGTTGCCTGTGTATGTTTGAGTCAGTGACTTGATATCCTTCCTTGATAAGTCGGTCACTTCATCCTTGGCGTCCTTGTGGAGATTAAAAATAGTAGGAGCATCATGAGGATCAGCTTTCAGCATATGCATGGACACTTCATTCTGGTTAAGGTTAAAGAAACATTTTGCATTAGTGTAAATAAAAATGGAATGGTGCTTACATTAATTAATATAACACTAATGGAAAAAAGAGAACCTACAACTTCATGTTTTGTGGTCATGGTTGCTAAAATCCAAATAGTCATTTATATTTAAAATCCATCTTTTCTTTCCTTGAGAGTGGATCTTAGTTGTTTGTGGGATCTAGTCAACAGCGCCTACGCTTTGGCGTTGTTTTCACACTAGTACTAACTAGTCCATCAAGCTGTGCTCTCGCATGGGTTAGAATCAACATTAGTTACTTTTTAATACTTCTAATTGATAAAAATTACTTAGAATGAATTGTATGCTTTTCTTTGTTTATTTTCTAATACATAGGTATAATATGTACTCTATGATAAACTTATCAATTACTGAACTAAACTTTTTACATCCATATCCATTTTTCCCTTTGCATGTCACTTATGTGTATCTTTAATATGGATTTAGTTGAAGCCTCAGCTTAAACTATTGTGACTCTTGTTGGAGCACATAATTTAAACAAAATATTTTTCATCCATAACGATAGTTTTAATCTTATTAGTTGCTAAAAATATATCATCAAATAAAGTTGAAACTCTTGTGCTTATAGTATCTATTATGAACTCTCCTTTTGTGCTTTCTAAAAATAATAATTTTAGGTCATAGATTACACTCTTAAGTACCATGATGACATAAATAATCATTTATAACCCGCGACATCACGTAATATTAGTGCTAGAGTTTGAAGTGAGATCTAGGATGGGGGTAGCAGTGCTAGTCTCAAGAAGATATTAATATCTAAGCTTCATAATGAGTATTTACTTAAAGAAATTTTAAAGGACGAAAGGTATAGCCACCTCCAGATGTTTTCAAAGTGTTCGAATTTCTTATGATGAAATTATGTATGCAATAATTGTTGTACTATCAATATAGATATGTCAAATATTTTTTAAATGTATAAATATATCTCAAGTAACAACTTATATGAATTGTCATGGATATGATATTAAAATAATTCAAAATAATTTATAGTATCATCAGAACATGAACCATTAAGAAAATATTTTTCATGATCACTGAAACTATTAACGTATATCGTTCATGCATGCATGCACTTGATCTGCATGATAGTACACCATGTATGTATACTTTAGTCAAATTTTAATATACTACAATTAACAGTGGTGGGTAATATAGAAACATATACATGCATTATAGGTATTTAAACATTTTTATTAGACAATGTTGATAATTTAGATGCGGATTTGAAAAGATATTTATGTTTTTCAAATAATGACAAAAGTGTTAATTGAGATACAAATTTAAAGGAGTTACATACTTAATTTTTTTCCAATGTAATAACAAATTGCTCTCTGCAAATTCCCACAACAACACGTGTGGAATTCAACTAGTATAGTAAGATTAGATTGATGCAAAGGACAGGTTGAATTCCAGAAGTGCATATGGGTGGTGGGAGAACATGATAGTGCAGATGATCAGCATGCATACTGATTTATGGAGTAAGGTGAGAGAAAACATACGCACCCAGTTTAAAGTCTTGGCACGGTCGGTGGCTAATTCCCAGTTTGCTGAGCTACCATTGTTGTTAACCACTGTGACGTCAATGTCTTGATGAAGCAGTAGAGCAGCGACCATCTTTGGATCGCACTTACGGACTGCATCATGCAGAGCAGTCTGTCCGTATACACGTTGCCTGTTAACGACTTTCCGAAGCTGTGGTGAACCCAGCACAAATTCTACGAACTCCTGCTGTTGAGACTGTACAGCTACGTGCAGGCATGTCCAGTCTGATCTTGTATTGTAACATGGAGCATCTGGACAATGTTTAAGAAGCTCCCGAGCAACACCAACATGGCCACGATATGCGGCAGAACTAAGAAGAGGGCTACCATTTAAGGAGACTTGGTACCCTAAAGACCGATCGTGTTCCAACAATACGGTTACCACGTCAATCTTGCCCCAAACTACAGCCCAAAAAATTGGAGTGCCTCTATCCTTGTCTTCTTCTCTGGACAGCCAAGGACGCGTCTCCATAATCTTCTTAGCGATGGCTGCGAATCAAGGCAGTAAGGACTATCAACACTCATGAAATAAAATAATGGAACTGTATATTAGTTAACGATGAGGTGGCAGTAAAAAATACGTTGCTCTCTTGTAAAGATTTTAGTTTTCCAGATATATACTTTATCGGCAGGTCACACCTGAATTTCCGTTTCTCACTGCAGCATGCAGGGCATTCGTGCCAAAGGCTCCTCCATGAGCAGAATCAGGAATCTCCAACAGTTTGTTGAAGACATCCTCATAGTTTCTCTTCACCGCGATGAACATGGGTGACTCGCTGTATTCATTGACGGCTTGGGACAGAGCAGGCTCTGCTTGTATCAGCTCCAGCGCGAGGTCCCTGTATCCGTTGCGTATGGCGTGGTGCAGCACGTTGCATCCACGCTTGTCTTGCTTCAGGATCGTTCCCATCAGCTTCTGATCACAGCAGCACCTGAGCAAAACAGAAGCTACAGAGACACAGCCGCTCGCCACGGCGGCGAGCAGAGGGGTCTCGCAGTCCGAGTTGACGGCGGCGAGGAGTGACGGGTTCAGAGTCTGGACCTCCTTGCAGAACACCTCGTGGCCATGGATGGCGGCGATGTGGAGGCAGGTGTTCCCCTGAGGAGTGGTTCCATCCAGCACGCCCGGAACATGCAGACACAGGTGCCTCATTTCTGCGACATGACCAGATACTGCTACTTCCATGAGTCGTTCCGTCCCCTGAGGTGAAAGGCACAGCTTATTACACAAACAAACAGGAGTATGTTAACAATTGACATAACATATACAGAGAAACCGTACGTACCGACGTGAAATACTCTGCGTGGATAATTTGATTATTAAGGTTGATCTCTAAAGTATCGACCATGTCCGTGTTATTGTTTCTGGCTGCGAGTTGCAGAGCAGTTTCTCCTCTGTCATTTGGCAGGTTAATAAGATGTTGAAGTTGTGGAGACCTCACGACAAATCTCACAAAATCTTCCTGACCAAATGATACAGCTATGTGAAGACATGTCGAACCCGTTGCGTCGCAGTAGGGAGGATCAGAACAATGTCTAAGAAGCTCTCGAGCAACACCAACATTGCCCTGAGATGCTGCGGTAGAAAGAAGAGGGGAGCCATCTGATGAGGAGATTAAATAACCCAGAGACGGGTCATGTTGCAACAATACTGTAAGCACGTCAATCTTGTTCTCAATTACGACCAGGTGCATTGGTGTACGCTTATCTTCATTTTCTTGTCTGGCTAGCCCTGGACGTGCCTCCATAACCCTTTTAGCCATAACTAAAAGCAAATCAAGGCAAGAAACAGGTGATCAAAGCTGACGATAGTTATTAGATATGATGATTCTGTGAAGAAAGTAACAAATTTCACAATCATAATTATTCCAGTTAGCTGTATGCATAGGTCTCACCTGCATTACCACTTGTCACGGCAGCATGAAGAGCATTGCACCCACGGGGTCCCCCATGAGTCGCACCAGGAATCTCCAACAGCTTCTCCAAGACGTCCCCATAATTTCTCATCACTGCGTGGTACATGGGTGACTCGTTATAATTGTTCACAACACGTGACAGAGCAGGCTCTGCTTCTATCAACTCGAGTGCGAGCTTCCTGTGTCCGCTGCAGATGGCATGGTGCAGTGCGTTAAATCCGTGCCTGTCTTGCTTCAGGACCGTCTCCCTCAGCTGTGGATCACGGCAGAACCTAAGTAAAACAGAAGCTAAAGCGTCACGGCCCCTAGCCACGGCGGTGAGCAGCGGCGTCTCGCCATCGGCATTGATGGCCTTGAGTAGAGGAAGACGAGACTGGTCGTGCGTCAGGACACCCTCGCAGAACCCCTGGTGGCCGTGGATGGAGGCGATGTGGAGGCAGTTGTTTCCCCGTGGAGTGGTTCCGAGCAGGACTCCCGGCAGGTTGTGCATAGCTGTTGCGTGTCCAGTTGTTGCTGCTTCTAGGAGACGCCTATCCATTGCAGCTGCTCCTGCTGACGAAGTGGTGCTTCTAGTAGCTTTGAACTAAACACCACCATGTAACAATGCAAAAGACACGAAGACGTTGCCGATACTTGTTTTTTAGGAAAGACATGAAGATGCCGCGGACACTTTTTTTTTATGATAATGATGAACCCATTGAGAAAGAAAAACGTACGGTGAATGCAGCTATGACGTCGTTACCGGCGTTTGAAACGATGCTTTCCGATCCACGTCTGGAGGAGAGTGGTAATTGATATGCATATAGTATAAGAACTAATTATCGGACATATAACTGAAAGACACAACTAAGAGTCAGATGCATGAACACGGAAGAATGAAAGAGCACATACGTACCACGCACACAAAGTCGGGTGTCGGGAGCAGTACGTAGCCGTAGGCTGGAATCCCAAGGGCTGGCGAGCCGTTCGAGCAGTGTGTTTACATGCCGACCGCAGTAGCTTAAATGGGCGATGAGTCTCGACTCTCGAGTTAACTATCCAAGTCAAATATTAGTCCGTCACGGCGTCTGAATGGTAGGTGCCGAGAGCCCCAGACGTCTGAGCGTGGGTAATCAGGTAGTATGCTTCATTTTCGTCATAATTTAGCCATAAAGTACATCCGTACATCACATGATTTCGTCAATAAGCAGAAATATATGTAAGAGCCCTAGACGTCTGAGCGTGGGTAATCAGGTAGTATGCTTCATTTTCGTCATAATTTAGCCATAAAGTACATCCGTACATCACATGATTTCGTCAATAAGCAGAAATATATATAAGAGCCCCAGACGTCTGAGCGTGGGTAATCAGGTAGTATGATTCATTTTTGTCATAATTTAGCCATAAAGTACATCCGTACATCACATGATTTCGTCAATAAGCAGAAATATATATAAGCGCCCCAGACGTCTGAGCGTGGGTAATCAGGTAGTATGCTTCATTTTCGTGTATATATATATATATATATATATATATATATATATATATATATATATATATATATATATATATATATATATATATATAGGGCTGGGCTATTGGGAGCCCAGGGCTATAAATAGGTATTGGAAGCCTCAGCCAGCCATCTCACCCAGTCTCCTACGAAGTTGATGCGCGCGCACGTGGAGGACCCTCTGGAGACCCAACAGATCGGACGCATAAAATTCTAGGTTAGGCTGCGCAGAAATATTTTTACCGCGACAATACATAAAATCTAGTGGTTGCATGAATTAAAACCAATTCGTTCCCGTATAAAAACCTCTTCGCGAGCAAGACATTACACCTGACAGTATCTGACGCAGGCTGACACATGCTGACACATGTGTGCGTCTACTCTAATCTCTTCCATTTTTTCATGATAATTCCTCAACCAAGCATCCGATTAAAAAAACGGTTTTCACCATGGGCTGGGCTATTGGGAGCTCAGGGCTATAAATAGGTATTGGAAGCCTCAGCCAGCCATCTCACCCAGTTTCCTACGAAGTTGATGCGCGCGCACGTGGAGGACCCTCTGGAGACCCAACAGATAGGACGCATAAAATTCTAGGTTAGGCTGCGCAGAAATATTTTTATCGCGACAATACATAAAATCTAGTGGTTGCATGAATTAAAACCAATTCGTTCCGTATAAAAAACCTCTTCGCGAGCAAGACATTACACCTGACAGTATCTGACGCAGGCTGACACATGCTGACACATGTGTGCGTCTACTCTAATCTCTTCCATTTTTTCATGATAATTCCTCAACCAAGCATCCGATTAAAAAAACGGTTTTCACCATTAAACTCCTGACATTTTTGTACACGATTTAAGATCCATTTTGAATATTTTTTTTGAAAAAATTTAAAATTCATAAATTTGAAATTTGAATCATGACACGTGATGGCCGATTGGATGCATAGAAACAATAGTTAAGATGCGTAAAAAAGTTATTTGCACCGATGTTGTATAGAAATTAGTAGTTGGATGAATAAAAATTAATTTTGTTATCGCATAAAAATCTCTTCGCGAGATGAACATTCCACCTGGCATAATCGTGATTGCCTCCACCAACATCATGCTTTTCCACCATGGCGGTGTATAATTAACATGAGTACAATGCATAGAACATGTAGGCCGCAAGCGTACAACATGGAGACGATCTCGTCTTCTCCAAAATTTGAAATTTGAATCACGGGGTGATGAAAAGCATAGAAAAATGTCTACCTTTTACTATAAAATTTGAATTCTATTGTGTAGAAGTTCTATGGTTCTTGTGGAGCGTTCTAGCGCATAGAATCTTGAAACGCGCCATAAGAACCATCCTAATGCTATGAAATTTGAAATTTGAATCTTACTTGGATACACTCATACGCATGTAAGCACAGAAAACACATAACACTTGCATATATCTTCGACATCACAGTTTTGTGCATAGAACTCTATTATTACTAGTATAGAAACCAATGATTTTTGCTGCAAAATTTTGAACTTTGAATCCTACGAGCATTATGCATATGAGCACATAATTCACAACATGCATAGAAACCTAGTTAACATGCATATTGAAACCCAACTGAGGTTACATAGAAACCAATAGCTTTGCTCATGTCATCCAAGCATATAAACATATCATATGAAAAACTAACTTTTTACATTAACCCATCAACTACATCAAGATCACACTACGCCACCGCCATAAGCCAACTAAGTCGTGGACGTCGTAAGCCATGTCATATGTCTGAGCCAACATTGACCTCTTACACCAAATGGAGAGCAATCCTTCCAACCATCCTGCATCACAACAAAGACATGCTTTAGAAGGCGCAAAAACCTTACAGCAGCAAATAAAGACATAAAAACATGTTTTAGTACGCGCAGAAACCTTACAGCGACAAGAAAGACATATAAACATGTTTGAGCATGCGCAAAAATCTATTTATGTAACTAATGTCAGTTACATTAATGCAAAAATCACAACAACATGTTTTAGCATGCGCAAAAACCTTGCAGTGGCAAGAAAGGCATAGAAATATGTTTTAGCATGCGCAGAAACCTATTTGTGAAATTAATGTCAGCTAGGTTAATGCAAAAATCTTACACCAAGTGGTCGGATACAGGAATCCTACAGCAAGTGTTGCTCGATTGACCCATCAACTACATTAAGATAAGATCACACTACGCCACTACCGCAAGCCAAGGAAGTCGTGGACGTCACAAGCCAATGTCCTATGTCTGAGCCACCATTGACCTCTCACACCAAATGGAGAGGAATCCTTCTAACCATCCTACATCACAACAAAGGCAAGAAACATATTTTAACAGACGCATAAACTTTACAGTGGCAAAAAAGGCATAGAAACATGTTTTAGTGCATGGGAAAACCTTACAACAACAAAAAAAGGTGTGTAAACATGTTTTTGCAGGCACAAAAATCTATTATGGTCCCAACCAAACCTTGCATCCCACTTGGACAAATGTATAATAAATAAAGAAACAATGCATAGAACCCAATACAACCCTCCCTAGTGGAGGGTTATTTTATCCAAAACTGTGATAGCCCCATCTCAAACCATTATTCTCACTTTGTGGACGTATAATTAATAAAGGGACAGTGCATAGAACCCAAAATACCCTCCCTTTCAGGGGATTATTGTACCGGAATCGTGACGGCCCCAACCCAAACAATGCATAGAACAATGTATAGAATTATGTACCAACAATGTATAGAATTGTGTAGAAGTGTACAAATAATTGTTCCAACAATCTATGTCAAAGTGTTCTAACAATGCATAGAAGTGTGCTCCAACAATGTATAATTGTGTAAAAGTGCACAGATAATTGCTCCAACAATATATAGAAATGTACTACAATAATGTATAGAAATTTGGTCCAACAATGTATAGAATACATACCCCCATGACCAAAAATTAAGACTTCAATTTCATTGCACATCATATCAAGGTGAAGCATAAAAACAGTAATGATAAATCACATAAAATTTTGAGTATATGCATAGAAACGTTTTGCCTATACATGAGGTCGGATCCGCAGGGGAGAAGCCGTCATTAGCCGATTGTCCACCGCCGATTCAAACCAGCGTCATCGCCGTGGACTGCGTCATGCACCAAACTGCCACCGTTCAACTAGGCCGCACACCAATATAGATCCAGCCGACCTTCTTGTGCTTGGGCTCCAGGGACTCGCCTCTGCTGGGGAGCCAAGCGCGCGTGGGGGAAGGAGTGGCCACTGCTGGTGAACCCGAAATTTAAATTTAAATTTCATTGCACATCATATTAAGGTGAAACATAAAATCAAAATCAAGAGCATATAAACCTAGTTCCTGCGCATGAGGCATAAAAATAAAAATGGAGGGGCATAAAATCATCCATCTGCAGTGCCTCCAACTAGCAACTAGCAGAAACTCTTCATTTACCAATTTTGATATGCATAGAAACTCATCAATGCTAGAACAGAAACTCGCATTGATGCAAATACTAGAAAATTGAAGACCTTGGTGCTGGTGGATGCTGACCGTGGGGAGCTGCAGCACAGCAGCAGCAGGTGTAGGATCCCCAGGACCGCCCCCATTCATGCATGCCGGAGGGATCAGGGACGAAGGAGGCCACCGACCACTCATCTGCACCCCGGCGTCGACGTTCTACCTGATGCTGAGTGTGGTGCGGCCGGCCATGCAATGATGTAGTAAGCATAAAAACATGGAGAAAAACATTAAAAAGAATCTGAAACATTACCCCAAGTGCTAGCCTACTAGTGCTATGTCAAGGGCGCTATGATCTAGGGTAGCTGGCCCTCGACTACGCAACTCGTAGTCTCGGTCCGTCGTCTTCTCCGGCGAGGTAACCCTGCCGCAGGCTTGGTCTTCTCCGGCTGGTTGCCCAGGCCGTAGGCTTAAGAGGATAACGAGGAAGATAGATTGATAATTCTTTCTTGACCAAGCGTTCACCGATTACAGCAATATATATATGCGGCCATTGGCCCAACTAACAGGAGTAACAAATCTCCTTTGATTTAGGAACTAATAATAGAAAGCTATCTCTAAAAAACATCCTCAGCCAGTAGCCACGTCCGTGCCTTCAGCTTCGTCTGTTGCGCGCGCCGCGCGCTCAGCGTCGCGCCTGATGTCCCGTGCGCGGCGACGCCTGGCGTAGTGATGTCCAACCATGACATCTCTCCCCCCCTCGAGTAGCAGCTCGTCCGCGAGCTGGAATCCTGGATACTTCACGCGGAACTCTTCAACATCTTCCCACGTAGCATTGGCGGCTGTCTCGCCTTTCCAGTGAATGAGTACCTGATGCACGCCACGAGCCAGACGCGCACGCACCGCACGTTCAGGCTCCGGAACGACCGCTCCATGCAGCAGCGGCGGAAGAGGCGGGGTCGCGTCGGGCGGAGGACCATGGAACTTCTTCAACAGCCCGACGTGGAACACATCGTGGATGCGGGCACGTGGCGGCAGGGCGAGACGGACGGCGACGTCGTTGATCAGCTCGGTGATGCGGTAGGGCCCGAAGAAACGTGGCTTGAGCTTGCCGGTGACCGCCTGGAGAAGTGACGACGCCGTGCGCTGGCGAAGGCGAAGGAGTACCCAGTCGCCGACGTTGTAGACCACATGTCGATGGGCCTTGTCGTAGTGAAGCTTCTGGGTGGCTTGAGCTTGTTCCAGGCGGTAGCGAACATCAGCCAAGAACTGATCGCGTTCCTCCATGGACTTAGCAACGGCAGGCACCCGGGACTCGCCTGGCTCGTAGGACCTGATGCTTGGCGGGTCACGCCCATAAACGACGCGGAACGGCGTGTCCTTTAGCGAGGACTGATACGCCATGTTGAATGTATATTCCGCCCACGGGAGCCAGCGGAGCCACTGTCGGGGGCGATCACCTGTAAAGCACCGCAAATACATTATAATGACGCGGTTAGCCGCCTCGGACTGGCCGTCAGACTGGGGGTGGAAGGCCGTCGTCATGTGCATCTTGGCGCCCACCAAGCGCATGAGCTCGCGCCAGAACGTCGAGGTGAAGACGGGGTCGCGGTCGGACACCAAAGACTGCGGCACGCCGTGTAGACGCACGATATCGGCGAAGAAGGCTTGAGCGACAGATTCGGCGGAGTATGGGTGCGCCAATGGAATGAAGTGGGCGTACTTGCTGAACCTGTCCACCACCGTAAGGATGACGGTCTTGCCACGCACCCGTGGCAGTGCCTCGACAAAGTCGAGCGCGACGTCCGTCCAGACCCCCTGCGGCACTGGCAATGGCAAGAGCAAGCCGGCTGGGTGTAGATGTTCCGATTTGTAACGTTGACAGACGTCGCAGGCGCGCACCATGTCCTGCACTAACTTTTTCATGTTAGGAAAATGGAAATCTCGGCGCAGGCGATGAAGCGTGCGCTGTACGCCTTCGTGCCCGTCCTGGTGTATCGCCTCCATGATCTCCTGGACCATCGGCGACGTCGGCGGGAGGTACAGGCGGCCAGCAAACTGGACCAGGCCGTCGACGATCGTCCAGGGCGCCCCACGAGAGCCACCCGCAATCTCCTCCCGCAGGGCGACCAAGCCGGGGTCAGTGTTCTGTAGTTGACGCAGCCGTGCCAGGAAGTCAAAACGTGGAGCGGACAGCACGAGCAGCGTGCCCTCCTCTGGCATGTCACGGCGGGACAGCGCGTCCGCCACGGCGTTGGCCGCCCCGGGCTTGTACTCCACCGTGAAGTCGAAGCCCAATAGCTTGCCCACCCAATGATGCTGTGGGATGGTCGCGAGTCGTTGATCTAGCAGGTACTTGAGGCTGTAGTGGTCGGTCTTGACGACGAAGCGACGCCCCCACAAGTACGGCCGCCAGTGCCGCACGGCATGAACGAGCCCAATGAGCTCGCGCTCGTACGCCGCCAGAGCGCGATGCCGTGGAGCCACCTGCCTGCTGAAAAACGCCACAGGATGCCCGTCTTGCACGAGGACAGCACCGAAACCGTGGGAGGAGGCATCACACTCGACAACGAACGGCTTGAAGTCCGGCATGGCGAGGATGGGCGCCGAGGTCACCGCAGCCTTGAGGGCAGCGAACGCCGCGGCGGCCTCAGGGCCCCATGCGAAACCCTCCTTCGTGGTGAGCGCCGTGAGTGGTGCTGCCACCTCTCCATAGTTGCGGACGAACTTCCTGTAATATCCGGCCAGGCCGAGGAACCCCCGAACCGCGCGCGCTGAGCGGGGTACCGGCCAGTCGTGGATGGCCTGCACCTTGGCCGCATCCATGGCAACGCCGTCTTCCGAGATGGTGTGGCCGAGGTAGGAGATAGCCGTCACCCCGAACGCACACTTGGAGCGCTTGATGAAGAGGTGGTGTTGACGCAGCTCGGTGAGGACGGCACGGAGGTGTCGTAGATGATCCGCCCATGAATGACTATAAATCAAGATGTCGTCAAAGAAAACAAGTACAAAGCGACGGAGGAACGGGCGGAGTACATCATTCATCAGGGACTGGAACGTCGCCGGCGCATTGCACAGGCCGAACGGCATCACCAGGAACTCGTAGAGGCCATCGTGGGTGCGGAACGCCGTCTTGTGGACGTCGGCCGGGTGCATGCGCACCTGGTGGTACCCCGAGCGCAGATCGAGCTTGGTGAAAAACTTGGCGCCGTGGAGTTCATCGAGGAGCTCATCGACGACGGGTATCGGGTAGGCATCCTTGACGGTGAGGGCGTTCAGCGCGCGATAGTCGACGCAAAAACGCCACGAGCCGTCCGGCTTCTTGACGAGAAGCACCGGTGAAGAGAACGCCGACTCGCTGCGACGCACGGTGCCCTGCTCAATCATGGCGGCGCATTGTCGTTCGAGCTCATCCTTGTGCGCCGTCGGGTACCTGTAGGGACGCACAGCCACCGGAGCCGCACCCGGTTTGAGGACGATGCGGTGGGCGCGGCCTCGCGGTGGCGGGAGTCCCTTGGGCTCCTCGAACACGTCGGCGAACGAGTGGAGCAGACCGTCGAGGAGGGGCTCGCTCGCGGTCGTCGTCTGCAGCGTGGGCGCAGCGGGCGACGCCTCGCTGGACCAGCGGACCGGGCGGCCGTTCTGGGTGAACGTCACGACCCGCTCGGTCACATCCCAGGCGATTGGGCTCCCGAGTTGCGCCATCCACTGTGTACCAAGGACGATGTCGTATCCAGCGAGGGGCATGACGTACAAGTCGACGTGGAACGCCATGCCCTCGATGGAGAGCGGTGCTCGACGAATGACGCCCGGGCAGGAGACCTTCTCGCCGTTGGCCACCGTCGCGGTCAGTCGTGGACGTGGCTGCACGTCGAGGCCCGTGCGCTGCGCCGCCGCCTCCCCGATGAAATTGTGGGAGGAGCCGGTGTCCACCAGGGCCACGAACGTCGCGGCGCCCAGCACCACCCGCAGCAGAATCGATCTGCCCACAGGTACGCCAGCCACAGCATGGAGAGAGAATACCGGAGCCTCCATCTCCGGTCCTTCGTCGGCGTCCTCGCCCTCGTCGTCGACACTGTCCAACAAGAACAGGCGTTTGCATACCTTATTGTGGCCCCGGGAGTACTTCTCATCACAGTTGAAGCACAAGCCGAGGCGTCGACGTTCCTCCTGCTCAGATTGGTTGAGCCGACGTATCGGGCGTCCTTCGATGGTCGGAGCAGCCGTAGCTGCTTTGTTCGCTGCGGCCTGGGGTTGGGCCGCTCGCGTCCCTGGCGCTGGCAGTACCGCCCGCGCGGCCGGGTTGGCCGGGAACAAGTAGGGCTCCATCAGCTCGAATTGGCGGGCCAGACTCATGGCGGTTGCCAGATTGGGCGGGTTCTGCTGCTGCACCTGGAGGCTGAGTGGTGGCAGCAGTCCTCCTGTGAAGAGTTGCACCCGCTGGGCCTCATCAAGCCGTCCAGCGCGCGGGAGCAGGGCCTGGAAGCGGTCCTGGTAGTCCTCCACGGTCCCCGTGCGGCGGCACGACGAGAGCTCGAAGAGGGGTGCGGAACGAAGCGGTGGCCCGAAGCGCAAGTTCAGGAGTTCCTTGAAGCGTTCCCAGGTCGGCGTGCCCTCGGTTTCTTGGACGTGGACGTACCAGAGAGACGCGCCATCTTGGAGATTGTAGGAGGCCATCCAAGTGCGTTCTGCCGGCATGACCCGCTGTTGAATGAAAAAAGATTCGCACTTGTTGATGAAGGTCAGCGGATCCGACTTGCCGTCGTAGCGCGGGAACTCCGGCCGCCAGTGCTTGGGCGGGCGATCTTGATGGTGCTCGCCGGATGGCTCCTTGCTTGATGACGAGGACGACCGGTCCCCGGCCAGGGCCGCGATCGCCTGCGTGTTGGCCTCGAGCGCTTTCGTGGTGGCCTCGGAGGAGGCTTGAAGCGCGGCGAGGGTCTTGGCGAGGGCGTCCAGAGTCGATTGGAGGTTGTTGTCACCCATGAGAGCGGCACGCGATGATGCGGGGGAGGGCGATGATGGCGCGGCGGCGGTAGGCGCGGTGGGGGCTGGTGGCGGGCTAGGGTTTATGGTTGGCGGTGCAGCGGCGTTGGAGGAAACCGAGGATCGATTGGATCGTGATACCAGGTTGTCAAGGGCGCTATGATCTAGGGTAGCTGGCCCTCGACTACGCAACTCGTAGTCTCGGTCCGTCGTCTTCTCCGGCGAGGTAACCCTGCCGCAGGCTTGGTCTTCTCCGGCTGGTTGCCCAGGCCGTAGGCTTAAGAGGATAACGAGGAAGATAGATTGATAATTCTTTCTTGACCAAGCGTTCACCGATTACAGCAATATATATATGCGGCCATTGGCCCAACTAACAGGAGTAACAAATCTCCTTTGATTTAGGAACTAATAATAGAAAGCTATCTCTAAAAAACATCCTCAGCCAGTAGCCATGTCCGTGCCTTCAGCTTCGTCTGTTGCGCGCGCCGCGCGCTCAGCGTCGCGCCTGATGTCCCGTGCGCGGCGACGCCTGGCGTAGTGATGTCCAACCATGACAGCTAGGAGATGCTCACGCTTGTATACAACCATCCTCAGCATAGAAAATCATCTAATTTACAATTTGTATTCAAATCACAGACACATGGTCATAAGGAAGCATAAATAATTTAACACACAATGTTTTGTATGCTGCCAGACGTTCAACTTAACAGGTTGTGTGTGGTGGCCATATTGCAACTGTGCATAAAAATAACATGAGATCACCTTCATATCACCGTGCGGCATGGAAGAAGCTCCCATCCAGGTTGCATAAAAAGCATGAACATCAACAACATGTAGTCACATAAAAAGCAATGATAATATTCATAGTAATTATGCACCAGTACACAAGCCTATGATGCCGCATCTCCTGCAGCCAAAAATTAGAAAAAAAAATGCATAAAAATGCGTAAAAATTCAGCCACAAGCAACACTGTTGGAAGCACAAAATCAATTATGTGTACATGACTGAATTAGAATGGCAAGCATTGATTACTTCCTATAGCTGACAACACAAGATTTAAAAGCAATGCACGATCAAGCTTTGCACTTGCCGCTGGACAAGCTGCCTATCCACCGCCTGCAAGTGTTCGTCCAGCAATTGAGAAAAGCACGTGCACAGGTGGAGGGGTTGCTCTCCAATCAGATGAAGGGCGAGCGGCTTCAAGTGATCTGCTCGGCTGCTGGCTCTGCCTGGAACGGACTGGGATGCAGGGAGCACTGCCGCTGAGCCGATGAGGACCTTGCTGCCGCCGCTAGTGCACACATTAGGAGTTGCTGGATCTAAACGATGAGTACACTACCGTGCCTACCCAAGCTCCTGCACTGCAGGGAAAGTAAAAGAAAGAAGATAAGAAGGCACTAAACTCACACCTGCATGTTTCTATCTAAAATTGCATGCATAGAAACCTTGCTGCTAGATTACCGAACTAGCAGCCGCCTACCAGCATCAAAAAATGAGTAGCTAACTATCCAAATACTAAGATTTTAATTTCTATGCATCCAAAAAATAATAAGATTCCATTTTGGAAGACGTAGTACCAAATCGTCCTAGTAAAAAATATTTTTATGCAGCAAAAAATATAATTCACATTCATAAAAAATCCACCTATTCCTCTGTCCTGCTGGCCGCACCCACCCATCCTTGGTGCCGCGAACAGCATCCCAGCAATCCACATATAAGCAATTGAATCAAAGAGAGCAGACACCAGGTAAATCAGAGAAAATTGAAGATGTAGTACCAACTTTTATATGCATAGAAACTCACTAATGTTAGAACAGAAACTCACTTTTATATGCATAGAAACTCATTTTGAGCCTGCATTTGGGGAGCGCAACACGTACAGTCCAATGTTGGAGATTTTATATGTATGCATAGAACAGGTCTAGGCATGTTCCCCTTAAATCACCGAGTGGATGCATAGAAACATAGTAAGCACAAATCAAACATTTCACTCAAGTATAATGAATAGCTTGTATATAGAAATTCATGCATAAACATACATTTTTTTTTGTTCTAATCAGGTTTCAAAACACAGTTAAGCATGCGTAGAAAAGTATACATGCAAGCATAGTAACCAAAGAAAAGCAAAAAAAAATATTGGTGAAAGGCATAGAAACTTATGTTGTCATTGAGCCCAGCTGCCGCATCGTCAAGAGGTGTGGTAACTGCATCAAAACAACACTAAGAATTCAGATCTTGATTCGTGCACATAAAAAACATAAATGAAACAAAGTTGAGATGCGGCATAATGATCTACGCATTGGCGACGCAGTAGTAGTCCCCGTGGCCACCACGACGCTGTCGTCCGTCCTGGCGGACCCGGTGGCCTCGCTGCTCGTCGCGTGGAGAAGGTCAGAAGCAGTTCTGCACCTCCAAATCAATAGTATTGACAATATTAGTATAAAATTTTTCTACAAGTTTCAGTGCACATCACTATAGAAATTAGCACATCACAACCTAATTGAAAAAACAGAAATGCAAAACACCTAAACTGGCATCAAAATACTTGTTTGGATTTAAATATAGTGTTGCCTCATATAGTTGTCAGTCCATTTAATCTTTTCAACGCCAGTCAATAATTGCCAAGATACGCTTCAGCAAAACAAATATAAACAAATTGGCATGCTGCTGCCCTGCTCAAGAGAAGTGACCAGAAGCAAGGCCTTGTTTAGTTGGCAAAATTTTTGGCGAAATGACACTGTAGCAGTTTCGTTGTTATTTGACAATTAGTGTCCAATCATGGTGTAATTAGGCTTAAAAGATTTGTCTCGTCCATTTCGTCTAAACTGTGTAATTAGTTTTATTTTTTATCTATATTTAATGCTTCATGCATGCGTCCAAAGATTCGATGTGACGGGGAATCTGAAAAATTTGGCAAAATTTTTGGCATCTAAACGGTACCCAAGTAGAAAAATACAGAGCAGAGAAATCAATCAGTACCTGCTGTCGTGCTCGAGGGAGGGATGCTGCAGCTCGATTGAAAACTTGAGGAGGCGGCTCCTCTTGGTGGGGAAGATGGCTGCGTACCTAATGTCATGGAGCAAGCAGCCACTGCCCCAGCGGGTGGTCTGTGTGGGAGGACAGCAGATCCACATGCGAAGGTGGCATCTGGCCGGTGCCCTGTCGGGGATGAACAAGCCCCGCCGCATCGGGGATGAACTGCAACGCTGGATGTGGAAGGGGAAGGGGCGTCGTTGCCGCCCGTGGGTGCAGGGAGGTAGGCCACGCTGCCTGTGTGGTGGAGTACGCCAACGACGTGTGCGTGCAGGAGACAACCGCGTGGGGTGGGCTGCCCCGTCGTCGTGGGGTGGGTGGTGGGTCACGCCGCCGTCGTCGGATGAAGCTCATGCACGACCAAATCTGGGGGCGTCGCCGCTACCATCGGTGAAGCACCGTCGCGGCGGAATCAGGTGGGGGAGGGGAGAGTCGTAGCGCAGTCAGGTCGCGCCGCAGCTAGGGCGCGTCGTGCCCGCGCATCTGGCCGCGCCGACGCCGGGGCCACACAGCTGGCCGACCACCGCGACCGCATGTCAGCTGGGGGAGCCTCGCCACCGGATGCAGGGGGCTCGCCGTCGCCACCAATAGATGCGTCAGGGCTGTGCGCAGGGCCGCCATGTTCCATGCCTCATGTTACGATACTGGAGAAGGGAGCCGCAGAGCGCGATGTCCGGGCCACGCCGCCGTCGGGGGCCGCTAAGCGCGCTGGCAGGCCACGTAGCTGTCAAAGGCCGTTGAGAGCGCTGGGCGGGCTGCGCCGCCGGCAGAAGGAGAGCAGCAGCCGGGGAGGGGGGGGGGGGGGGGGGGGCGCCGCGGTTGGGGAAGAGGCACCATCAGGAAGGAGCTGGAGAGGAGGCCACCATGCTCGGCAGACCGCCGGCGAGGAAGGAAACGTGCCGCCGGATCTGGGGCCTTGATTAGATACCCAAATTCACTCCCAAATTTCATTATAAAAAAGAAAATTCTCTATCACATTAAAATATCGACACATATATAGAGTACTAAATGTAGATGAAATCAAAAACTAATTGTACAGTTTTGTTGTACTTTGCGAGACGAATATTTTAAGCCTAATTAATCAATATTTGGACAATTATTACCAAATAAAAACAAAATTGCTATAGTGTGATGGGACATTTACTATGCAAAGTTTGGTTCCTAAATTTGGGATCTACGCCTTGTTTAGTTTGCCTCAAAATTCCAAGTTTTTTCACTCTCTCTCCATCACATCAATTTTTAGCCGCTTGCATGGAGTATTAAATGTAGGTAAAAAAATAACTAATTACACAGTTTAGTTGGAAATCACGAGATGAATCTTTTGAGCCTAGTTGGTCCATGATTAGACAATATTTGCCAAATAAAACGAAAATGATACTATTCATCGGGTTGAAATTTTCTGCAATCTAAACAAGGCCCTAAACAAGGGCTGGAAGCTGAACCGCAGGTTGTGTGGTGGGAGGAGAGAGATTTTAAAATGGCCAACAGATGAGACAGAGGGAGACGCCGAGACAGGGTGTGGATTGGTGGGGCCATGGGGCAGACTTTCTATGGCATTGGCGGGCCCACGTGGGTGCGTCGTCCACGCACAATGGGAAGGCTCGGTGACCGGCTGGCTTGTTGGTTTGGTTGGACCTGATGTTTGGGCTGGGGCTGGGGCTTCCACTGACTATCGGAAGCCCTATGCTCCTAATAACATACCAATATATAGGGCTGGGCTATTGGGAGCCCAGGGCTATAAATAGGTATTGGAAGCCTCAGCCAGCCATCTCACCCAGTCTCCTACGAAGTTGATGCGCGCGCACGTGGAGGACCCTCTGGAGACCCAACAGATCGGACGCATAAAATTCTAGGTTAGGCTGCGCAGAAATATTTTTACCGCGACAATACATAAAATCTAGTGGTTGCATGAATTAAAACCAATTCGTTCCCGTATAAAAACCTCTTCGCGAGCAAGACATTACACCTGACAGTATCTGACGCAGGCTGACACATGCTGACACATGTGTGCGTCTACTCTAATCTCTTCCATTTTTTCATGATAATTCCTCAACCAAGCATCCGATTAAAAAAAGCGTTCCCAGGTCGGCGTGCCCTCGGTTTCTTGGACGTGGACGTACCAGAGAGACGCGCCATCTTGGAGATTGTAGGAGGCCATCCAAGTGCGTTCTGCCGGCATGACCCGCTGTTGAATGAAAAAAGATTCGCACTTGTTGATGAAGGTCAGCGGATCCGACTTGCCGTCGTAGCGCGGGAACTCCGGCCGCCAGTGCTTGGGCGGGCGATCTTGATGGTGCTCGCCGGATGGCTCCTTGCTTGATGACGAGGACGACCGGTCCCCGGCCAGGGCCGCGATCGCCTGCGTGTTGGCCTCGAGCGCTTTCGTGGTGGCCTCGGAGGAGGCTTGAAGCGCGGCGAGGGTCTTGGCGAGGGCGTCCAGAGTCGATTGGAGGTTGTTGTCACCCATGAGAGCGGCACGCGATGATGCGGGGGAGGGCGATGATGGCGCGGCGGCGGTAGGCGCGGTGGGGGCTGGTGGCGGGCTAGGGTTTATGGTTGGCGGTGCAGCGGCGTTGGAGGAAACCGAGGATCGATTGGATCGTGATACCAGGTTGTCAAGGGCGCTATGATCTAGGGTAGCTGGCCCTCGACTACGCAACTCGTAGTCTCGGTCCGTCGTCTTCTCCGGCGAGGTAACCCTGCCGCAGGCTTGGTCTTCTCCGGCTGGTTGCCCAGGCCGTAGGCTTAAGAGGATAACGAGGAAGATAGATTGATAATTCTTTCTTGACCAAGCGTTCACCGATTACAGCAATATATATATGCGGCCATTGGCCCAACTAACAGGAGTAACAAATCTCCTTTGATTTAGGAACTAATAATAGAAAGCTATCTCTAAAAAACATCCTCAGCCAGTAGCCATGTCCGTGCCTTCAGCTTCGTCTGTTGCGCGCGCCGCGCGCTCAGCGTCGCGCCTGATGTCCCGTGCGCGGCGACGCCTGGCGTAGTGATGTCCAACCATGACAGCTAGGAGATGCTCACGCTTGTATACAACCATCCTCAGCATAGAAAATCATCTAATTTACAATTTGTATTCAAATCACAGACACATGGTCATAAGGAAGCATAAATAATTTAACACACAATGTTTTGTATGCTGCCAGACGTTCAACTTAACAGGTTGTGTGTGGTGGCCATATTGCAACTGTGCATAAAAATAACATGAGATCACCTTCATATCACCGTGCGGCATGGAAGAAGCTCCCATCCAGGTTGCATAAAAAGCATGAACATCAACAACATGTAGTCACATAAAAAGCAATGATAATATTCATAGTAATTATGCACCAGTACACAAGCCTATGATGCCGCATCTCCTGCAGCCAAAAATTAGAAAAAAAAATGCATAAAAATGCGTAAAAATTCAGCCACAAGCAACACTGTTGGAAGCACAAAATCAATTATGTGTACATGACTGAATTAGAATGGCAAGCATTGATTACTTCCTATAGCTGACAACACAAGATTTAAAAGCAATGCACGATCAAGCTTTGCACTTGCCGCTGGACAAGCTGCCTATCCACCGCCTGCAAGTGTTCGTCCAGCAATTGAGAAAAGCACGTGCACAGGTGGAGGGGTTGCTCTCCAATCAGATGAAGGGCGAGCGGCTTCAAGTGATCTGCTCGGCTGCTGGCTCTGCCTGGAACGGACTGGGATGCAGGGAGCACTGCCGCTGAGCCGATGAGGACCTTGCTGCCGCCGCTAGTGCACACATTAGGAGTTGCTGGATCTAAACGATGAGTACACTACCGTGCCTACCCAAGCTCCTGCACTGCAGGGAAAGTAAAAGAAAGAAGATAAGAAGGCACTAAACTCACACCTGCATGTTTCTATCTAAAATTGCATGCATAGAAACCTTGCTGCTAGATTACCGAACTAGCAGCCGCCTACCAGCATCAAAAAATGAGTAGCTAACTATCCAAATACTAAGATTTTAATTTCTATGCATCCAAAAAATAATAAGATTCCATTTTGGAAGACGTAGTACCAAATCGTCCTAGTAAAAAATATTTTTATGCAGCAAAAAATATAATTCACATTCATAAAAAATCCACCTATTCCTCTGTCCTGCTGGCCGCACCCACCCATCCTTGGTGCCGCGAACAGCATCCCAGCAATCCACATATAAGCAATTGAATCAAAGAGAGCAGACACCAGGTAAATCAGAGAAAATTGAAGATGTAGTACCAACTTTTATATGCATAGAAACTCACTAATGTTAGAACAGAAACTCACTTTTATATGCATAGAAACTCATTTTGAGCCTGCATTTGGGGAGCGCAACACGTACAGTCCAATGTTGGAGATTTTATATGTATGCATAGAACAGGTCTAGGCATGTTCCCCTTAAATCACCGAGTGGATGCATAGAAACATAGTAAGCACAAATCAAACATTTCACTCAAGTATAATGAATAGCTTGTATATAGAAATTCATGCATAAACATACATTTTTTTTTGTTCTAATCAGGTTTCAAAACACAGTTAAGCATGCGTAGAAAAGTATACATGCAAGCATAGTAACCAAAGAAAAGCAAAAAAAAATATTGGTGAAAGGCATAGAAACTTATGTTGTCATTGAGCCCAGCTGCCGCATCGTCAAGAGGTGTGGTAACTGCATCAAAACAACACTAAGAATTCAGATCTTGATTCGTGCACATAAAAAACATAAATGAAACAAAGTTGAGATGCGGCATAATGATCTACGCATTGGCGACGCAGTAGTAGTCCCCGTGGCCACCACGACGCTGTCGTCCGTCCTGGCGGACCCGGTGGCCTCGCTGCTCGTCGCGTGGAGAAGGTCAGAAGCAGTTCTGCACCTCCAAATCAATAGTATTGACAATATTAGTATAAAATTTTTCTACAAGTTTCAGTGCACATCACTATAGAAATTAGCACATCACAACCTAATTGAAAAAACAGAAATGCAAAACACCTAAACTGGCATCAAAATACTTGTTTGGATTTAAATATAGTGTTGCCTCATATAGTTGTCAGTCCATTTAATCTTTTCAACGCCAGTCAATAATTGCCAAGATACGCTTCAGCAAAACAAATATAAACAAATTGGCATGCTGCTGCCCTGCTCAAGAGAAGTGACCAGAAGCAAGTAGAAAAATACAGAGCAGAGAAATCAATCAGTACCTGCTGTCGTGCTCGAGGGAGGGATGCTGCAGCTCGATTGAAAACTTGAGGAGGCGGCTCCTCTTGGTGGGGAAGATGGCTGCGTACCTAATGTCATGGAGCAAGCAGCCACTGCCCCAGCGGGTGGTCTGTGTGGGAGGACAGCAGATCCACATGCGAAGGTGGCATCTGGCCGGTGCCCTGTCGGGGATGAACAAGCCCCGCCGCATCGGGGATGAACTGCAACGCTGGATGTGGAAGGGGAAGGGGCGTCGTTGCCGCCCGTGGGTGCAGGGAGGTAGGCCACGCTGCCTGTGTGGTGGAGTACGCCAACGACGTGTGCGTGCAGGAGACAACCGCGTGGGGTGGGCTGCCCCGTCGTCGTGGGGTGGGTGGTGGGTCACGCCGCCGTCGTCGGATGAAGCTCATGCACGACCAAATCTGGGGGCGTCGCCGCTACCATCGGTGAAGCACCGTCGCGGCGGAATCAGGTGGGGGAGGGGAGAGTCGTAGCGCAGTCAGGTCGCGCCGCAGCTAGGGCGCGTCGTGCCCGCGCATCTGGCCGCGCCGACGCCGGGGCCACACAGCTGGCCGACCACCGCGACCGCATGTCAGCTGGGGGAGCCTCGCCACCGGATGCAGGGGGCTCGCCGTCGCCACCAATAGATGCGTCAGGGCTGTGCGCAGGGCCGCCATGTTCCATGCCTCATGTTACGATACTGGAGAAGGGAGCCGCAGAGCGCGATGTCCGGGCCACGCCGCCGTCGGGGGCCGCTAAGCGCGCTGGCAGGCCACGTAGCTGTCAAAGGCCGTTGAGAGCGCTGGGCGGGCTGCGCCGCCGGCAGAAGGAGAGCAGCAGCCGGGGAGGGGGGGGGGGGGGGGCGCCGCGGTTGGGGAAGAGGCACCATCAGGAAGGAGCTGGAGAGGAGGCCACCATGCTCGGCAGACCGCCGGCGAGGAAGGAAACGTGCCGCCGGATCTGGGGCCTTGATTAGATACCCAAATTCACTCCCAAATTTCATTATAAAAAAGAAAATTCTCTATCACATTAAAATATCGACACATATATAGAGTACTAAATGTAGATGAAATCAAAAACTAATTGTACAGTTTTGTTGTACTTTGCGAGACGAATATTTTAAGCCTAATTAATCAATATTTGGACAATTATTACCAAATAAAAACAAAATTGCTATAGTGTGATGGGACATTTACTATGCAAAGTTTGGTTCCTAAATTTGGGATCTACGCCTTGTTTAGTTTGCCTCAAAATTCCAAGTTTTTTCACTCTCTCTCCATCACATCAATTTTTAGCCGCTTGCATGGAGTATTAAATGTAGGTAAAAAAATAACTAATTACACAGTTTAGTTGGAAATCACGAGATGAATCTTTTGAGCCTAGTTGGTCCATGATTAGACAATATTTGCCAAATAAAACGAAAATGATACTATTTATTGGGTTGAAATTTTCTGCAATCTAAACAAGGCCCTAAACAAGGGCTGGAAGCTGAACCGCAGGTTGTGTGGTGGGAGGAGAGAGATTTTAAAATGGCCAACAGATGAGACAGAGGGAGACGCCGAGACAGGGTGTGGATTGGTGGGGCCATGGGGCAGACTTTCTATGGCATTGGCGGGCCCACGTGGGTGCGTCGTCCACGCACAATGGGAAGGCTCGGTGACCGGCTGGCTTGTTGGTTTGGTTGGACCTGATGTTTGGGCTGGGGCTGGGGCTTCCACTGACTATCGGAAGCCCTATGCCCCTAATAACATACCAATATATATATATATATATATATATATATATATATATATATATATATATATATATATATATATATATATAAAGTGCGTCAGATGTCGACAACATTTGTAACCATTTTCTATTTAGCCTTTATTTATAATGGCTGACGTTTCCCGGTGCTTTGGTTTTACATCGTATTTTATGGTTTCAATGTACCTTTCCACGTAATAAAATTTTTAATGACCCTAGGCAGCGGTCCATTGAATTGGAGAATAGTGGCAACGGATTATTAGCATCCAAATCCATAGGTATAAACCCGAGGAAAAAAATCTAAATCCAAACCTACCGTAATACAAAATCATTAATTGTTGGAATTTATATGGGCTTGGCCCAATAACCAATTGTGAAATTCCTAATAATTCTCAAAGGCCCATTCATGTGAGCAAGAGGGGATGTGGGAACTCTTTAGTACCACCTTGCTGGTTGAAGTGGAGGTAGTCATACTTAAATATGGAAGTTCTCCCCACTTCCTCAAGTCTAGTGTGAGGAGGAGTAAGAGAAGTCCACACGCGCGCGCGCTCATCTCGCCGGGCGGGATGCGGGTGCGCGGTAGTTGCGTGAATGGGTTCGCCGAAATCCGGCTCGTCGCCTTGCGGGAGCGCGATCTCGGGGTGCGGGTGCGCGGTACCTGCGTGAATGGTCCGCCGATATCCGGCTCGTCACCTTGCGGAAGCGCGATCACCTTTTGCTATTTTCGTTTTTTGATTTTTTGGCCTTCAAGTTGCATGAGTCCAAATCGGTTACAAATTAAGAGTCCTAAATCAATTTAGATCGTGATCGCAACACGAGATTGGTTGGACAGGACTATATAAGCAACCTGTCGGCCACGTCAAAACATATCCAGTTAATCCTAGGGTTTTTGCCTCTACTCGCTATTGCGCCGCCGTTGTAGCTACTCCAGTCCGATTGTTTGCGTGCACCAGCGACCGGGTGAGCAGGTCTCCGGAACCCTCGTCTTTGCGATCCTGCACCGGGAGAAGACGAATAAGGTTTTTGGGAAGCGTTCTTCGCGCGACTGCTCCCAAAGCTTCCACAACGGCTCGTCTTCCGAAGGGTGCATCGGCGCGTCGGCTTCGTCGTGCTAGAGCTCGCGGGGTCGTCATCAAGAATAATCCTCCGCCTCTCATCGACGACTTTGATGACGACTTCAACATCGACGACATCGACATCAGCGATCTCGCTCCATCACCACCACCATCTACATCTTCAACACCATCTACTACTACTACAACCATAAGGTATAATTCTCTTTATCTATTTTTGACGTCCGTACAATCTAATCTATCTGCTGGACTATCAATGCTTGTCATGTTGATGCTGTGGAATATGCTGATCTGCTATACTAGTATACCATACATGTTTAATCTAGTTCATATATTTGTCATGATTTATGTTCTAGATTTAATCATGCTTTTAATCTGGAAATTGCCTAATTATTTAACATTAATGACCAATTCAATCCAATCCAGTTGCTCTTCGGTCTAAATCCACCCAATATGATCCAATAATAATTTAAAACACTCTTATTACTATATATACATTCAATGTTAATATCTAGACCTTAGAATTTAAAAGCCTGTCTTTGAGACCTTAAAAATTAGCAAACTCGATTAAAATTTGTTAGAGATGCGTAAGTATGCGACTGCCCATTACTTTGTGCAGACCAATATGACCAGACATATATGTGCTTTCACATTGAAAACTGGACCATACAGAATTGAAACCGAGTTCACACCTTAGAATTTTATAGAGATATTGACTAAAGTTTATTGGAGATGATTCAATACAATTGCCCGCTACTTTGCAGATTGTTGAGACTAGGTATTTAAGTGGACCTGTCATGGCCAAATCGAGCCATGATGGGCTACGGAGGCATCAGACCCAAGACAGGCCAATTGGACCGTGAACAGCACCTGTGGGTACTGTAGCGCGCTGGACAACCATCTAGATATAGAATTAGGAAGATATAGCTACGTGAATACATGTCGAGCCAGTTGCTATGCCGTAGGGAGGATCAGGACAATGTCTAAGAAGCCCTCGAGCAACACCAATATTGCCCTGCGATGCTGCGATACAAAAAAGAGGAGCACCATCTATAGAGATGAATAACCCAAAGATGGATCATGTGGAAAGTGTTAAGTAATTAGGCAATTTTTAGATTAAAACTAGAATATAAATCATGTAAAACAGATGATCTAAATCAAGTATGTATAGCATACTAGCATGACAGATCAACATATTGGATAGTATGAACGATAAGATTATATCACCAGAATTATACCTGCCGACTATAGCTATAGTCGTTGGTGATGCAGATGGTGGTGATGATGGAACAAGGTCGATGTCGAAGTCGTCGATGTTGAAGTCGTCGTCAAAGTCGTCAATGAGAGGTGGAGGAAGAGCTCGACGCAGTTGACGACGAATACGCCGGGACGTAGCGCCGCCTGACTTGGATGGAAGACGACCCGTTGTGAAAGTTGGTAGTAGTCGCGCAGATAGCGCTTTCCAAAAACCATATTCGTCTTCTCTCGGTCGCTGGTGCACGTAAGCGATCGGACTGTAGTAGCTACGTTGGCAGCGCAACAACGAGAAGACGCAAAAACTCTAGGTCAATTAGATATGTTTTGGCGTGGCCTCTAGGTTGCTTATATAGTCCTCTCCAACCGACCTCGTGTCGTTTTAGGACTCTTAATTTGTAACCGTTTAGAACTCAGCAACTTGAAGGCCAAGAAACCAAAAACTAAAACTGCAAAAGGAGACCGCACTCCCACAAGGCGAGGAGCCGAATTTCGGTGGACCATTCCCGCAGGTG
Source organism: Saccharum spontaneum (assembly GCA_022457205.1). Classification (NCBI taxonomy): domain Eukaryota; kingdom Viridiplantae; phylum Streptophyta; class Magnoliopsida; order Poales; family Poaceae; genus Saccharum; species Saccharum spontaneum. Next base: position 21,390,926 of record CM039598.1, on the reverse strand, counting down.
CCACGCGCCCACGCCCTTTGCCACGCCCCGCCTGGCCGGCGAGGCGAGGCGAGCGAGCGCGTGCGTGTGGGCTTCTCTTTCTCCTCTTCACACTAGACTTGAGGAAGTAGAGAAGACTTCCATATTTATCTTCACTTAAACAAATAAGTTGGTACTAAAGAGTTCTCACATCCCCCTTGCTCACATGAATGAGCCTTTGAGATTTATTAGGAATTTTACAATTGGTTATTGTGCCAAGCCCATATAAATTCCAACAATCCCCCACCAGATCTCAAATACCCATTTAGAGATTTTCCTGTTCTCGCTATTGTTTGATATACCAGTGTTTCAGCAGAGACTGTGAAGTTGAACTTCCGCCTAGAACTTCAAGCTACACTCATCCACAACTTGAACAATGGACTACGCCTTGAATTGCAAGTTTTGTACGAATGAGCTTTACTCAAAGCCAAACTAGTACTTGGGCTGCCAGTAGCCTTACTCAGTGGGTGGAGCTTATACGCCATACTCCTTGGTCTCTTCATGAACTTACTAGAGATCACCCAAATCTCATAGACTACGATGTTTTACAGTCGGACTCATATAGGTATGTTATTTTAAGAATGCTCTGTAGGACAACACCTTCGCTTGTTAAAGCCAATAGAACATATTAAGGTATTAGCCAACCTACCATACTGTGCATCAACGCTTTGAGAATATTGCATCTTCACAGACAGAGGGTTATAATCATACTCTCCTCAGTTTGCCAAAAGTTTATTTTCCTAGATCCTTAGTCACGGGATCTCCGATCAAAAAGGTTGGGTTACTACAACTGCAAACTCACATGGGTCTCATACCCATCTCCCTTGATGCGACTTCTATTCCATTCCGTGATAGCCCTTTTGTAAAGGGATATGCCAGGTTTTTGTCTATTTCTATATAAGCCACAATTATTACTCCAGAGTTTCTCAACTTCCTGACAGACTTCAGACGTCTTATAACGTGTCTTGTTGACTTCGCATTATCGTTAGCAGTATTTACTTTAGTGATCACTATTTGAATATCACAGTTTATAAGAATAGCCGGTATTGGTTTTTCAATCACTGGTAAGTTATTCAAGAGCTCACGCAGCCACTCTGCATCTGCAAAAGATGTATCTAAAGTAGTAAGTTCTGCTTCCATGGTTGATTTAGTCAAAATAGTCTGTTTACAAGACCTTCATAGCACTACACCACCTCCAAGAGTAAAAACATACCCACTAGTGGCGTAGATTTGATCAATATTAGAAATTCAGTTCGCATCACTATATCCCTCTAGCACAGCTGGGTGCCTATAATAGTGAATCCCAAAACTCAGAGTACCTTTGAGATAATGCAAGACCATTTCAAGTGCATGCCAATGATCATTACCCGGGTTGGACATGTACCTACTCAACTTGCACAAGACAAAAGAGATATCTGGTCTGGTTGCGCTAGCTAGATACATGAGTGAACCAATTATCTGAGAATATCTTAATTGATCTCTAGCAATCTTCTTATTCTTTCTCAATGTCACACTAGGATCATAAGGTGTTGGAGAAGACTTGCTATCCATAAAGCCAAACCAGCTCAATACCTTCTTAATATAGTGAAATTGTGACAAGGTAATCTCACTATCTTCTTTAATTAGTTTAATGTTTAGAATTACATCAGCTTCTCCTAGATCTTTCATATCAAAACTCTTTGACAAAAAAGACCTGACCTCATTAATAATATCAATGTTTGTTCCAAAGGTTAGAATATCATCAACATATAAACATAATATAACAGATTGACCCCCACCATGTCGATAATACACACACCTATCAACCTCATTAACAGCAAAGCCTGCACCAGTTAAAGTAGTGTCAAACTTCTCATGCCATTGTTTAGGTGCTTGTTTCAAGCCATACAAAGACTTCAGTAACTTACACACCTTCTGCTCTTCACCTTTTACTACAAACCCATCAGGCTGATCCATATAAATCTCCTCATCCAACTCTCCATTAAAAAAAGTTGTCTTCACGTCCATTTGATGAACGAGAAGACCATACGAGGTAGCCAGAGAAGGTAGCACTCGAATAGTGGTCATTCTAGCAACATGTGAATAAGTATCAAAGAAATCCTCGCCTTCCTTCTGGGTATAACCCTTAGCCACAAGCCGAGCCTTGTACTTATCAATAGTACCATCAAGACTAAGCTTCTTAAACACCTACTTATACTCGATTGGTTTACAACCAAAAGGTAGCTCAGATAGCTTTCAAGTTCCATTAGAAAGAATTGAGTCCATCTCACTACGAACAGTTTTTTTCCAATCATCTACATCTGGAGATGCATATGCCTCTGTAATAGAGGTAGGAGTATTATCCACAAGATACACAATGAAATCATCACCAAAGGATTTTGCAATCCTTTGTCTCTTGTTCCTCACAAGAACTTCATTATCATTCTCCTCAAGGACTTCTTAAGGTGGTTGCTAAAATGACTCTGAAAGCATCTAGGCCCCGAGAGTTGGTTTTGGCAATTAATGACAACGCTTTATTACCATGACTAACGTGTGTTTTGCAGAAACTTTGGTAAGTTAGGTCATGGAGGTGATACCTGCTTTGGGCACCATGGTATTCATGCCCCTTAATGGAAATCGTTTCGGTTTTCAAAGGAGTGACGTCAAGATTAAGGACGGTTAGTTCCGGATGTCAAGGTGTTGAGTTACATTCAGAATAGTCGTTAGGATCTTCGTTTATCTCTTTTGGCCGTACTATAAAGGGGAGCATGAGCGGGTAGCTTGACCTAGGTAAGTCTTATGTTTAGGTGTGGTGCACACTTGCCAAACTTAGAACTAGGCAGCTCTAGAATAGCTCAAAGTTTAGTTGGAAGCAACTTGGTTCAAGTTGCGTCGTGTTTCGGAGAGTTTAGAAGGTTTTTTCCCTTGACCGGACGCGGTTCTCGGCTTGACCGGACGCGTCCGCTCAGTTCAAAACCGCGACTGCGTTTCGGCACTGACGACCGGACGCGGGCCTTGAAAGGACCGGACGTGGTGGTCAGGGCCGACACGTGTCACTTGAGGGAAACCTTCCGATCGGACGTGACCTGGGTGTGATCGGCGCGTCCGGTCACGTTCCAGTAAGGTTCTACGACGACCGGACGCGTCCGGTCATCACCGATCGGACGCGGCCGCGCGTCCGGTCTCGTTACAGTAAGCTCCCTGCATGACTGAACGCGTCCGGTCACCCCTGACCAGCGCGTCTGGTCACTCAGCCGAAATTTTAGAATTTTGACCGTTACGAGCGACCGGCGCGTCTGGTCACCCCGTATTTTGTGAGTTGGTAGGTAACGGTTCGTTTCGACTGTGGGGTGTATAAATACATCCCCACCACCTCTTTTAGAGGTCTCTTGCTCATTTGTTCAGCTGAGAAACACCTTTGGAGTGCAAGAGCTCTAGTGACGAGTGTGATTTGAGAATCAAAGTTTGAGAGTTCCTCACTAGCGATTTGAGAGTAGCAAGTGTGCTTCCACCTTCTCATTAGGCTCGTTGTGGTCAAGTGAGAGTTCTAGCTTGTTACTCTTGGTGATTGCCATCACCTAGACGGCTTGGTGGTGATTGGGAGTTTGGTGATCATCCGGCGGAGCTTGTGGATGACCCAACTCATCTTGTGAGCGGTTTTGGGCGATTCACCGCGACGGAGTGTCGAAAAATCAGCCCGTAGAGAGCACTTGATCCTTGCATGGATCAAGGGGGAGCTACACCCTTGCGCGGGTGCTCCAACGAGGACTAGTGGGGAGTGGCGACTCTCCGATACCTCGGAAAAACATCGCTGTGTTCCTTGCCCTTACTTTCAAGCATTTACATTCTCGTATTTACATTCATTGCTTGATTTACTTTCCTAGAATTGCCATGCTAGACTAGGATTGGAAACTAGGGTGCAAAACTTTTTACCGGTAGAATCTTTAGGAACACAAGTAGGCACTAGGGGTGAATTCTGGCTTGTAGGATTTAATTCTTGCAATTATTTTTTAGAAAAGCCCAATTCACCCCCCTCTTGGGCATCTTGATCCTTTCAATTGGTATCGGAGCCGAGTTGCTCCTAATTTAGGCTTTACCGCCTAGAGCAAGATGTCTAACAGGGAAGGACCACCTCCCACCTTTGAGGGGGATGATTTTCCATATTAGAAAATCCGTATGGAGGCGTATCTCGAAGCCATAGATGTTGGGTGTCTTAGAGCCGCAACCCAAGGGCTTCCTGCTATCAAGGATCCCGCAAACCCAATTGGTGACGAGGAGAAGTACGACTGGTGGAATGCAAAGTCCAAAAATGCACTCTACCGGGGCTTAGGCAAGGATATCTTCAATCGTGTGCGTAATGCAAAGAACACTCATGAATTGTGGGAAAACCTTTGTGCTCTCCATGAGGGAACTAAGAGTGAGCGTGAGGAACACTATCATATTGCTTTAAAGAAAATTAATTCTTTTGAGATGCTTCCTAAAGAAAGTGCTAATGACATGTACACTCGATTGAATGTTCTTGTAGAGGACCTCAATGCTCTTGGGCTCACTCAAATGAGCCAATCGGATGTTGCAAGGAAGATCTTGAGTGTTCTTCCCATTGAGAAGTATGGTCACATTGTCACCGTGCTTCATCAAAGTGATCTTTCCACCGCAACACTGACACAAGTATTGGGGAAGATCAATGCTCATGAGATGTACATGCACATCACTCCGGAAGAGGGCTCATCATCTTCCAAGAAGAAAGACTTGGCCTTCAAAGCTAGCCATGACAAGAAGAAGAAGAAGGGCCAAGCCATGATGGTGCAAGAGAGCTCAAGTGAAAGTAATGTTGATGATGAATCACTTGCACTCATGGTGAGAAAGACCACCAAAATGCTAAAGAAACTCAACAAGAGTGGCATCAAGTTCGATGGCAAGAAAAAGAAATTCTTCACAAGTAGCAAAAGGAAGCCAATCTCGGAGATGGATTGCTAAAATTGTGGTGAACTTGGCCACTTAGCTCATCAATGCCCTAGACCACCAAAAGACAAGTACAAAAACAAGAACAAGGGCAAGAAAAATGATTCAAGTGATGAAGAAGAGGAGAGGAAGAAAAATAAGCCATACAAGAAGAAGGATGGCAAGAAGGAGTTCCACAAGAAGAAAAAGGGAGGAAAGGCATACATTGTTGGTGATTGGCTCACCGATGTTGAATCATCTTGTGAGTCCTCCGAAGATGAAAGCAATGATGAGAAAGAAAAGGTTGCCGCATTTGTGATGGGGCCATCATCTTCACTGGCATCTTCATCACCGCCTTCACCGCCTCCTTCACCATCATCGTCCACTACTCACCTATGCCTTATGGCCAAGGGTGAACGAAAGGTAAAAAACCATGGAAAGGCATACATTGTTGGTGATTGGCTCACCGATATTGAATCATCTTGTGAGTCCTCCGAAGATGAAAGCAATGATGAGAAAGAAAAGGTTGCCGCATTTGTGATGGGGCCATCATCTTCACCGACATCTTCATCACCGCCTTCACCGCCTCCTTCACCATCATCGTCCAGTACTCACTTATGCCTTATGGCCAAGGGTGAACGAAAGGTACAAAACCATGATAGTGATGATGATGATGATAGTGATAGTGATGATGAATATGATGCACCTTCTTATGATGAACTTGTAAACTTGTTGAACAAATACACTAAAGTCATAAGAAGGACAAGAAATGAAAATGATAAACTTCAAAATGAAAATGAATCACTCTCATCTAAGCTTGAAAGTGCTCAAAAGGCTAGTGGTGAGCTTAAAGATCAAATTGAAGTTATGTCTTCCACTCTCAAGGAGCTCAAAACTTCAAATAAAGAGCTTAGAGATCAACATGATAAACTTGAGAAGAAGCATGATGAGCTCATCACTAGACATAACTCTCTAAAAGACAAATACACCACATTGAAAATTGACTATGATAGTCTTGTGGTTGCTAATGAACTTGCTCTTGAGACACATGATGCTACTAACAAAGTTGTTAAGTGTGATATAGCTACATCATGTGATGACTTGATCATTGAAAGCATTGAGTAAGGTTCTAGTAGCAAAGGCAAGAGTGTGGTTGAGTCAAGCAACTATGATGATTATTGTTGACGGTCCTTAAGTATCAAATATAATTGTCAACTAAACATGGAAAATGATCAATATGCACCAAACATCTAGAATTAGGGTTTTATCTGACAGAATTCCATGAGTTTTGGTGTTTATCTATTTCTGCAGGGAGTTATCAGATAATATGGAAAAGAGGTCCACATGTCGGGTTAATGACGGGAAAATTACTTGGCACACAATTATCTTACATCTAGAAGATTCCAGGAGCCACGGGAACGAACGGGAGCCGTAACGGGCCAGGACACAGGGCGCCCGCCCTGTGCCCTAGGGCGCCCGCCCTGCCCCTCGGGCCAATCAGCTTCTGCCTCGCGGATTATGCTCCACCGCCTCTCTAGATCAAGGAAAACCGTCCGTTCTAAGTCGGTTTGATCCGACGGTCCAGATTCATTTGAAAGGGCTATATAAGCAAGGCACCACCACCCCAGGGGGGAGGAGAAATCATTATCAGAGGAAGCCAGAAAAGTTAGGGTTTAGGAAGTTCTCTCCCGCAGAGAATTAGAAGTAGCTACTCCATTGTTCTTCAAGTCTTATAGGTTTGATTAGATAGAATTAGAGAAGTAGAGCATTCAAGCTCTGGATTTCGGATCTTCATCAATAAAGATTGGTATTATTTCATATCATTCTCTACTACTTTATTCTAATTGCATTATGTCTCTGTTTATTATGTTCTTAGTTTACTCTAGTTCTATAATTGATATAGTTATGATTGATAATGAGTTTATGTATGAGTTTGCAAAGCGCTTAGCTCTTACCTCGAGGGAGTTAAGTGGTAGATCATATGTGGGCGTGGTGCTTAGATATTATTTACCTGCAAATGTATCCTATTGGCCGGGTTGTGTGGTAGTTCGCGATAGTGACAGCTTCGTTGATTCTTATATAGTCCACCCTCCGTTGATAGGACAGGCAGAATTTGTATTGCAGAGTAAGTCTTACTATGTTCTGATTTACTTTAGCAATGTTCCTTATACATAAATAAAGAGTCTTTTATGCTATATATGATCTTGTAGAATGTTTAGAGTAGATTGTGACTTAGTAGATAGTAGATACTTAGAATCCATTCTCTAGCTAATCCGACGTCACCTTATATCAATATGGAGTAGTCTATTTCTAATCGCTGTGTTATTTACCCATGAGCTTATAATTCATTATCTTTATTTATGGCTTACCCCCTGCCAAAGCAAGTGACTGTGTGACGAGTTTCTCATTAGTAATCATGTTTAGCAAAGTTGATCTCTAGTCTATGTCATTCTACACCTGCTTTCACCGTTCTCTTAAGCAAAATATAAATAACGATACCCGGAATACTTTTCCTGGTGAAATGCTATAATGAGGTATTTTATCTGTGCGCTTGCGGATAGAATAGATTATCTTCTAAAGAGCCCTTTACATTTATAAATACCTATGTACACTCTGGCACCATGCTGGGGATGACAACCTAGTATTTAAGTGGTGTTAGTAAGTGTCAACAAGCATTTCTGGCGCCGTTGCCGGGGATCAGTAATGAAAGTCAGGAAGTCATCAAGGTTATTCACATAAAATTTTTTAAACTAGACTATTGAGAAAAATTGCAAAAACAGCTACTAAGTGAGAAATCATAACAAGGCACCTCTACTTTGGCAGGATTCACCCTGTTGTTTTTCTATGTTTATATTTTTATACAGGGTATATCAGGATTGACTTTGGTACATTCAACTCTTCATCATTAGAACCAAAGCAATCAAAAAGAAGAAGCTAGTCACCATTTGTTGAAGCTATGGCACAAAAGACGTTACAAGAATTCTCTGCTCCAACTCTTGAGAACATTCCAACTGGTCCAAGAATTGAAGCAGAAGAAGAAGAAGAAGCACCCGAGTTTGAGCTCAAGTCAAGCCTCATCAATTTGGTGCAAGCTACACAATTCACTAGAAAGGTACACGAAGATGCAAATGCACATCTGCAGAATTTACTGGAGATTGGAAGCACAATCCGCATCAACGGTGTTCACAAGGACGTCATACTACTTCGCCTCTTTCCATTCTCATTAGAAGGAAAAGCGAGGAAGTGGTTTTACACTCATAAAGACAATATCAATAACTGGACGGACTTGTCAGATGCCTTTCTAGCAAAGTTTTTCCCTATAGGCAAAACAGCTGCCTTAAGAGGAAATATTGTCAATTTCCAGCAGCAGAAGATAGAAGCCATTTCAGAAGCATGGGAGCGTTTTCAAGGATACATATCAGATTGTCCTCACCATGGAATGGCTAGATGGTTACTTATGCAGACCTTCTACCATGGATTAACTCAGAAGGCTCGTGAGTGCCTAGATGCATCTGCTAAAGGATCATTCTTGGAGCTTACAATTGGACAAGCTGAGACACTTTTGGAGAAGATATCAGAAAATCAAGGCTGGTTCCAAGACAAAGCTCAACAATGTCATCAAACTGAAGAAATACCAGAAGAAGTACATGCAATATCAACCAAGATGGAGAATTTACTCCATTGGATTGATCAGAGGGCCAAGTTCAAAGAAGATCAAAGAGCCATCGAAACAGCACATAAACCCACTGTAAGTCAACTCAATAGTAAAGGTATTGATTCAGGTAATTCCTTCAAACCACTTAAGGAAATAATAGCTCAACAAACCAAAATTAATGATAAAGTTAAACAAAGGTTAGATACAAATGAATCATCTCTAACAGATATACATAATAAAATGGATTTTCTATCAGCCGCCTTTGATGAGTAGAACACTATTAATAAAAGGGTAGAACTTAAATTAGCAAAGCTAGCTGCTGCACTGCCTGTTGCTACTAACCTTGAGCAGGTAAAGAACATAATTACCAGAGGAGGGAAGGCCACTAAGGATCCTCCTTTCCCAAAAGAGAGGCAAAGAAAACCAGCATCAGTGCAACCAGCAGTGATAGAAGAAAACCCTGTTGAAGCAGAAGAGCTGCTACGATCACCAAGAACTGGAGAAATGATGAAAGATTTTTACGACACCAACTATTTGCCATTCCCTAGAAGAAACAGAGGACCACAGTCGGATGAGCAGTTTGGTATGTTTGTGGAGGTAATTCAGAAATTATATGTCAACATACCTCTACTTGATGCCATACAGGTACCCACATATGCAAAGTACATTAGAGATATTCTTAACAAGAAGAGGCCACTGCCCACCACTGAGGTGATCAAGCTGACAGAAGAGTGTAGTGAGGCCATCCTCAACATACCATTAAGAAAGAGGAAAGATCCAGGATGTCCCACCATTGATTGCTCGATCGGAGACCAACACTTCAACAATGCACTTTGTGATCTCGGAGCAAGCGTCAGCGTGATGCCAGCATCAGTCTACAAGAAGCTCAAGCATACAACCCTTGAACCAACATCAATGTGTCTACAACTAGCAGATCAATCAATTCGACACCCGATGGGCATCACCGAAAACATCCCAGTCAAGATAAGAGACTTCATTATACCAGTAGACTTTGTGGTACTGGACATGAGTCCCGACTCAAAAGTGTCCATTATCCTTGGGAGGCCATTTCTGAGTACCGCCAACACCCACATTGATGTCGGAAAGGGAGAAATCAAGTTCAACATAAACGGACAAGAAGAACACTTCACATTCAAACCCAGACCAGAGAGAGACTCCATAGTGAAGGAAGTTCATGAAGAAGAACCACTGGAGGCACCATCTCCGGAGGAAGGTAAATTAGAAGATTGAAAGATTTGGAGGTCAGCTTGGGGGACCTAAAATTCCCAAACCCTCGCCGGGAGGTAAATCGATATTTATCCATTGCATATTTAATTCTTGCATTAGTTATATTCATGCATAGCATCATAATAAATAATAAAAAAAAGAGAAGCCCCATATAAATAATACATATGGTGTGTAACAACCCATATTTATTATAGTGGTGGCATAAAAATATTTTTCCATGATCATTTCAAATTGTTTTGAATTTCTTTAGTTTTTCTCCTGCATTATATTTATCATTTTCAACCTTCTAGAAGCATGACCCACACCCTTGGGTCCCACATGTCACACACTTCACCTCACATACATCCCATCACATAATTTCATCCACCAATATGTTTCCACTCACCAGACATCTTTCCACCGTCCAACCACTATCAAAACATCCTTTTTCTGCATGAGATCAAAGCAAAGGACCAAGTGTAGAAGAGGCAGCCAGGATGGGCACCATGGGTGGGCGCCCGCCCACCTACCCAGGGCGCCCGCCCTGTCCCCTGCTCCTTCTATAAAAAGCCACCTCCAGTTCTCCTTCTCTTCACACACTCATTTCAGAAAACCCTGCAACCTCATAGTTCTCAGTTTCCAAAGCATAGTTCTAGTAGAGAAGAGAAGAGAGAGTGAAGAAGGGGAAGAGAGTGTGAGAAGGTTAAGAGCTCTTTTGAGTAAGAGAGCTAGGTCACTTAGTCAGCAGTAATCCCGCTGTCCAGCGGAACTAAAAGTTGTTAGGGGAAGGCCCTGTTAAAATTAAAACTTGTCTTGAACGATTAACCCCCGGACGACTGACTTTTGGACGGCTAACCGCTGATATTTTTCTAACATATTCTCCACTAGTTGTGTTGGTGTCTACTCTTTCTTTTTACAGGATGTTGAGGAAGATCAAGAAGGCTAGCAAGGCCATCAAGAATATCGGGACAAGGAGTTCGTCCCGACACTCCTCCCGCCACTCGGAAATGAGCGTCGATCCGGCACCCCAGCAAGCTCCATCATCCTCCTCCGCTCCTAGGATCAAAGTGCTCCTCAAGCCAGGAGACCTTGATCTCAAGAGCCGTAGAGAGAAAGACATCTACCAGTAGTTAAAAGGTAGGTACTTCATCCATACCCCCACTCTTGATCCACTTCTTTTACTAGAAACGGGGATGGGCACCGAGTTTGATCTTATCTTTCGCATGCTGGAGTGGACTAATTTTTGGGATATCACAGAACTGGGTTCTCGTCTCCTCACCATTGAGTTTTTGTGCACTTTGCAAATTTGTGAAGGGGGCATTGTTTTCCGGATGTTCAAACAAGACATCATGTTGTCTTGGAGAGAACTAAGTGACCATCTTGGTTTCTCTCCAAGATGTCTTTTAGACATTGATACCGGTTTACCAAATTTTGATCGGAACCAGTTTTGGAGAGAAATCTCTCGAGATCTGTCTTTCAACCAGCCCCGAACCAGTGACATGGAGCATCCGACTCTAAGGATGTTCCACAAATGGCTCGGGTATAATTTGTTCTTTCGTGATGACATTAGGAAGGTTAGGATTGGAGATTTGCAGCTTCTCTATGCTGCCATTAACAAAACCACCGTTTCACCCGTCATGCTTTTAGTCTCCCATTGGCTTGCTATCCCCACTATTCATGGTCCAGTCGGTTGTACCTCGCTTGTGACTCGCCTTGCCACAAATCTTAACTTATTGGAAAATTCATCTCTTGAATTTATTGATGAATCAAGAACATATCATGGCTATGACACATTCCGGCAGGCGAGGATGTTAAAAAGGGAAATTGGAATTATGTATATGTTGTACGACAATGATGTCAAGGTTCGGTTACCTAACCCGAGCCTTGGCCTCTATGCCGTACAAAATTATTTGATTGATGTTGCAGCAGAGCCAGTGAACCAGCGTGTACCACAACGCGTGGCATCCGAAAGGATTACCACTCATCAAAGACACGACTGGTCTGGAGCTGATCCTGGACCAGAGGAAGCAGCACATCTTCACTATCGTGATTACAACCCCCGAGTCCTTAGGGACCCATGGGTTCAATCCACGCAGCCGCCTGAACCAACACCGGAGGAATGCCCGGAGGGCCAAGACCATCAGTGGGCTAACCCACCATACACTGCAGGCAGATTTTCTGCTGATCCCTATGGAGCCTCAACCTCCAGGACCCAGCCCCACTTTGATGCAGGACGCTACTCCGACGCCTCCTATGTGTTCACGGGTGATCATTACTATGATACCCGTGCATTCCACAACCGCACCGACAACGCCCTGCTCAACATCCAGAATCAACAAGCGGAACAAATGTGCCGCTGGGAAGCCCAAGAGAAGTGGAACCAAGAGCAAGCTGCCCAGATACAAGGCCTAAGGGAGGATACGGCTACGATAGAAAATAACATTGCCAGCATGATGAGTTTCTTCAACATTGAATAAAGACGTCGCCAACATCTAGCTTAGGGGAGTTTCCTCCCCATTTTACCAAGTAAGTTGTTAGTTGTCTTTGTTATTTATTTTCTGCTTTAGTATTTCATATTAAAAAAAATCCCTATAAATACTTTCTTTCTTGCTTTAATTTAATTTACTGCTTTCCATAAAACATGAAAACAAAATAAAAAGAGTGTGTAGATAAGTGTGCTTTAATTTATCTGCTAAGTTTTCATCTCTAGAAAAATAAAAAGACCAAAAAGATGTTTGATGGAAATGAAGAATAGTTGCTCTGTTTGCTTACTTTCAAGTACCTAACTTTCATATTAAGTTCTCCCATGAATTGCTAAAACTAATAAATCTTTATTCTGTGGGAAGCATGAACATAAAACTAAAGTCTAGGTAAAAGAAAGACATGATATAAAGTTTTGAGCTGCTGTTTATCTTGTTTCTACTACACTAAGTTCTGGAGATTTATTTTGAAAATTTACAAAATCACATGATGAGTTCCTAGCATGATTGGAAAAAATTCCTACCACAGCCATACTTGCTATAATTGCTATATCTTTTACTACTCATTCGCCACATTGAGTTTGATCGAGCTGTGTAGACCCTTAGGAGCTTTTCATGTGGTTAAATCAAGATATTCACTTGCACACATCTATTACACCATTCATCACCATTCATCAAAAACCTGTTAAAAATATTGTCACTACTTGTTGTCCCAAGTATTGTTATTTTCTCTCTTCAAAAAGATTCAATGTAGAAGAGGCATGGGTTATGCAAAAATTTATATATGAGGAAATAAAAAGGGGCAAGTGCCCGGAACCTCAGAAAAAAACGAGGAAATAAAAAGGAGCAAGTGCTCGGAACCTCGAAAGAAAAAGAAAAAGCGTGAGACGAGAGGTAAAAATGGACAAGTGTCCGACAGTAGAATTAGGGGTACAAAGATACCCACCTAAGGAAAAAAAAGAAGATAGCCCATGTTCTTAAAAGCAAAGATCAAGAAGGAGGAGAGATAGCAATATGAGGAGCAATGAGAAGTAAGTTTATTATTTATACATTATCACCGTCATTATCATTTATTCCACCACACATGCACATCTTGATTTAATGCTGAGTTCCTTTGGATCCATGGCTCGATTAGACAATATATGAACCATTTTTCACTCTTATGAGCTCCACATAAATATTTCATCAGTCATAAGAAAGTTATCTCTTTGGTAAGGATCCACAAATACCACATATAGAGAGACTTGAGAGAATCATGTCTAGGAACTCTGAGCTTTATTTTTGAAAACTTATGCAAAACTCCAGAATAAGGTGAAGTATAGACAGGAGGAATAGTGCTTGACTTAATTACTTTGTCTTTTCGATTACTCAAGATTTAAGTGCAGGTACTAAGCCCCATGAACACTTCACTCTAATCTGGGAGAATTTTATATGAAAGTATGTGTGCCTGACAGAAAAGTAAACATCGAAGCAACTCCTGATCCATCTGAGTTTGTCTGTTTGCTCAGGGACGAGCAAAGGTTAAGCTTGGGGGAGTTTGTTGACGATCCTTAAGTATCAAATATAATTGTCAACTAAACATGGAAAAGGATCAATATGCACCAAACATCTAGAATTAGGGTTTTATCTGACAGAATTCCATGAGTTTTGGTGTTTATCTATTTCTGCAGGGAGTTATCAGATAATATGGAAAAGAGGTCCACATGTCGGGTTAATGACGGGAAAATTACTTGGCACGCAATTATCTTACATCTAGAAGACTCCAGGAGCCACGAGAACGAACGGGAGCCGTAACGGGCCAGGACACAGGGCGCCCGCCCTGTGCCCTAGGGCGCCCGCCCTGCCCCTCGGGCCAATCAGCTTCTGCCTCGCGGATTATGCTCCACCGCCTCTCTAGATCAAGGAAAACCGTCCGTTCTAAGTCGGTTTGATCCGACGGTCCAGATTCATTTGAAAGGGCTATATAAGCAAGGCACCACCACCCCAGGGGGGAGGAGAAATCATTATCAGAGGAAGCCAGAAAAGTTAGGGTTTAGGAAGTTCTCTCCCGCAGAGAATTAGAAGTAGCTACTCCATTGTTCTTCAAGTCTTATAGGTTTGATTAGATAGAATTAGAGAAGTAGAGCATTCAAGCTCTGGATTTCGGATCTTCATCAATAAAGATTGGTATTATTTCATATCATTCTCTACTACTTTATTCTAATTGCATTATGTCTCTGTTTATTATGTTCTTAGTTTACTCTAGTTCTATAATTGATATAGTTATGATTGATAATGAGTTTATGTATGAGTTTGCAAAGCGCTTAGCTCTTACCTCGAGGGAGTTAAGTGGTAGATCATATGTGGGCGTGGTGCTTAGATATTATTTACCTGCAAATGTATCCTATTGGCCGGGTTGTGTGGTAGTTCGCGATAGTGACAGCTTCGTTGATTCTTATATAGTCCACCCTCCGTTGATAGGACAGGCAGAATTTGTATTGCGGAGTAAGTCTTACTATGTTCTGATTTACTTTAGCAATGTTCCTTATACATAAATAAAGAGTCTTTTATGCTATATATGATCTTGTAGAATGTTTAGAGTTGATTGTGACTTAGTAGATAGTAGATACTTAGAATCCATTCTCTAGCTAATCCGACGTTACCTTATATCAATATGGAGTAGTCTATTTCTAATCGCTGTGTTATTTACCCATGAGCTTATAATTCATTATCTTTATTTATGGCTTACCCCTTGCCAAAGCAAGTGACTGTGTGACGAGTTTCTCATTAGTAATCATGTTTAGCAAAGTTGATCTCTAGTCTATGTCATTCTACACCTGCTTTCACCGTTCTCTTAAGCAAAATATAAATAACGATACCCGGAATACTTTTCCTGGTGAAATGCTACAATGAGGTATTTTATCTGTGCGCTTGCAGATAGAATAGATTATCTTCTAAAGAGCCCTTTACATTTATAAATACCTATGTACACTCTGGCACCATGCTGGGGATGACAACCTAGTATTTAAGTGGTGTTAGTAAGTGTCAACAATTATGCCAAGATCAAGAGTGAAAATGAGAAGCTTGCAAATGAGAACAAGAAGCTAAAAGGTTTGATGGCTCTTGAGATGCAAACAACAAATGAGTCACTCATTGAAGAAAACAAAAAGCTCAAGCAAGAGAAAGAGCATCTCAAGACCGGCCTAAGCAAGTTCACAAGAGGTCAATATTTGCAAAGTGAGCTACTCATGAACACCGTTATGAAGATGGATAGAAGTGGTATTGGGTACTTGGCAAGTCTAGAGAAGAAGGCAAAAGCTCAACAACAACAAAGCAAGTCAAAGCCCAAGCCAAAGAGATGTGTTGAGTGTGGACAAGAAGGTCATTTTTCCCATGAGTGCAAAACTCCACCACCACAACCCTTGCCCAAGCATGATAGACCCTTTGCCTTCAATGCTCATTACATGCTAAGAAAAGATTCAAATGGAAAGATGAAAGTTATGTTCTTGGGTCCCCCAAACAAGAATAGGCCAAAGAAAATATGGTTTGCCAAGTCACTAGTTGAGAAAGTCAAGGGTCCCTCTCAAGTTTGGGTCCCTAAAAAAATCTTGATCTCTTGTGTGTAGGTGAACTACAAGACCGGTGGATCTCATTGGGTTATTGATAGTGGTTGCACTCAACATATGACCGGTGATCCTCGTATGTTCACCTCCATTGAAGAGAATGGGATATGTCAAGAGAAGATCACATTTGGGGATAATTCAAAGAGCAAAGTCAAGGGTATAGGCAAGATTGCAATATCAAATGATCACTCACTCTCAAATGTGCTCTATGTTGCTTCTTTGAGTTTCAACTTATTATCCATTGGGCAACTTTGTGACCTTGGCTTCCAATGCTTGTTCACACCTAATGAAGTGGTAGTTTCAAAGATAGATGACAAGCAAGTGATATTCAAAGGCTTTAGATACAACAACCTTTATCTTGTTGACTTCACCTCCGAAGATGAAAACTTGATGACATGTTTGTTCACCAAGACCTCACTTGGTTGGCTTTGGCATAGGAGGCTTGCTCATGTTGGAATGAACACTCACAACAAGCTATTGAAGAAAGAACTAGTGAGAGGATTGAAGGATGTAAAGTTTGAAAAGGACAAACCTTGTAGTGCATGTCAAGTGGGCAAACAAGTTGCAAACACTCATCCAACCAAAGCTTTCATGTCAACTTCAAGAGTGCTAGAACTTCTACACATGGATTTATTTGGGCCTACAACCTACAAGAGTTTGGGTGGTAATCTCTATTGTCTTGTGATAGTGGATGACTACTCAAGGTACACATGGACCTTCTTCCTTCATGACAAATCTAAAGTGGCCAATTGTTTCAAGAAGTTTGCAAAGAGAGCTCAAAATGAATTTGAAGTCAAGATAAAGAAGATTAGAAGTAACAATGGCAAAGAGTTTGACAACACAAACATTGAAGCTTATTGTGATGAAATAGGAATCAAGCATGAAGTCTCTTCAACCTATACTCCTCAACAAAATGGTGTAGTTGAGAGAAAGAACCGGACTTTGATCACCCTTGCAAGAACAATGCTAGATGAGTACAACACTCCAGAAATGTTGTGGGCCGAGGCAATCAACACCGCATGCTATGCTTCAAATCGCCTCTTCCTACAAAAGTTTCTTGGCAAGACCCCCTATGAGTTGCTTAATGGGAAGAAGCCGGACGTCTCATTCTTCCGGGTGTTTGGTTGCAAATGCTACATCTACAAGAATCGTCAACACCTAGGGAAGTTTCAAAGACGTTGTGATATTGGTTTTCTTGTTGGTTACTCATCAAAGTCCAAAGCATATAGAGTATTTAACCATGCCACCGGTTTTGGTTGAAGAAACATATGATGTGGAATTTGATGAATCTAACGGCTCCCAAGGAGCAATTGAGAATTGTGATGATGTAGGTGATGAACCCTTGAGGGAGGCAATGAAGAACATGCCGGTGGGAGACATCAAGCCAAAAGATGATGAAGACGATGTACAAATTGTTGATCAACCATCTTCATCACATGTGCCTCAAGATGATGACAAGAATGAGAGAGTTGAAAATAAAGACACTTATGTCTCTTATGAACAAGCCGAGGCACAAGCTCAAGGTGTTGATGCTCCCCGTCCACCTCCTCAAGTGGTTGATAGAAGAAACTCACCTCTACTTCAAGCACATCCACAAGATCTCATCATAGGGAGTCCTTCTAAGGGAGTTATGACTCGATCTCAAAAGCTTGCTTCTTTTGTTGAACATCACTCTTTTGTATCTTGTGTTGAACCTAAGAATGTAGAAGAAGCTCTTCAAGATCCGGATTGGGTGAATGCTATGCATGAAGAATTGAATAACTTCACCCGCAATCAAGTATGGACACTTGAAGAGCATCCTAAAGGTGCAAGAGTCATTAGAACCAAGTGGGTGTTCCGCAACAAGCAAGATGACCAAGGCATAGTAGTGAGGAACAAGGCAAGACTAGTTGCAAAGGGGTTCTCTCAAGTTGAAGGCCTTGATTTTGGAGAGACCTTTGCACCCGTTGCAAGACTTGAAGCCATTCGTATCCTCCTTGCATATGCATCACATCATGATATGAAACTATATCAAATGGATGTGAAAAGTGCATTCTTAAATGGCTTCATAAATGAACTAGTCTATGTTAATCAACCTCCCGGGTTTGAAGACCCTAGATATCCTAATCATGTTTATAGGTTGTCCAAGGCACTATATGGGCTCAAGCAAGCCCCTAGAGCATGGTATGAGCGCCTCCGGGACTTCCTCATTGAGAAGGGCTTCACCATTGGGAAGGTCGACACCACACTATTCACCAAGAAGCTTAATGGGGAGATCTTCATTTGTCAAGTGTATATTGATGATATCATCTTCGGATCAACAAATGAAGAATATTGCAAGGAATTTGGTGAATTGATGTCGAAGGAGTTTGAGATGTCTATGATTGGTGAGCTCACATTCTTCCTTGGTTTTTAAGTCAAGCAAATGAGAGAAGGGATTTTCATCTCTCAAGAAAAGTATACCAAGGATCTTCTTAAAAGGTTCAAGATGGAAGAATGCAAACCAATCAAGACCCCAATGCCATCTAATGGACATCTCGACCTAGATGAGGGAGGTAAACCGGTTGATCAAACTCTCTACCGTTCTATGATTGGTAGTTTGTTGTACCTTACCGCATCTAGGCCCGATATCGTGTTTAGTGTGTGCATGTGTGCTTGCTTTCAAGCATGCCCTAAAGAACCTCACTTAAATGCCGTAAAAAGAATCTTGAGATATCTTAAGCACACCCCAAGCATTGGTCTTTGGTATCCCAAAGGAGCTAGATTCCAACTAGTTGGCTATTCCGATTCAGATTACGCCAGTTGCAAAATTGATAGAAAAAGCACATCCGGAGGGTGCCATTTGCTTGGGAGGTCTTTAGTATCTTGGTCATCTAAAAAGCAAAATAGTGTGGCTTTGTCCACCCTCGAGGCGGAATACATTGCCGCGGGGGCTTGTTGTGCACAAATCTTATATATGAAACAAACCCTCCTAGACTATGGAATTGTTCTTGAAAAGGTGCCACTTTTATGTGATAATGAAAGTGCCGTTAAAATTGCTAACAATCCGGTACAACACTCTCGCACCAAGCACATTGATATCCGTCACCACTTTCTAAGAGATCACGTTGCTAAAAATGATATATCACTAGAAGGTGTAAGAAGTGAAAATCAATTAGCGGATATGTTCACTAAACCTTTGGATGAGGCCACCTTTTGTAGGTTGAGAAGTGAACTCAATGTGCTTGACTCTAGTAACTTTAAAAAATGAGCTTGTGTTGTCCCTTGCATTGCATAATGCATGGTTGTTGCTTTGTCATTTCTTTTCGGTTTGGTTTTGAGCAACCTCTGTGTTCGTCCATGGGTAGAGAGAGCATTTTGATGCTCCTAAGGGTTCAAAAACTCTATTGCATGGCCATACGTTGCTCCTCGGGTATTTGTTGCCTATTTTCTTAAAAATAATATTAGCCTAAGGCAAACTATTTTGAAAAACTTGAGGGTTTGAGTGAGGTCACTCATATCAGGTTCCAATTGGTGTTTATTTGTGTCTCTTTGAATTGGAACTTGATTGGGAGAAGTCGCGTCGAAGTTCGGAATGAAGAAGGGCGAAAAACTGTGACCGGACACTGGACCGGACGCTGCACCGGACGCAGTGATGCTTCACCACCGCGTCCAGTCCCGGTGACCACCAGCGCGTCTGGTCATCCAGAAGACCAACTCCTGACCCAGTGACCGGACGCTGCACTGGATGCGCTGCTATTGACCACCGCGTCCGGTCCCGGTAACCACCACCGCGTCCGGTCATTCGCGATGACTTTCCCGGGTAACCCTCGACCGGACTCTGTCCGCGTCCGGTCAGTCCTAACCGGACGCGTCTGGTCGCTCCAGGCGCTTACTGGAGTGTGACCGGACGCTGCACCACCACGTCCGGTCATATCGACCACCGCGTCCGGTCGTCGTTTCCCGAGCGGATCTAACCCTTCATATATTTCTTTGTAGCCGGTTCGTTCTTCTTCAATCTCGCCACCTGTGCCCTAGCCGCCGCGTTTTTTCACCGATTTCCGCCGCTATATCGCCGGAGCTCACGTCTCCGCCGCACCCTGCCCTCTCCGGTGAGCCACTCCTCTCCTCCACCGTGTTGCTCCGCCCGAGCTTTGCCCCGCAGCGCTGCTCCGCCTTGAGCCGCGCCTACAGTCGCCTGCGCCGCTGCTGCCCTAGCTGCGCCCATCCCGCCGCCGTGCCTGCGCCACCTCCAGCCGACCACAATCACTTGCGCCACTTTCGTCCGGTCCTCGCAATCCTCGCGATCATCTTCGTTCGTGGCCTTCGCGCGTTGCCCTAACCCTAACCCTAGGGTTCGCGCTGCGGCATCTCCTTCGTTCGTCGTCGAATTTTTCATCACGCGACATCTTCATTGCGAGGTTGTTACGCATCTCCTTGATATTCTTGTTAGGGTTTGCCGAAATTTCATTATTGTTATCCTAATTATCTCGTGTTTCGGCAAATCAGAGCTCGTCCGGCGTATTCGGGAAGTCTCACGAACTAGGTCATCTCTCCTTTTCACCGTCTACTCATCGATCCGAGGTAGCTATCGCGTTTCGATTCATATCTTACCTTATATGCTTGCTATCTCTAGGTTTTCGTACCTATTAGTTTATATATGTTTCTTATAGTAGATCCATCTATTCCGTCTTTTCAGCGAGTTTGTCGGTGTGTCGGGGTGATCTCAGTTCAGTTGCTGAATCCGAGGCCAAGCTTGCGGATACGGATTGAGGCCAAGCCTCTCGAGTGTTAGTACACCATCTTTCAGAGGGTTCCCGACAGTGTGACAGCATGGTTCGTTGCAAGAACGCCGGTGGTGCTCCTAGTGACGGGGACGACAGTCCTCCTCGTCTGTCTGAGGTTGTGCATGGAAAGCGCATCAAGATCATGGCCAAAAAGAAGAAGAAGACACTTACAGATGCAGAGATAGCTCAGGCAGTTGCAGATGCAGCAGAGCAGGCAGAGAGGGGAGGCAGGAGCAGTGGTATTCATATTAGCGAGCGTCGCTTTCATCTTGAAGGACGACAGCTTGGTACAGAGGCTACAGAGGCCACTGAGGGCACAGAGGGCACAGAGCATACAGATGCTATGTCAGTTGATCCACCTGCAGATGCTCCAGAGGGGACAGAGGAGCAGCCAGCTCAGACTCCACCGCGTCGCCGCTCCACACACACACGAGCTTAGGTGACTCCTAGGCCAGAGGGCTAGCGTCGTGGAGGACGTCCACCTCCCAGGGCTAGAGGTTCACCCCCAGTTGAGCACTTTGACTTGAGGGGTGCTACAGCACGTCAGGTGCATGGTTTGACATTTGTTGAGGTCAGTCGGTGGTTCCCACCTCAGAGGGACTCTAGAGCTTCAGAGGGTTTCTATACTCCTCTACAGGAGGATTTTTACAGAGCTTATGTTGACAGTGGCATTGCCTTTCGACCACAGAGGGTCTGTCGCATTGAGTCACTTGTTGAGGTAGTGGGTGAGCAGCTTTGTCCGCACCTGTCCTTTCTACCGGGCTTGTCAGATTTTCTTGGACGGACAGGTGCATACTGCGGCACTTGGGTTAGGGAGTTCTATGCTTCATTATGGATTGACCCAGCCCATGAGTTCGACCGCAGACTGTACAGCACTAGAGTGCGGGAGATTCTCAGTCTCCCAGCTTCAGACACGAAGATTCATCAGCTCTGCTTTGGTCAGACTCCTCCACCCAGACGCCCACACGGCGGGACAGTGCCCCCTATAGATCTGATTCGACCCTGCTTCCGTGAGCCTTTTGGCGAAGGGTCTCGTCGCACTCTTGCCAGTTTGACACCGCTAGCCCGAGTCCTAGATGCTATTGTCAGGAGCACTCTTCTTCCTAGGCTTGGCTACAGAGAGGGATTGACCTGGATGCAGCTATGGGTTGTTCACCACCTTCTCTCACAGACACCTTTTGACATTTGGGATCTTATGCTTAGTGAGATGGAGGACACCCTGGCAGAGGGCTTCAAGGGACATCGTCAGCTGCCCTATGCTAACTGGATTTGCTTCATCATCAGATTTGCACTTGAGCTTCCTACAGAGATTAGAGCTGAGATATCTGATACTATGACTGCTTTTCCTGAGTATGATATCCGTCAGCTATGGGCTTCAGTTACGAGAGAGCAGGCCCCAGTGCCAGGACAGCGCGAGAGACCTGAGGTGCCTGAGACAGCGGCTGAGTAGGACGCGACCGTACAGGGTCTTGCTGAGGCAGAGCTTGCAGATCTAGATGCTTAGCCCGCTGATATAGCTGAGGATGAGGCCTCTGACAGCACTGACGAGGATTATCAGCCCATCCCCAGGTATCGGTCTCCTCGGCCTCATGACCACAAGGCAGGTGGCTCTAGTTCAGCCTCCCGCTCAGATCCAGCTATGGTGGCTATTCTTGAGAGGCTGACCCACGCAGAGGAGCGACAGGAGCTTCAGATATAGAGACAGGCTCAGGACACAGCTGTAGTGTTTGCATAGATACAGGCTAGACAGGATGAGTTCCAGAGACAGCAGCTTGAGATACAGCGCCAGCAAGTCGAGATGCAGCGTCAGCAGTATGAGATGCTGCGATAGAGTGCAGCTAGCCAGCAGCAGTACTTGGATCTTCTACGCCACCTAGTCACAGTTGGGGTTCCTCCACCTGCTTCTGTCCTGACTCCAGCCTTACAGTCTAGTGGACCGTCGAGTTAGGGACAACCGAGCTTTTAGTTCACTTCTCCACAGCAGCAGGTCCCCCAGTCGTTCTAGTCCCCGAGCTACATGCCTATTTAGACGTGGTTTACTCCTTCAGACCAGCCTCGCCCTCACCTACTGACAGGCACACCATTCGGTGATTTCTGTGCCACATACAGTGAGTTGACTGGTCAGCCGACGCCCTCGCACACTACCTTTGCTACTTCTTCAGGGTTGTCATCTTCAGAGGCAGCTGTTCCTCCTGTGACAGGGACGGGCACTACAGAGACAGTTCCTTCGTCAGTTGCCTCGACCGATCCCTCAACTATTGGCTCACTACAGGCTCAGGTCACAGAGACTGCTCCACTTGTTGCTACTTCGTCAGTACCTGTTCCTGTTGCTCAGACCCGGACCGCTTCACAGCCGCGTGCTTCTTTAGAGGGTCAGCTAGATAGCTCCGAGTCCGAGGAAGACACTCTGCAGTTCGTGATTACTCCGCGCACCTCGGCACCCGACTCG
Source organism: Saccharum spontaneum (assembly GCA_022457205.1). Taxonomy (NCBI): domain Eukaryota; kingdom Viridiplantae; phylum Streptophyta; class Magnoliopsida; order Poales; family Poaceae; genus Saccharum; species Saccharum spontaneum. The sequence continues at coordinate 21,367,830 of CM039598.1, read as the reverse complement.
ACTCCGTCTGTTCCCTCGTCAGATCCCTAGATTAGTTTTTGGCGGTTGATGCCAAAGGAGGAGAGAGAGTAGATTCAGGGGGAGTTTTGATAGAGGGTTTTCGTTTTTATTTGTGTGCTACTTTCATGCATCATATTTACTTTACAGTAATTGCATCCTTGTGACATGTGATCGTGTGAGATACTTTGAGTCTATGGTTTATCTAGTCACTATTTTAAATCATGTCACTTGTTTGTTTATAGCTCTAAGGTGGTGCTTCCGTGCCTTACTCCGATTTCTTTTGAGCTATATCTTTATGTGTACTAACGCTTTATGTCTTATCTTATGAGTACACCCTTTTGGCTTGGGGCACATAAGCAATTCCTAACCCCTTGTGCTTATTGCTTTTTGCTTATGTGAACCAAGCATGTTCGAAAACCTCAACTCCTATCTTTTGAATCTTAGTGTTGTCATCAATCACCAAAAAGGGGGAGATTGAAAGCATCTAGGCCCCGAGAGTTGGTTTCGACAATTAATGACAACGCTTTATTACCATGACTAATGTGTGTTTTGTAGAAACTTTGGTAAGTTAGGTCATGGAGGTGATAACTGCTTTGGGCACCATGGTATTCATGCCCCTTAATGGAAATCGTTTTGGTTTTCAAAGGAGTGACATCAAGATTAAGGACGGTTAGTTCCGGATGTCAAGGTGTTGAGTTACATTCGGAATAGTCATTAGGATCTTTGTTTTTCTCTTTTGGCCATACTATAAAGGGGAGCATGAGCGGGTAACTTGACCTAGGTAAGTCTTATGTTTAGGTGTGGTGCACACTTGTCAAACTTAGCACTAGGCAGCTCTAGAATAGCTCAAAGTTCAGTTGGAAGCAACTTGGTTCAAGTTGCGTCGCGTTTCGGAGAGTTTAGAAGGTTTTTTCCCTTGACCGGACGCGGTTCTCGGCTTGACCGGACGCGTCCGCTCAGTTCAAAACCGCGACTGCGTTTTGGCACTGACGACCGGACGCGGCCCTTGCGAGGACCGGACGCGGTGGTCAGGGCCGACACGTGTCACTTGAGGGAAACCTTCCGATCGGACGCGACCTGGGTGTGATCGGCGCGTCCGGTCACATTCCAGTAAGGTCCTGTGACGACTGGACGCGTCCGGTCATCACCGATCGGACGCGGTCACACGTCCGGTCTCGTTACAGTAAGCTCCCTGCACGACCGGACGCGTCCGGTCACCCCTGACCGGCGCGTCCGGTCACTCAGCCGAAATTTTAGAATTTCGACCGTTACGAGCGACCGGCGCGTCCGGTCACCCCGTATTTTGCTGAGTTGGCAGGTAACGGTTCGTTTCGACTGTGGGGTGTATAAATACATCCCCACCACCTCTTTTAGAGGTCTCTTGCTCATTTGTTCAGCTGAGAAACACCTTTGGAGTGCAAGGGAGTGCAAGAGCTCTAGTGAGGAGTGTGATTTGAGAATCAAAGTTTGAGAGTTCCTCACTAGCGATTTGAGAGTAGCAAGTGTGCATCCACCTTCTCATTAGGCTCGTTGTGGTCAAGTGAGAGTTCTAGATTGTTACTCTTGGTGATCGCCATCACCTAGACGGCTTGGTGGTGATTGGGAGTTTGGTGATCATCCGGCGGAGCTTGTGGATGACCCAACTCATCTTGTGAGCGGTTTTGGGCGATTCACCGCGACGGAGTGTCGAAGAATCAGCCTGTAGAGAGCACTTGATCCTTGCGCGGATCAAGGGGGAGCTACACCCTTGCGCGGGTGCTCCAACGAGGACTAGTGGGGAGTGGCGACTCTCCGATACCTCGGAAAAATATCGCCGTGTTCCTTGCCCTAACTTTCAAGCATTTACATTCTCATATTTACATTCATTGCTTGATTTACTTTCCTAGAATTGCCATGCTAGACTAGGATTGGAAACTAGGGTGCAAAACTTTTTACCGGTAGAATCTTTAGGAACACAAGTAGGCATTAGGGATGAATTCCGGCTTGTAGGATTTAATTCTTGCAATTATGTTTTAGAAAAGCCCAATTCACCCCCCCTCTTGGGCATCTTGATCCTTTCAGACTCAACAGGAGACTCAATAGGTATAGTGAAATCAGGAGCTATGTCAGAGGAAAATCTAGTATTGCTACACATATCTTTCATAGGGAATATATTTTCAAAAAATGTAGCATCACAAGATTCAAAAATTGTATCCACATGCATATTAGGAACTTCAGATTTTACTACTAAAAATCTATAGGCAATGCTATGTTGAGCATATCCTTGAAAGACACAATCCACAGTCTTCGGTCCAACCTTATGCTTCTTAGAAATTGGAACATTGACTTTCGCCAAACATCCCCATGTGTATAAGTATGAAAGTGATGGTTTCCTTCCAACCCAATTCTCATATGGAGTTGTCTCTTTATTTTTGTTTAGAATTCTATTCAGGACATGACTCACAGTCAATAAAGCTTCCCTCCACCATACCTTAGATAGACTAGCAGTGTCTAACATGGTGTACACCAATTTAGTTAGCGTGCGGTTTTTTTCTCTCGGCAATCCCGTTTGATTCGGGTGAATAGGGAGCTGTCCTCTCATGAATAATACCATGTTCCGCACAGAACTCATCAAATAATATAGGCAAATATTGACCATCATGATCTGACCTTAGATGTTTAATTTTTCTTTCTAGTTGATTTTCAACTTCAGCCTTATAGATTTTAAAGTAGTCTAGCATTTCGTCTTTAATTTCCAATGAGTAAATATAGCAAAATCTAGTTGCATCATCAATTAAAGTCATGAAATATCTCTTTCCATCTTTTGTCAACACACCATTCATCTTGCAAAGATCAAAATGTATGAGTTCTAGAGGTGCCAAGTTTCTCTCCTCCGCTGCCTTGTGAGACTTTCGAGGTTGCTTAGATTGCACACAACTATGGCACTTAGAACCTTTGGCAATAGTGAAATCTGGAATTAAACTCAAGCTACATAAACGTGACATCAAACCAAAGTTCACATAACATAAACGAGAATGCCAAACACTCAAACTATCATTAATTGTGCCACAAATATGATTCACTGACTTATTACAAAAAATCTACCAAAGATAAGCGGAACAAGCCTCCGCAATCATAGCCTTTACCAATAAATTGTCCATGCTTAGACATAACTACTTTATTGGACTCTAACACTACCTTAAACCCATCTCTCAAAAGAAGGGAGACACTAATAAGGTTCTTGCGAATAGTAGGGACATACTACACATTCTTCAGCTACACGATCTTTCCCAAAGTAAACTTCAGATCTATTGTGCCAACACCATGAATAGAAGCATGTAATCCATTCCCCATCAGGACAAAAGAACCTTGGAGCCCCTAATAAGAAGAAAACAAAGAGATGTCAGCACACACGTGAATATTAGTACCTGTATCAACCCACCAACTTGGAGATTGAAACACTGAAAGTACAGTAGGAAAATTACCATACCCATCATCAGCACTTCTAGCAGTCACAAGGTTGACTTTCTTTTCTCTTTCTTGTCTGCTCGCTCTAGACAACCTTTAGCAAAATGGCCAAGCTCTCCACACACGAAGCAAGGTAGCTCTGCTTTGTCTTTCTTCTTTTTCTTGAAGGTAGTATTTTGTTTAGCATTGAAAGCTGGTTGCTTAAGCTTTCCCTAGTTCTTGCCATGGTTTCTCTGGACAAAGTGGGCACTAGCTTTTTCCTCGTTCCCCTTCTCAATGTTGTCTTTAGCCCGAGCTTTCTCCTCAACATCAAGAGATGCTATCAAGTTGTCAACTGATATTTTCTGTCTCTTATGTTTGAGACTTGTGGTGAATTTCCTCAATGAAGAAGGCAATTTAGCAATAATACACCTAGCCACAAACTCATTGGGTAAGACAAATTTAAGGAGTTCAAGTTCCTTAGCCAGGTGCTGAAACTCATGAGCTTGCTCGACTACTGATCTGTTAGCAACCATCTTGTAGTCATTAAAGATCTCCATGATATATAGCTCTTTTCCTACATCTAAAGCACCATAGGTAGCATTCAGATGATCCCACAAAGTCTTTGCGTCTTTTATGTGCATCATCGAATCGAACAGATGATCTAAAAGCACATTACGTACAGCTCCCACAAAGATTTCACTTGCTTCCTATAATTTTCTTATATATTCATCAGATATTTCCCTCAGGCAAGCCATCTTTGACCCAGAAAACTTTCATGGCAGTAAGCCAATCCGTGACCTTGACAGACCACCTCTTAAAAAGCGCACCAGAAAACTTTTTCAGCGTCAGTGCGTCAACAAAACTAGCCGTAGATAATTCTTGAAATGGCCTATAATAAGGTTTTTAGATTGTTAAGTAATTAGGAAATTTCTAGATTTAAACTAGAATATAAATCATGTAAAATAGATGACCTAGATCAAGTATGTATAGCATACTAGCATGATAGATCAGCATATTGGATAGTATGAATGACAAGATTAGATCACGAGAATTATACCTGCCGACTATAGCTGTAATCATTGGAGATGCAGATGGTGGTGATGATGGAACAAGGTTGATGTTGAAGTCATTGTCGAAGTTGTCAATGAGAGGTGGAGGAAGAGCTCGACGCAGTTGACGACGAATACACCGGGACATAGCGCCGCCTGACTTGGATGGCAGATGACCCGCTGTGAAAGTTGGGAGCAGTCGCGCGGATAGCGCTTCCCAAAAACCTTATTCGCCTTCTCTGAGTGCAGGATCGCAAAGACGAGGGTTTCGGAGACCTGCTCATCTGGTCACTGGTGCACGCAAGCGATCGAACTAGAGTAGCTACGGCGGCTGCGCAACAGCGAGAAGATGCAAAAACTCTAGGTCAAATAGATACGTTTTGGTGTGGCCGCTAGGTTGCTTATATAGTCCTGTCCAACTGACCTCATGTCGCGATCACGATCTAAGTCATTTTTGGACTCTTAATTTGTAACTGTTTAAAACTCTGCAACTTAAAGGCCAAGAAACCAAAAACTAAAACTGTAAAACGAGACTGTGCTCCCATAAGGTGAGGAGCTAGATTTCGGCGGACCATTCACATAGGTGTCGCACGCCCCCGCTCTTCGCCCCGCCTCACCCCGCCCCGCCCGGCCCGGCCCAGCGAGGTGAGTGAGCGTGCGCGTGTGGGATTCTGTTTCTCCTCTTCACACTAGACTTGAGGAAGTGAAGAGGACTTCCATATTTAAGTATGGCTACCTCCACTTCAACAAGCAAGGTTGATGGGGACATGATTCCTGATCTTTCATTAGATTCAAGATAAACAATGATTTGGTCGGAGAGCGATACACCGATCCGGCTTCAGATCACAAAGATCAAACCCTGCAACCTTAGCACCATGTCTCCTCTGGTTATCAACCGTGTCACAATCTAGTTGACCTCGCCATAAAAGCTAATCCCTACTGTGAATTGAAGAACACAAGCAAGAACAAAATAAAATGCAACTTAATTGAAGTGACAATTGCATATGAATCATTAAGCACTCGAAGTTGGGGTCTTGCAAACCGATGAAACAATGACTGTCAATGGACAGAAAAATCTAAGCAAAACTCAAACCCTAACATAGGAAGCGGCTACAAATTATAAAGCCTAAGGGTCATCCAAGGACCCCTACTCACATCGCTTAGAAGTTTCGACACGTTACAAGGGCCAAACGGCCCAAAAGACGACGATACAACGCCTAGACAGATTCTGGATGTCAATTTTTTTTAACAATTTCCATTGACTTTGATGGAATTTGGGCCTCAAACTAAATCCATTGGTTATATTATGAAATTATCTTTCCATCCATATGTGGATCATCAAAAATGGAGTCCAGATGCATCCTGGGCGTCCGTTTTATTGCAGACTGGTCCAGAAGGCCGAAGCAGACTCAAACTCAAATTGGACTAGGCCTCCGGCTTGGCTTGGACGTCCTTCCTGGCCTCCTAAGGTGGTGGCCAAGGAGTAGGTTATCCAAATGCTTTCTTGGTGAGTTCTCCATCTCCTTAGGGTGTGCTCCCACTTGGGCCAGGGTCCCAAGGATGGCTAACAAGCCCATGACGATAGTGTAGCTCCCGACAGAAATAGTGACATAATATCTTGATGATTTTGAGGCCTTGCCGATGTGACATTGATATGGGACTAGATCTATTTGAAAGCTTATCAAATAATCTTTTTATCGAGTGCTCATTGACCTCAATCGCACTCCGGATGGATGAGTTATGACCTTCGCAATGAAGCACTACCGGGCTGCCGATGAACCAAAAGTTCAACTTTGATGGACTTGCACTTTGAGACATATTTGTATCTACATTCAAATAGCGACACGGACATGTGGAACCATGCGAATTGTACCCAAAATCATTGTGCAAATATAGGAACAAGCACACCTTATAATCAATGGTCGTATCCGATGGTGTCATGTCCTCATCGTCCTCCCCTTCTTGATAACAAACCGTCCTCGGTTTGAGCTTAGTTAGAGGACAGATTGTAGGTAGTAGCCAATATTGCTCCCCTTTTTGAAATTTAACCTGCTGCTTTATAATAAAACTTAGGGATCTTGACATGACATGATTATATCTATTGTAGGCCTCAAAATTATCATATTGTTGCACAACAAAAGGAGATTTCAGATTTGAACAAATATAAACTCTGTGTACCATATACTCTCCTTTATTATTATATTTGCCAATAAAGTGAAATGTACATCTAGATGACCATGACAAATCAGCATACCAAAATTTCTCTTTCAAAGTAGTAAGAACACATAGAGTATCAAACTCAATATAACCCAAAGTATCTAAAGAATATAATAATTTTAGCTCATCTTTTTCAGCAGCAATGGGAAACAAATTCTTATTTTTAGTACAAGTATTTAGTTCCAAAACAAAAGCATCATACTCATTCAAATTCTTATTTTTTGCACAAATATTCAGTTCCAAAACAAAAGCATCATGCTCATTCACTAGTTGTAGCATATGTATATTGAAAGTATTGTCACATAACTCTTCTTTATCACAAGCATTGTTAGAATAATTATTTTATGACAAAGGAAATTCAGACTTTGTGTCCTCTAAATGTTGCTCTATTATAGCATGAGTGGTGGACAAATTCAGCACATCATCACCAATTTGAACATTATCATATTTTGTAGCAAGCATAAAAGGATCTTCTAGTTTAGGTACTTGCTGATTTTCATTTTTAATATCAACCTCTTTGTTCTTAGTAGAAACACTCTCTTTATAAAGTTGTACAATTTTAGTCGAGTTTAAAATTTTACCATGCTCCAAAGTGGGTGTGGGAGGTGGTGGTGAAGATGTTGGTGTAGCGGTGGAAATGGCCACTCGTCTGCTTATCACAGTCTCGATTTTCACAAATGCTTGCTCCACCCTTGCTAAAACCTGATTGAGATTGTCGCTAATGTTGGTCTGGTTCTTTTGTTGATGTCCCTGCAATTCTTTTTCTGCAAGCATAGCTAGCTGAAACAACTGGTTTATAGTGTTAAAATCTTTATAATAAACAATATTCTGAATTGCACGTCGCAAACCACCATAAAAATGACACACTTTATTCTCCGGATCCCCCTCTATCCCACAACATATTGCACACTTTTGAAACACTACATAATATTTTTGGACAGACATATTACCTTGCTCTAAGCGTTGCATTTTACGTTTATAAGATGGAGGAATAAAATGATCATGCATTGCTTCTTTAAGTCTATCCTATAATTGAGGTTGTTGTGCAAATTGCCTAGTTCTCGCCACCAGAATTGAGCAAAATCTTTGAATTTCCTAGTGGCATATTTAACGCTATGTTTCTCAGGAACTAGGTGTGAATTAAACTCTTGTTCTACAGCCATCTCCCAATAAAAATATTTTTCTCCATCATAAAATCTAGAATAAAATGGTATGGTTAATTTACATCTCATACCTTGATAATTATGATATATTTGCGATGGCTGATTTTTCTTTATCCAGTTCATCCTTGCAAACATCTGGTCCATGATTTCTTGCAACCCGCACTTAAAAAGAAACTCGTTGTTCGATTAGCAATCAAAACAAATGTCCTATCAACTATTTATGGGTCGGTGGAATCACACTCTTACACGTCCTACCAAGCTATTACAAGTATTCTTACCAATGCAAAGCAGTGGACGGTACAACCGGTGGCTGGTTCGTGATACCTTTGAGGGCGTGGCACCAAGATTGCAATGACCATTTTCTATACTGATCTGAAGTATATATGTATATATATACATACATATGTATACATACATATATATATGTATGTATGTATATATATATATATGTATGTATGTATATATATATGTATATATATATATATATATATATATATATATGGCACACAATTCAGTAACAGATAGCAATATTGAATAAATGTCCAGAGCACTTGTCCTAGTTGCTGGCCTATACGTGTTCCTAGCACTAGTTGTGACAAACAAGAGAGTGAAACAAGTATGAAAGGTAACAACAGAAATACGGACAAGGTAAAAAAAGGCACCATAAATAATAGAGCTATTGAGGTGTTCCTTATGTGCTTGTTTTCTCTTATCTTCTCTTTTCTTTTACTATTTCTTTCTTTTCTTTTTTGTCCGATTTTTTTTAGATTTTGCTATTTTGATATTTTTTTCTCATCAAGGAGCACATAAGAACAAATCTCAAAAAATTTGAGCTCAATTGAACAAAAGATGTGGCCTATACAAATTCAGGATTGTGATCTAAAAAGCTGACCAAAACTTGTGGGCCCTGAAACTTGATGTTGCTGATCAAATTTCGTAATTCTAAATTTTGCGAACCTAGCGTTGCTAGGATGAAACAGATCTAAAATTTTTTGGCATTCTCCGTAGATATAAAATTTGCTCTGTTTCGAGTTCGGATGCAAAAGTTATGACTGTTTTATGAAAACTGCTCGAATCAGGGTTTTATGTGAACACACGATGCAAACTGATGATGAGATGGGATGATGGCAGATGGCAGGATCAACACAAACTAGAAAAGAATGCGATCTAAACCAGCAACAAGACCTTGACCTAGGACACAAACTAAATACGGTGGACTCTGAAACTAAAATATGCAAAGGCTATAGCGCAGATGGTTGTAGGATAGGAAACAAATATGGTGGTGGACTATGAGACGAAGGCAAAAATCAACTAAACTAGGATAAATATGAACTTGATGGTATACCTTAGCTCTGATACCACTTGATGAGGACATGATTCCCGATCTTCCGTCTGGTTCAAGATAAACAACGATTTAGTCGGAGAGCGACACACCGATCCAGCTTTAGATCACAAAGATCGAACCCTACAACCTTAGTACCACGTCTCCTCTGGTTGTCAACCATGTCACAATCCGGTTGACGTCACCACGAAGGCTAATTCCTACTGCGAATCAAAGAACATAAGCAAGCATAAGATAAAATGCAACTCAATTGAAGTAACAATTGCAGATGAATGATTAAGCACTCGAAGTTGGGGTCTCGCAAACCGATGAAACGGCGACTTTCAATGGACAGAATAATCTAAGAAAAACCCCAACTCTAACATAGGTGGTGGCTACTGATTATAAAGCCTAAGGGGCATCCAAGGACCCCCTACTCGCGTTGCTAAGAAGTCTCGACACGTTATAAGGGCCAAACAACCCAAAAGACAACAACACAGCGCCCTCACATATTCTGGATGTCAACTTGTTTCGAAGATTTCCATTGACTCCAATAGAATTTGGTCCTCAAACCAAAGCCATTGGTTACATTATGAAATTATCTTTCCATCCATATGAGTCCAGATGCATCCTGGGCGTCCGTTTTAATGCAGACTGGTCCAGAAGGCCGAAGCAGACTCGAACTCGAATTGGACTAGGCCTCCGGCTTGGTTTGGACGTCCTTGCTGGCCTCCTAAGGTGGTGGCCAATGAGGAGAACGTCCAAAGGCTTTCTTGGTGAGTTCTCCATCTCCTTAGGGTGTGCTCCCACTTGGGCCAGGGTCCCAAGGATGGTTAACAAGCCCATGACGATAGTGTAGCTCCCGGCAGAAATAGCGACATAATATCTTGATGATTTTGAGGCCTTGCCGATGTGACATTGATATGGGACCAGATCTATTTTAAATCTTATCAAATAATCTTTCCATCAAGTGCTCATTAACTTCAATCGCACTCCGGATGATGAGTTATGACCTTTGCAATGAAGCACTGCCAGGCTGCTGACAAACCAAAAGTTTAACTTTGATGGACTTGCACTTTGAGACATATTTGTACCAACATTCAAATAGCGACACGTACATGTGGAACCAAGTGAATTGTACCCAAAATCACTGTGCAAATATAGGAACAAGCACACCTTATAATCAATGGTCGTATCCGATGGTTTCATGTCCTCATCAAAGGTGGTACTAAAGAGTTCCCACATCCCCCTTGCTCACATGAATGTGCCTTTAAGATTTATTAGGAATTTTACAATTGGTTATTGGGCCAAGCCCATTAAACTCCAATAGAAAGTTCTCCATCGTGACCTTGACATGATACCACCACGTAGCCTCTCTGGTTCCACTAGCAGAGCGCCAGGGGCGCAGAGGAAGGACCGTCTCTCCCTCCTCAATGATGCCCTTCTGCAGAGCACGGTCTCGCTCTGGAGAGAGCTTCAAGATAGCAAGGAACTCCCCTTGCCTGATGTGCATGACGATGATGTCATACCGTGGCATGTGCAGCTAAGTGCTCAAGGCGTAAGTCAGCTCTAGTACGCTAGGGAGGTAGCTCCTCGGCGGTGGGGTGATGGTCACCGCATGTAGCATCAGGCAGTTCGCCTCCCTAGTGATGGACTCGATGGCGACGAGGATGACATCACCGCGTGCTGGGCGGTTGAGGCCATGCCCAGGGACACTGGCCATCTTAGGTGGTGGAGGGGGCATCTAGCGCAGAGGGTCGAGTGGAGGAGGTGGCGTAGTGGCACCGGTTCCTTGGGGCCGGCGGGGGAGTTTAGGGAAAATGAGGCAGCTGTGTATGTGCTCGGGTGGGAAGGCAAGACGGGAATGAAGCTCGGTGGAGATGGGGTGGCGGCGACTGTAGATTGGGCAGTGATTGGGAGATGTGGCCAAGACCCCTGCACTTGAGGAAGCGCACAGGGTCACGGCAATGGGCGACGAGATGGTCGGAGGCTAGGCCTTGAAAGCAATGGCCGGCAAGTCGGGATTTAAAGGCCTCGAGGGCTTATGTGGTGCCCTCCGAGGTCGGCCCTGCATCTCTCCTCCTCTGCAGCCTTGCCATGGCGCTGCCTTGTGCCAGGGGCTCAGGCAACCTCCACTAGTACATTTTCCTGGCTTTTTGCCAATCTAGTGAAAGATCTTCAGCTGGCAGCTCATTTACTCTAGACGGTTCTCCAAGCTCGATAGAGGAGGAGTAAAGGGCCTTCCCAGTCAGGGCAGACAGTCGCTTGGAGCTGGGCGCCGCATTCATTGTGGTTCCTGAATCGGAAGAAGAGGCCAGGTCCAGCCGGTGCCAGACCGGCTTGCGATGACAGATGGCCGACAGAGATCTCCGGTCAAGCACAACCATGACCGACTTCAACTTCACCGGTGTAGCAGCTCTAGGGTGCATAGGCTTGGCAGGGCCCAGGGTGTGGATCGAGGTGATAGGTGATGTACCGTCTTCAGATCTGGTGTGGGGCGGGTGGATCGAGGTAGCCCCCATCGATTCAGCGTGGTACAGCTAGACGGAGGCCGCTTCCTTCATGTCATCATCCGATCTGCAGATCTTGTAGCAGAGGCCGATGACGCCTCTGGAAGTGAAGCAGAGGTCATCGGGGCCAACGCTATGGCGAGCTCAGTAGGCTTTTTAGCTTCTCCCTCATCAATGGCGTTAGTGGTGGAGCTAGCTAAAGAAATGAGGTATGGCGGACCGGCAGTCTGGCCGACGGTCGCTTGATGGCTCGAGCGCAATGGCACTGCAGTAGGGCGGTCTTCAGTGGTTTGGACCGGCGTGGCTGTGCGGGCGTGGAGAACTGGAGCAACGTGGGTGCGCGGGGCGGAGCGGCGGCCGGAGGTGCGGAGCACGGAGGCACCATCGAACCGAGCTGAGTGAGCGCGATACGGCAATGGAATGGGAGCACGGCGCCACTGCTGGTCTGCTGCTTGCCCTAAGGCCTCTGGGCTGTGCGATGGGTGGGCCTCCATGCATTGGGCCTTGTTGACCAAATGGCCTAGCAGTGCAGACGTCCTGTGCTTCATTGATTTGCTGACTCCCAGTCGGCGTCACCCTCTGCTTCGTTCAGAGTCGGAGCCTCAGCCTTGGACCTACGCTGCCATCGGAGATGGGAGTCCTAGCTATGGTTCTCGCCGGAGGGGAGGTAGGGCGGCCGCCCAACCTCACCATATAGGTGGCTCCGCCTCTGAATGGCGTGCTGGGGGTCATCTTCATTGTCTTCGTCCCTATCCACCAGGTCCACTTATCAGGAATGTCCATGATGGTTGCCCAAAGTGCTTCGGCGACATTCTTCTTGGTGTGTATTACATCAATGTTATGTGGAAGGAGAAGGTCATCAAAATAGGGGAGCCTCTCCAAGCTTGACTTATGAGTCCACATATGTTGCACAGCATATCCCACAAAACCATCTTCATCTTCATTGACCATGAGAGCATCTATCTGAGCATGAACCTCGGCGCTAGTCATCTTCTGTGGTGCAGGGTCTATAACTATGACACCTTTCGTAAAGTTCTTGGTGTCTCTTCTGAATGCATGGTCAAGAAGGAGAAGTTGTCGATGTTTGTCGAATGATGAATACTTGTTACCTTTCTTCAACCAAAATAAATTGCAGAGCTGCCTTGCATACTGGGCATGGGAACTTCCTATAAACACACCAGGCGTAGAATATCCCATACGTCAGGAAGTAATGCAAGGAGTAGTGGTACAAAACATGCATTTTGAAGCTTGTCTTTGTAGCTCAGTCGTATGTCCAGACCCCTTCCTCCCAAGCACAGACCAATTCATCAAACATATGCTCCATGAACACACCCATATTATTCCCTGGGTGTCCAGGAATTATCAACGACAAGAATATGTTCTGTCATTGAAAGCTTACGCCGAGGGGAGATTAAGGGGGATAACGAACACAGGCCAACATGTGTATGGAGCAGCCATCATTCCATAAGGATTGAACCCATCTGTTGCCAGTGCTACACGTACATTACGAGCCTCTTCAGCTTTGACATGATGTTTGTCATTAAACCGTTTCCATGCTTCACCATTGGATGGATGTACTAGCTTGTCAGGATTGTATCATTTGCCCTTTCTGTGCCATGTCATCTGTTTCACAGATTCCTCGATCATGTATAGCCGCTGTATCCTCGGTAGGAATGGAAGGTACCGTAGGATTTTTCACGAGGACAGAAAGCTGCTTCTTCTAGCCATCAGCAGAGTCTACCTCGATGAACCTAGAGGATTTACACTTTAGACAATACTTTGCTTTCGTGTGTTCTTTTATAAATAGGATGCACCCCTTCGGACAAGCATGGATCTACTCATACGGCATCTTAAGTGCATGAAGGAGTTTCTGTGACTCGTACATACTCTTTGGTAGAATGTGACCCTCCGGAAGCAGTGTGCTAAAAACGGCCAACATACCATCGAAGGCATCTCGACTGAGGCTAAACTGGGACTTGAACGCCATTATGCGTCCGATGGCATTAAGTTGAGAAACCGTTGTCTGACCATGAAGGAGTTTCTACATTGAAGACAACATGTCATAGTACACCTTTGTAGATGCCTACATCTCCTCCATATGTCCTTTAGCGAACTCCCCGCTGTTCTCTAGATACATGTCCTCTAACATATATATCAGCGAGTAAAATAACCATCAATTACATCTACACGGTGTTCCTACAATCTAATAGGTGAGGATAGGTCCTAATCCCACCCGAGGATGCGTAGATGATGTTAGTTTCCATGCTCTACTCCTGTCTGAGACAGAATTTCGGCAGCACCTCCCCACTGTTCTCCAGATACACGTCCTAGTAGGGAGAGTGTGTATCCGGAGAACAACAGGGAGATGGTGCCAAAACTTAGCTCGGATCGGAGCAGACCATGGAAACTAACCCATCTACGCATCCGCGGGCTGTTCAAAGAACGTGGATAATTCGAAACAGATACGGTTATAGATATGCAAAGATATTCATACTTCTAACCATATCTCTTTCAAACGGGAGACACCTAACTGGGTTACGCGATACAATACCATGATACGGAAAGAGATGTTATACCTTGGGTGATGGTGCAGTCAGGCTAGTGGGGCCGTGGTGGGCTGGTGCAGTGGCGAGACGACACGGTGCAGGCAGACCCGCAGCGGCGAGGAAGACGATCGGGGTCGCCGTGGTACTCGTGCACGGCTCCAACGGACTCTTCTCTGCAAAAAAAAAGAACAAACGAGATTAATTGAAAATTTCGGAGATATCATATGTGGAGATGTCACTTAGCCAAAGCCAAAGACAATTGAATAAAATCCCATACAGGCATGCCACAAAGGAACACAATTGTTTAGTAGCCTGCACATACTTTATGAAATAGGTGGGCTCTTTATTATGATGAAATAGTAGCCTGCACATACTTTAGTAGCCAAAGACTTGTTAGAAATACTACAATCAACAGGTTTCAAATTATATATAATTTCTTCATCAAATCAATAGGTGGGCTCTTTATTATGATGAAAACCCCAGGGGTGCAGATATTTAGTCTTCATATACCTCATAATGCAAATTCTTTCTAAGCACACAAACTTACCATCAGAGTTGAAAAATCAAAAGCACTGACTCACAGTTAATGCCACTAACTACAGAGAATTTTCATCATCACAAATTATATTTTCTGTACAGACAGACAAGTGATAATTCAGCTTCCACTAATTCAGCTTTCACTAAGAAACTATTATAAATGCTGAATGACAAGAGTATACATCAAAGATTGGTGCTCAAATGATGTAAAAAAAAAACAGGCGCAGATCATGTTGTCAGGCATCTTACCCCCACGCCGCTGATCTTCGTCAACCGGGTTATACCCCCTGGCTGCAGACTTAGGAGAGTAAAGAGATAAGATTGGTTTGCAATTGCTTGATTCCCTTCATAGTACTATTACAGATATATATGGCCTATGGCCCAACTAACTTGGAAACAAACTTAGAGTAACAAATCTCCACAAAGTAAGGAACTAAAAATAGAAACACATCTCCTTCAATCCTAGCCACTGGTGGAGCCCGCGCCTGGCCTGTCACCTGGCGTGACCGCTGCATGCTGTGTGGCGCGCTCCAGGGCACGGCGCACGTCCCGGGCTCGGCGATGCCTGGTGTACGTGCGCCCGAACATGACAGACATGCATCAGGCATCCTCGTACAGGTAGACCACGGCATAGAAAATTTGGGGGGGGAGATGAAGCATTATTACCTCACTCCGATTGGAAGCAGGAAGGCAGGACTGTGTCTCCTCCAAGCTTGGCTCGGCGTCACTGCTGCGTTCTCCTCCAAGCCTAGCCCTCGGCGTCGCTGCTGCCTTCTCCTCCTCAAAGCTTCAACGGAGACCAGGGGTGGAGTTGGCCTAAGGGATGGCGGGCTAGATCCAGGGCACCGGCGGCTTGAGAGGTGGCAGATCTCGGTCTTGGATCGGACCTAGGGCAGCGGCGGCCTGAGAGAACTGAGCGGCTCCCGCTAGGCATGGTAGACGGAGAAGGCGGCATGGCTCGTGCCAGGCGACGGCGGCGGCTGCTGCGGCGCGGGGCGGGGCGGGGCGGCGGCTACGGGGCGGGGCTGGGCGGGGCAACGGCGGCGGTGGGGCCAGGCACGGCGGCGTGGACGCGGGCCGGGCGTGCAGTGTGTGTGTGAATGTGTGTGTGAGGGCAGGGGCACGGGATTATCTATTTAGGGCCTTTGCTGAGTTCCAGATCATGGCACTCGGTAAACTGACCAGTTTGTCTGGTGTCAACTGTTTGACACTCGGCAAAAACACCTTTTGCTGAGTGTCAGACCTTGGCACTAGGCAAACTATTTTTTTTATTTTGACCTCCTAAATTTTTCTATAGTCCTCCTATAGTACCTTGAACAACATGTTTAAATTTGACAAATTTTTCAGACTTTTTGCTATATTTCTTTAATTTATTTCATTTAATTGAATTTTTTGGATAAAACAAATTTGAACTGCAGGTGGATCGAATAATGGAATTTAATGTATGGAAAAATGATATTCATGTTATTGAGTGCATCTTGTTATCAATAACATGAATATCATTTTTCCATACATTAAATTCCATTATTCGATCCAGCTGCAGTTCAAATTTGTTTTATCCAAAAAATTCAATTAAATGAAATAAATTAAATAAATATAGCAAAAAGTCTAAGAAATGTGCCAGATTTGAACATGTAGTTCAAGGTATTATAGGAGGACTAAAAAAAATTTGGGAGGTCAAAATCACCAAAAAAAATAGTTTGTCTAGTGCCAAGGTCTGACATTCGGCAAAGGGTGTTTTTGCCGAGTGTCAAGCCCTTGACACTAGGCAAAGCATATGTTTACCGAGTGTCGGTCATGTAACACTCGGTAAACTCAAACGGTAGTTCATGGCCGTCAGCTGCTGTCGGTGTTTGCTGAGTGTTAAACTTTTGCCGAGTGTCCGGCACTAGGCAAAATACAGCTTTGCTGAGTGTGACAGTTTGTCGAGTTTGCCTAGTGCGCAATTTTGCCGAGTGTTTGACACTTGGCAAAGGCTGCCTTTGTCTAGTGTCGTCTTTTGCCGAGTGTCCGACATATTACACTCGGTAAACCTTTTTGCACTAGGCAAATTAGGTGTTTTTGGTAGTGTGCACAAAACCTCTTCTCTCTTTCTAGGTGGTAGTAGATTACGTTAATTTATATCTGTTCATTTTGGCACAATCTTATTACATTATTAGTAAATCATTAATAAAGTCATAGTCCCTCACATTGTTTTTACGTGCTTACGGTAAAAGTTGAGTAGTCAAGTATGGAAAGGATAATAGCTAAAAAAATATAAGTAGTAAGCTCACTCTAAGATGAGTGCTCTCTTCTCCAACCTCTCTATATCCTCTAGTAGCACAACTAAGATTATGACGGATTGTCAACCAATACACGGATGAATTGACAAAAAGTATGGAAATAGGATAAGATAGAGGCAATACGAGCCGTTTTAAAAAGTGTCAGTCAAAGTGCAGTGACATATGTAGCTGATGCATCTTAACGAACAAATGTTTTAAACCTTGTTTCACACAACCCGACCAAATCAAAAAAGCACTTGTCATCTACCTTTATTGTATATTGACAATTCAAATAACATTTTCATTGTATTTGAAATAGTTTTTATAAACACGTGCGTGTCACACATGCATTTTTGCTAGTGTAACAAAATTAAGACAAATTTATTAGTTTTCGCCAACATAAGGAAACTAAAGCACATAAATCATTATAATAGATGAAGAAATTTTAGTTAGAGTAACATATGCAAACATATTTTTCACAGGCAGTGGATAAAGTTATCAATTCAACAAAATTAATTTCACAGTATTTGGATGTATAATTATTTTCCTCTGATTTTTCACAAGTCTGTGCATGTGCATGGATTAGTACTACAAATACGCAAGTTCGATTAGCTTGTACTGTTCATCTTTGGCCGTAACAGCGAACACACAGTGACACAGATAGAATGAAAGGAAACCGGGCGGCGAGCACGCACCGATGTGCTGCGAATGTCCCTGTTCTGCGGTGACGGGCGGAGGCGTGGAATGGCTGCGGAGTCTCGTGGTGAGTGGACGAGGCGACAGGCTTAGTCGTGGAACTGCTTTGCGGTGCGACTCCGAACTTCCGAAGGCAGTGCGACGCGAAGCGTCGTGACTGGTGAGGATGAAGAAGGGGTCACGGTGGGGTGTGTGGGTACGCGCCGCCGCGCGGGGTGAAAAAAACTGGAGGGGAGCGAGGCGTGGGAAGAGAGGAACACGCATATTTCATATGTTCCTGCCGTGCTTTTCTTGTGGATCCATGTGTCAATCTAAAATGGGTAGGAAGTAGGTCCACTTGTCAATTTAAGGTGGGTAAGAAATTTTTATGGTGACAATAGATTTACAGTTCATTCGCTCCTTTACAGTATAGATTTGATTGAAGCAGTTTTAACAATGTTTAAGGAAGGATTGTAAAAAAGGCAATCTTCTCTCTCATAGATTAGCTTGGCCACAAAATCGAAACAACTTTTTAATTGCCCTGTTTTGTTATTCCCCAGAAAATTTTGGATTGGCTCACTCACTTGGCATGGACCATAACCAAAAGAATAATAGTACGTCTCGCCTTGCATAGATTTTATTTTCTCGAAAAATAGAATGAAAAAGGTATAGTACTTTGGCAGGACTCACCTGAATTTCCATTTCTCACGGCAGCATGAAGAGCATTGTGGCCCTGGATTCCCCCATGAGCAGAATCAGGAATCTGCAACAGTTTCTGGAAGACATCCTCGTAATTTCTCATCACTGCCATGAACATGGGTGACTCATTGTATTTATTCACAGCTTTGGACAATGCAGGCTCCGCTGCGATCAGCTCCAGCGCAAGTTCCCTGTGGCCGCTTCGGATGGCGTGGTGCAGTGCATTGTTCCCTTGCTTGTCTTGCATCAAGATTGCCTCGCTCAGACGGAGATCACGGCAGCACCTGAGAAAAGATGAAGCTAAAGTGGTACCGGGACGCCCACTTGTCACTGCTGCGACAAGTGGAGTCTCCCCGTCATTGTTGACAGCGGAGAGGAGCGACCGGTTCAGGGCCATGACATCCATGCAGAATCCTTCATGGCCATGCACGGCGGAGATGTGGAGGCAGGTGTTGCCCTGTGGAGTTGTTGCGAGCAGCACGGCTGGGTCGTGAAGGGACATGTGTTTCATCATTGTCGCGTCACCAGATGCCGCGGCATCAAGCAGCCGGCTGTCCATCATCGTTGTCCTTTTCCCTAGATATAAATAATAAATTGTTGGATCGAAAATCAGTATAATGTTCCAGAAAAGTATTGAACTGTCTGCTCAATAATTGTCAGTATTAACGAAACAGGAACGGAATTGAATCGGCTGTCTGTTTGTGCAGATATTCAGATTCTAATTAATATGCACACGACAGTATACAATATCTCACCCACCCATTACACAGGGATAAACACGAACCAAAATGCTCACTAGTTACTAATATATGCACCAGCGCACCTATTAATGTGCTTCCTACTATGAAATTATATGCTTATAAAGGATTAACTCGTTGTTTGCCCTTGGATCAAATAAGCTCTAATTTGTGGGAGGTATAACAAACAAGGAGATTTTAATACCTGCTTCCATAATTTGGCAGTTAGCAGCTGGACGTTGATGGAGGCAGGCATGCAAGGAGGAACAACAACTGTTAGATCGATCAACGCAGCCAATAAGCTAGTGTCCCTTGGTGAAGTCTTTTTATAGAACCATGAACACTAGAGAAAGATGCCTCAGTTACTCGGACAAGCAAAGAACAGATGATGGCATGACTCATGAGCAACGCTGGATTCGTCAGTTTTTGGTGTGCGTGAATGATGCACTTCGTAGTATATCCCTGCCGTGTTGTCTATTCTCAAGATTGGTATATATGTTCTTCTCTTCCAACACAGAAGAACTTTTTGTGGATTCAAACTTCAGCTGTAGTGGTAGAGGGTAAACTTCAATTTTCAACCTCCCACTACCATATCAGTCCTGTTTTTAATTCTGAAGTATATATCAAACAGGATATCAAACACCCTTCAACTATTGCAACCGAACACATCTGGTTCTCTAGCTGGTTTCAAATATTATCTTTCTATTTTTTGAAACTAATAAAATCTAGTTTAATCCCTAAAAATAATAATTAGCTTATATTAAATCTGAAAATATAAAACTAGTGCTATTTTTCTACATATCTATCGGTGCTCTATTTGGATTCATCACTACTGCACAAATCTTTTCCGAGGCGGGCATTTTTGATTAACGGAGACGGGCATTGCAACCGTCTCCGCCGAAAGGTCACGGTTAATCGTGGATTAACGGAGGCGGTTACTTTGCCCGCCCCATTAACCGAGGCGGGTGTCTTAATATGCCCGCCTCCGTTAATGTTCTCCAAAAGACCCAAAAAACCAAAAAAACTTGCAACTTTGGAGAATCAAACTCACAGCTTGCTGCTCAACACTATCGCATCTCTACCACTGCACCACAAACTCATTCATGTCTATATATAATATGCTTTCTTTTTATATCAATACTTTGTAATTTTATATTGGATATTTTGGTATATGATGTATCTCCATCAGAGATAGTTTGAAAAATTCAAAAAAAAGAGTCTCAAAAGATTTTAATTTCAAACACATATTTGAGACTCAAGATGACTTTAAATCAAAAACTTGTCAATATCAAACATGTAGATCAGGTCAGCCACTAGTGCTATGGTATTAACTATGTGAACATTTGAGATCGTTTAGGAATTCTAAATTTTAAATTTCAAAATCTATAACCTTCGAACACATATTTGGGACACTAGTCATCTTCAAATTAAAAACTTTTCAACTACAAAGTTGTAGATTCTAGTGAGAACTATATCTTTTATATAGACTATGTCAACATTTGAGATTGTTCGATAATTTTAAATTTCAAATTTCAAAATCTGTGCACTTAAAAGAATATTTTGGGACCCTAAACAGTTTCAATTCATCCATTTGGCATCCATCCGTGTCTGATAGCAGCCAAAGCCGCTTAGGCGTCCATCCATTTGGCTTCTCGCATGCTTCGGTACGCAGAGCGCCAGAGCCGAATCCAACCACCTCGCCCTCCTGCACATACAGTGTAGCCTAACAGATCGAGACCGTCCTACAATGTTTGAGGCCCCAATGAGCCTCGAGCAGATGCCCCGTCCGCACGCTCGCGACGACTTCTTCAACAATGAGATCGGAGAAGTGAATCATTACGACCGGCGGGTCAAGCTGATCGGCGCGCCTGGCCTGCGGATGTGTCCGATCGTCGTGCAACGTCGACTCCACCATCGGACGCCCTTCAATGCCCGACGCCTCATCGCGGCAGGCGGGATACATGCCTGACGCTGGAGCAACGCGACGACGGTCTGCATCAACACACGCAAGCGTGGAGTCTGTGCAGGTATACAAACCAATTATAGAAGTCATGAAGATATTACGGCTTCATGTGCCTGTACGTGCATCCTCTCAAACAAACAAGCAAGGTCAAATTGTTGCGCATCAATGGATTGTCACGTGAGCTGTTGATCGACGAGGCCATGCCAAGAGTTCAGGGTGAACACGTATACTTAGCACCCGAGTCGTGGTACACAATGCCTTGTCCGATTGAAGTAAATATGGAAAGCAAAATGTAATATAATATATAAAATAATGATCTTTTCAAGGGAAACAACCGATCATCCTTTATTTATTTCCTTTCTTAACTGGACGTTGGCTTTTCTTGTAGCAGACTTGTTTTTTTTTCTGGATCGTCGCCGAATCTATCTGTATGTCATGCAAGCATAGGACTCCATATCCCTCAATCTTGGCTTTATATATTTCTTTTCGAAACCCTTGGAAATATGAATTCAATCCATCAAAAAAATTAAGGCGCAGCTCTACTGCTCACGTCACCTCCATCTGCCATGCCAATCTGCAAGTTGCTTCTGCCCTTGAGCCACGCTCACTGAAGCTGCGGATTCGAGCGCCTACCTTGTTCCTGCCAATCTCCAACGTGGCTGCATCCGATCGAGTCTCTGTTCCCAGCAATAAGGTATTCCATGCCCTAGCTCCTGTCAAAGTGCCGCCGTCGCAAATCCTCACTGCTGCGGCCGATCGTCCACTTGTCCATCACTCCATCACTCTGCCGTCGACATCGACGCGCTGCCAAGCCTTGCCGTGCCAACGTCATCGCGATCATGTTTTTTTTGATCCGCCGCCGCGTCTTTGCCCTAGCTAGTTCCGTTAGCCGCTGCTTTGTATCTCGTCGAGTAGAGCACGTCCGCCGCTGCCTTCAACGCCGTCTGTTGCTTCATCGCCGTTCCCGAACCATTGCCGAGCTCCAAGCCGAGGAGGTTCACCATCTGCAAGTCCAACAACTGACCGTCCGGACATCATCCACGTACCATACCTTGCAACACTCCGGCCGTCGAAGGCTGTCAAGTACCACCGAATGCTTCACATGCAAGTCACGATCACCCAGTTCATGTCCAACAGCAGAAACCAATGCTATTTCTTCCATCGCATTGACACCCGTGGCAAGCATCTTGCATGCTTAATTAAAGCAGTCGGCCATGCATGAAGAAGCCACGCCAGGCATGCTATGCATAGTTTTGCCACCAAGTTTCCCGTGTTCCGTCACCACGGCGTCGACGTGCATGTTTTCGCTAGCTGCCGATGCACTTTTATGGCCGCGGAAGCCACAACCATTATTGGAGCATCTCCACAATGCCGCATGATCATTACTTTACAAAGCCGTCGTTGCCGTGGGAGGTGCGACCTGTATGCTGTCCACCTTCTCCAAGATTAGTCGATATCAATTTCGTCGCCATCGAGCTTTGTTAATTTCTGCCATCGACAATCGCTGGTGAGCTTTTTCGTCTGATTCTTTTGCTCTCAGCTGTCCGCTCTCACGTTCGCGTATATCCATATTGCCTCTGTTCCAAGTCATTCTCATAGCGTTAGCTTCGTAGCGACGCGCTAGGTGAGATAGTACTAACGTTCTTCATATCAAATATTTATGACTTTATTAAGTTAAATATTAATTTGATTAATATACATGCAACTAGTTTCTAATTAAAAGCAAAATAGGTGTTAAACTCTGATATTTTATACATACAAATATTTATATGGTTTAATTGTTGTCATCAATGTGATTTTAAATTATAATTTGTCTAGCTGAACCCACGTCATATATAGTTTGAGTAGATGCTATCAGACGCACTTTTCTTTTGCAAAGTTACAGTTTAATTTGATTAAATAATACATGCACGTTTACAAATAAAAATATGGCTAATTTCAACTTGGCTTTTGAATTAAAATATTATTTGACTAATCTGAGCTACTATTTCACATGGTCTAGTTTAATTAAAATGAATTAAACATGTAGCCTTTTCTTTTCTATTGTAATACATAAAACTCCTGATAGCCGCTACATCACTTGTTGTGTTCATTGTAAAATATTAATTTGATTAATGGTTACCAGTTTTTAATCTAAAAACAACATGGAGGTACATTTCGATTTTGTATATGTAAATAAATGTTAAAATAATTAGCTACTAACATAAACATATTTTTAATTTATAAATTGTTTAGGCTAGCACTTTGACGTGTGTTTGGATGCTCTCACATGCCCTTTATATATTTGTGCAAAGTAATGTTTAACTTGCTCGGTTTAGATGGTAAAGTTTATAAATAAAATATGACTAGATTTAACTTGGTTTTTAAATTAAATTATGATTTGTCTAAATTAATAATATCTCCATGATTTTGTTTGTTCAACCAAAATAGATCAAGTGTTAGTTTGTCTTCTTCTGTTATATTGCCAACCTCGATAGATGTGTCCTCGGTAACGATAGCTCCGTCCTTAGTTGTTCTTACGTTCTCGTAACCATAGCAACAAGCCTTGACGTTTAGTGCGCTTCCTTTTAAAGTGTTTTCTTTGTATGATGTTTGTTCTTAGATGTGTTTGTTGTCTGTTTGCTGTGCTTGGTTGCTACGAGTAGAAGTGTGATTTGCGAGCGCTGAAGACTAGGAGCTGACGACCGATGAGTACAACAGAAGCTGAAGATCAGAGACGGAGGTTGAAGACCTCTGAGCAGCTTAACTTTGGGAAAAAGGCAAGTATAACATGGGACCATCCTTGTTGTCCTATTCACAGAAAATATTATTCATATGCATGTGTCTTCCTTGACAACCATAGTGATTATAACTTAGCTATTGATATCTTGTTTCCTTGTCACCTATGGGTTATGCATTTGTGTAACTATTGCTAGTGCTTAATTGTGAACAATGATCTTGTAATTTGACTAATGGATTAAGCAACCAACCATTAAGATGATTTTATTACTGTTGAAAAGGGGGTTAGAGCAAGGGGTTATATTGTTGCTCTGGTTTCTTTCCATAAGGACTTATCTGTACGTGATTTATCTGGGACATACAGTACAGCTGTGAGGGCTATATGGCTCTGGCTCTAGTTGTTCAAGAGACCTTTTTTAGCTTGTTAGTGGTTACCTTAAATGGCGTAAGAATGGCTTGCCACGTTGGGTGTAGGACAACCTCTAGTCTATGAGTATAGCCAAGAAGGAATTGTGCCATTTGAAAAGGGGTTTCTACATCTGCCTGCCGAGTGAATCTAATGGCCCTAACTTGTTAGACAAACTTTTGAATGGCTTTATATGGTTTTCGATGTTCTGGGCCTAACCCATGCATTTGGAAATCATGACTCACAGTGAAAGTGTACGCCTCTGCGCAGAGTTAAAAACTGGTATACTAGCCGTGATCACGTATACGAGCGGCCTTGGAACATTTACAGATAGCTCATCACCATTGTTATATCATGCTTAATTACTGTTGATTATTATTATGCTCATGTTAATGCTATTCATTATCCTTATTACAATTCATCATTGGTTCATTAATGGGAAGTGGATTATCTTGATGCTACTCAATTGCTAATTATATGATGATTAAAAGCTAAACGCAGTCAAACAGTGTCTAGCCTTTCTGAGCCTCATGAACCCTGTGTTATACTTGTTGAGTTTGACATGGACTCACTCTTGCTATTTCCCCCACACCTCAGTGTGTAGTGAGGTGCTGCTCAGAAGAAGGATAAAGAGGTAGTGGAGTTCCCAGAAGTCTTTCAGAAGTGTTTGGCATACAGAGCTACCAGTCAGCTGTCCCTGAGAAGAATGGATCCTGAAGTTTAGTCACCGTTCCGCGATACTCTGATGTAAGTGTTAATATAGCTATGTATACGTTATATAACAACATTGTTTCTGATACTTTTTTATTCTGACATATGTGTGGACTTCCTGGGCACACATATGATTAGCCTGGTTTTGTTCTTTAGAAAACTGGGTGTGACAATTTCTAAACAAGATAGATGCATGTGATGGAGCATCACATCTATAAGGTTGGTGTCTTCTACATATTTTTATGTACTCATAGTCATACATCTAGATCCTTTTGGTTGATCTTCATGTCCGATGGAGTGCGAAACAATAACTTACGTAAATAATGAGCGCAACTAACTCTTGTGTGTATACCACCTGATGTGTTCAGCGAGGAATTCCATTACCGATGTGACCCTAGCATTTCTTCTACACATTTCTATGTATTCATAGTTGTCTAGATCCTTTTGTTGGATCTTCATGTCCAATGGTGTGCCGAACAATAACTTAAATAAATATTGAGCACAATATGAGCATGTCGTGGGGTTCATAACCACGGAAGTGATCGGGTTGTTCGACATGCGTCGATGTGTGTGCCTTTGGTGGCTCGAGCACCCAAAACACAAGTTTTTTTTAGTTTGGACATCTAAGCCCTATGTCCAGCAGTGGTGTTCTTTATGTTAGGAATGCTCAATCTAGAGTTCTTACAATAAAGAAATAGAGAGAGAGAGGTGTAGGGGATAGCACTATGCTAATCTAGGGTTTTATCGCCGTCCAGCCGTCCCCTTTTTATAGGAGCCCATGCCTTCCCTTATATACTGGAAAGGCGATGGGAGTACAAATCAATGTTCCGCTAGGCGCTCGCCTAGGCGCGATTCCGCGCGATTAATCACGAGGTGAGGCCCATCGCCTGGCCTAGGGGGGTAGGCGGGCGCAGCTCGTCGGCGGCGCCGGTGGGGGTGGAGGAGCGTCTGGCGGAGGTCGCCGGTGGGGGAGAAGGAGCTGCGGGCGACGGCGGGCGCTCGCACGGGCTTGTGCGGGCGGCGGCGGGCGCTCGCAAGGGCTGGCGCGGGCGGCGGCGGGCGCAGGCGCGGGCGGCGGCAGGCGCAGGCACGGGCAGCGGCGGCGGCTGGCGCATGCGGGAGAGGGAGAGATGCGAGAGAGGTGGAGAGGATGCAGGAGAGGGTCTGAGGGAGAGTTGGGCCTTCAAATGGGCCTTTTTCCCTTTCTCCCTTTTCATGAGCTTCAATATTGCATCAATATACTCACTCAGAAATGGGCCTTCAAGAGTTTAGCTCAAGAATACTCACTCATCTCCTTTTTCTTCTTTTCTTTTAAGTATTTATACATGTATTATTCATCGCCTAGAAAAACGCCTAGGAACGCCTAGGCACGATTAATCTCGCCTAGGCGCTAGGCTAAGGGTCAGCGCCTAGAATCTGCTTAGCGCCTAGCGGAACATTGGTACAAATTGAATGATTTCTCCAAGGGTTTCTCACGCCCTATGCCTTCGGTCTTCGTATTCTTGGCGACACCGGTCCTGCTTTGTCTTGTAGCTGGGGGCCAACCAAATCGCAACGAGCTTTGCCTTGACCATCTGCCTGCTAGGCTCCGAAAGGTGGCTCAGCACATGACGTTTGGACAAGGCCAAGGCTATAGGCCCAGGCATGGCGTGGCTCGGCTCGGCACGGCACGGCATAGCAATGTGCGCATGTGGCCTCCCAACTCCCCTCCTCAACTTGTCTATAGAAGCACACACTAGCTTCCTATTTAAGTTGAGCATCTTCCTAGTGGGTTCCCCATATGGTTATAATCCCACTCGCTCTTAGGACTAATTGTAGAATTCTTTGATTAATTGCTAGATTAGTTATGGATCAAGCCCAATAAATCTGACAGAACCTGCTTCATGTAGCCTCAAACTATCAGATGTTCTATTGAAACTCTCTGTGTAATGATGTATGACAGTAGACCTCTGTGATTTCTTGCGTGTAGTGGGAACAATGCTAGCTGTTTTTCCTAACATCAGTGGTCGGTTCAGGCACATCTAATTCCTTAATATTATTGGACATGAATTTTTCAAAAAAAAAAGAAGGTGTAAATGGTATTGTGGTTCGTCGACAGCAAAATTCAGTTATAAAGCTACGTCCTCGTTTATATTGTTTCTGTAAGAATGCAGGCTGCTGCTGTCGATGAAATGGCATACGCTACTGTACTAGCAAAAAATTCCACTACACTTCTCTATAGTCTATGTTAGTATACAGGCTGCTACACTATTTGTTGGTGTTTTATAAACCGAACTAGTAAATTTATACAATTGCTACGCTGCTCTAGGAAGATAATGGTAGCATCCAAAAGACACCATGATTTATATTGGTTTAGGCCGGAGCTCTACATCTAGTCTCAGAGATGACCGAGTGTGTGTTCCTCGCTTGAATGCTCTGAAGTTCTTACAACGGGGGTGCAAGAGTGGTGGAAGGGGCAGGAAAGCTAGAGCTAAGAGGTGAACTGCCTAAAGGGAAGCTTCAGGAGTCCGGTGGTGTGTGGAATGAATCCGAATGTCTTGGGATGGTACCCTGGTTGCGCTTATATAGAGTTCGGGGCCGGGGCAGGTACAAAGAAGAAGGTTCTCCCGACCGAGGGGACGTGAGCCTGAGGGAGGGTGCTAGCTAACTTGGCTTGTAAGCTACGCTATCTAACATGGCGTTCACCAAGTCAGTCAGCGTGCGGTTTTTTCTCTCGGTAACCCCGTTTGATTCGGGCGAATAGGGAGCTGTCCTCTCATGAATAATACCATGCTCCACACAGAATTCATCAAATAATATAGGAAAATATTCACCACCATGATCTGACCTTAGATGTTTAATTTTTCTCTCTAGTTGATTTTTAACTTCAGCCTTATAGATTTTAAAGTAGTCTAGCGTTTCATCTTTAGTTTTCAGCAAGTAAACATAGCAAAATCTAGTTGCATCATCAATTAAAGTCATGAAATATCTCTTTCCACCTTTTGTCAACACACCATTCATCTTGCAAAGATCAGAATGTATGAGTTCTAGAGGTGCCAAGTTTCTTTCCTCCGCTGCCTTATGAGGCTTTCGAGCTTGCTTAGATTGCACACAACTATGACACTTAGAACCTTTGGCAATAGTGAAATCTAGAATTAAACTCAAGCTAGATAAATGTGACATCAAACCAAAGTTCACATGACCAAAATGAGAATGCCAATCACTCAAACTATCACTAATTGTGCCACAAACTGACTTATTACAAAAATCTACCAAAGATAAGCGGAACAAGCCTCTGCAATCATAGCCTTTACCAATATATTGTCCATGCTTAGACATAACTACTTTCTTAGACTCTAACACTACCTTAAACCCATCTCTCAAAAGAAGGGAGTCGCTAACAAGGTTCTTGTGAATAGTAGGGACATGCTGCATGTTCTTTAGTTGCACGATCTTTCCCGAAGTAAACTTCAGATCTACCATGCCAACACCACGAATATAAGCATGTGACCCATTCCCTATTAGTATGAAGGAACCTTGGAGCCCCTGGTAAGAAGAAAACAAGGAGATATCAGCACACACGTGAATATTAGCACCTATATCAACCCACCAACTTAGAGATTGAAATACTAAAAGTACAGTAGCAAATTTACCATACCCGTCATCCGCACTGCTAGCAATCACGGGGTTGACTTTTTTTTTCTCTTTCTTGCCCGCTCGCTCCGAACAATCTTTAGCAAAATGACCAAACTCTCCACACACGAAGCAAGGTAGCTCTGCTTTGTCTTTCTTCTTCTTCTTGAAGGCAGTATTTTAATTGGCATTGAAAGCAAGTTGCTTAGGCTTTCCCTTGTTCTTACCATAGTTTCTCTGGACGAAGTGGGGGCTAGCTTTTTCCTCATCCCCCTTCTCAATGTTGTCTTTAGCCCGAGCTATCCCCTCAACATCAAGAGATGCTATCAGGTTTTCAACTGATATTTTCTGTCTCTTGTGTTTGAGACTTATAGCGAAATTCCTCTATGAAGAAGGCAATTTAGCAATAATGCATCTAGCCACAAACTCATTGGGTAAGACACATTTAAGGAGTTCAAGTTCCTTAGCCAGGCGCTGAATCTCATGAGCTTGCTCGACTACTGATTTGTTAGCAACCATCTTGTAGTCATTAAAGCTCTCCATGGTATATAGCTCTTTGCCTGCATCTGAAGCACCACAGGTAGCATTCAGATGATCCCACATAGCCTTTGCGTCTCTTATGTGCATCATCGAATCAAACAGATGATCTGAAATCACATTACGCATAGCTCCCACAAAGATGTCACTTGCTTCCTGGAATTTTCTCATATCTTCATCAGAGATATTTTCCTCAGGCAAGCCATCTTTGACCCAGAAAACTTTCATGGCAGTAAGCTAATCAGTGACCTTGACAGACCACCTCTTAAAATACGCACCAGAAAACTTTTTCGGCCTCAGTGCGTCAACAAAACTCGCCATAGATAATTCTGGAAACGGCCTATAATAATGTTTTTAGATTGTTAAGTAATTAGGCAATTTTTAGATTAAAACCAGAATATAAATCATATAAAACAGGTGAACTAGATCAAGCATGTATAGCATACTAGCATGATAGATCAGTATATTAGACAGTATGAATGACAAGATTAGATCATGATGATTATACCTGCCGACTGTAGCTGTAGTCGTTGGTGATGCAGATGGTGGTGATGATGGAACGAGGTCGACGTCGAAGTCGTTGATGTTGAAGTTGTCATCAAAGTCATCAATGAGAGGTGGAGGGAGAGCTTGATGCAGTTGACGACGAATACATCGGGACGTAGCACTGCCTGACTTGGATGGAAGACGACCCATTGTGAAAGTTGGGAGCAGACGTGCGGGTAGCGCTTCCTAAAAACCTTATTCGCCTTCTCCCGATACAGGATCGCAAAGACTAGGGTTCTGAAGACCTGCTCGTCCACTCGCTGGTGCACGCAAGCAATCGTACTGGAGTAGCTATGGCGGCAGCGCAACACCATGAAGAGGCAAAAACCCTAGCTCAATTACATATGTTTTGGCGTGGCCGGTAGGTTGCGTATATAGTCCTGTTCAACCGACCTCATGTCGCGATCACTATCTAAGTTGTTTTAGGACTCTTAATTTGTAACCATTTAGGACTCTGCAACTTGAAGGCCAAGAAACTAAAAACTAAAACTGCAAAAGGCGATTGCGCTCCCGCAAGGCGAGGAGCTGAATTTCGGCAGACCATTCACACAGGTGCCACCCGCCCGCGCCCTTCGTCCGGCCCGGCGAGGCTAGTGAGCGCGAGCGTGTGGGCTTCTCTTTCTCCTCCTCACACTAGACTTGAGAAAGTGGAGAGGACTTCCATATTTAAGTATGGCTACCTCCACTTCAACAAGCAAGGTCGTACTAAAGAGTTCCCACATCCCCTTGCTCACATGAATGGGCCTTTGATATTTATTAGGAATTTTACAATTGGTTATTGGGCCAAGCCCATATAAACTCCAACACACCGTCCGTGCGCACGCAGCGGCCGCTACTATGGCGGATGAGGGCGCTGCTGCCGCAGACGTGGATGAGGGCACCACTGCTGCCGACACGAATCAGGGCAGCACAGTTGCGCTGCTGCCACCGCGCATCAAGGGGTCGCTGCCGCCGCCAAGCATCAGGGCCTGCTGCAGCCCGCTGCTGCAGATAAGACGCCGCCGCCGTAGACGCGCATCAGGGGCGCCGCTGCCGATGTCGCACGGATCAGGGCACCGCCACCGCTCAGCGCATCAAGCCGCCTCCCCGCCGTGGCTGAAGTCTCCCCACGCACCATCTTCCTGGGAACCGGCCGGGGGCACTCGACGGAGCCGCACGTGCGTGCGCCGGTGAGAGGCCCCGGGCCGGGACCTTTTCTTCTCCTGCGCCGCCCCCCTTACGCCGATGCTGGGCAGTGCTCATGTCGTCATCACTCCAGCCGCCCAGCCGGCTCTATCCCTCTCTCTCTCGGCAGCATATTAGGAGGCTGTGATAGCGAGACGTCTGTGATAACTTCATCAATCTCAAAGGTTTGCATGCGTACTGTGTAGTTTGCAAAAAAAAAGGAAAATAATGTTTCATCCTTGAACTTTTTTACTTGAGCCGCGTGAAACAGCAGGCTGAGCTTGACTTAATGACATATACATGCTCAATCATAATCAGTGGAGTGTTATCCATGAAGTATCAATATTAATATAAGAAACAATTAAATGGGGATACCCATATATAGTACCTGGCTGCTGAATGTTGCCGTATAGTGTATGGACTATGGACACGGCGGCAAGAGATGATCCAGTAACTTCAACGCGCTCAATTTCTCGTTTTCCTCAATACAGGTGAAGAAGAGGCAAGGCTTGTGTACTCAACGAGAAAACAGGCTAGCTAGGCAGGCAAGAAACTTGTTCCTTGTCCGGTTGTCCCTCGCAGCAGCCTTGTTATAAACACAACCGACAAATAAAGCAGTGAAAGAAAAAAGGAAAAGAGAAAGAGAAAGGAGAAAAAAAACCAAAGATCACTAGAATGAAGCAAAGAATCGATTGTTCTAATATAATAGTTACTGATGTGGTTGTCAGATTTTGTTGTGTTTGACTCGGAGTCCGACCATAGGACAACGAGAAAAGCATTGATCCAGCGTCAGGACATCCTTGCAGAATTCCTCGTGGCCCTGGATGGTAGAGATGTCCCTGTGGAGTTGCCCCAAGCAGCACTTCATGAGTTGCTTCATCGATGGAAAGTCACCAGATGTGGCTGCTTCCAGGAGACGCCGGTCCATACTGACGAACTCATGATGGCCGGCCGCCATGAGTTCGTCAGGGGAAGGCGGGAAGCATCTATGGATGGCGGCAGCTGTGACAAATTAAACTGGTTTCTAGGATATAATCATTGCATATTAGTATCTGCAGCAGTTACACTAGTATTTAATGATTTTGGTAATAAACATATACACTAGTAAATGTTTCCCATCGATATACGTCGATGGGTGAATTTGGCCGTGAAACTGCGGGGCTACTTTACTTATATTTTTTCTAATAACAAAAGATGAACAATAGCTCTTGGTATGTTGCATATACACACCCTATCATCACTAGTACAGTATTAGGCATGAAGTTTTAATATAAGGAATAAGGATACCCATATATAATATACCTGGCTGCTGAATGTGGCCGCTGTAGTATGGACGGCAAGAAATGATCCGGAAACTAACTCAACTGCGGGGCTACTTTACTTGTATTTTTTTTCTAAGAAAAGATAAACAATAATTGCTGCTGTTTATGTTGCACATACACACTCTATCATCACTAGTGCAGTATTAGCCATGAAGTTTTAATATAAGGAATAAGGATACCCGTATATAATACCTGGCTGCTGAATATGGCCCCTGTAGTGTGGACGCAATACAAGTGATGAGGCAAGGAGTTACAACTGTCGACTATTCAAATTCAATCAGAAAAGAGGCTAGCTAAGCACACGCAAGGAAGTTGTCCCACGCTGCGGCCTCTTTATATACAAAATACAAATGCAATGGAGGGAAAAGGAAAAGGAAAAGGAAAAGCGAAAGGGGAAAAGAGAAAAGAAAGATAGATAGATCTCGATATTCAAGTGATGAGGCAAGGAGTTACAACGGCCGGCTAGACTACTCAATCTCAATCAGACAAGAGGCTAGTTAGGCACACGCATGGAATTTGTCCCTCGCAGCAGCCTATTTATATGCAAAATACAAAAGCAATGGAGGAAAAAGGAAAAGCAAAAGCGAAAGGGGACAAAAAAAATAAAGATACTTAGATCTCTAGAACAAAGCAAAGAATTGATTATGCTAATAATGGTTGGTTTATCAGATTCTATTAGTTAGGCACGCAAGGAAATTGTCCCTCGCAGCAGCCTCTTTTTATATGCAAAATACAAAAACAATGGAGTTTACATTTGTACATCCTTGCCTTGCTGTGTATCCTCAGGATTGTCTTCTCCTTGCATTGTAAGATGGATCAGCTGTATCGTCATCCAAATTTTAGCTGTAGTGGTAGCAATGTGGAACAATGTTGGCACATCGTGATGCATCTGCAGCATTGTGGTGCTTTTTCGTTTAGCATTACTGTATCATTTGCATACTCCTTTCTAAACTCAAATGTTAGACCAGTCTTGACTGGTTTTCAGAGGTGACAGTTTTATTTTGTAGTTCGAGAAAGTCTGGGACATGCTGGTAGGCACACCTGGCAGGGTGTTTTTGTATATGCACGATGTGGTACTTATATATTTGCATGATTTACATCCTGTGGCTTACGTATATAATTGGTGCATACTTAATATTTGAGGTGCTGCTTTTCAATAGCCAGATGACGCTGCAGCCAGCAGCAGACCTCTCATTTAATTTCTGTGTTTCACTCTGAGAGGGCCATGCTACCGAAATAAGTTTATGGAACACGTGTCCATCCCTGACAAAAGAATATTTAACCCTGCAGATGGAGATATATGCATCATTTTGATTAAAGACTAGTCCATCAATCCGTGCTCTCGCACGGTTAGAATCTTAAAATACATAAGCAATAGTTACCATTTAATATCTCTACCTAATTAAATTACTAATATTAAATTACATTTTTTTTAATTTTGTTCGTTTCTCTAAGACAATAGTTAGTATGTTGTCTCTGTCATGGTGATAAATGTATAGATTATTAATCTATATGTTTCTTCATTCATACCCATAGTTTTTACCCTTTCCATGTTACCTCTGTATTTTCAATATCAATATGTATTTAGTTGAAACATTAGCTTAAACTATAATGGTCTTGTTGTCGGCCATTTCTTGTGATGCTATTAGTCTAAAATTTACATTTTAAAAATAATTCTTATTAATTGCTATAGGTTTTTGTCCTCAAGTTAAATTGAAACCTTATGGTATCTTTTATTAACTCTCCTTTTCGTACTTTTTAAAATATGGATTTTGGATTGTAAAATGCTCTCTTAATTACTACAGTGGCATAAGTAGTCATTTAAAACATGCGCATCACTTAAAAGTAACACGGAACATAAAGAGAATATTAACATTTAAGTCTTATATTTAATGATTGATTGCTCTAAAGTAATCCCAAAGGATAGGAAAATATAGCCATGTGCCTTGTACTAACCTTCCTCACTTATGAAGATATTTAAATTTATTTATTAAGAAATCATATGTGCAGTAATGGCTATATTATCAATAAGGAAAATATTTTAGTTAAAATATATACGTGTATCTAAGGTGAAAACATATAAATTATAGGTCATTGTTATTAACGTAGTTATAAATATTTTGTAAGAATTGTTAGCATATGAGTTGGTGAGAAAATACTTTTCATGAATGTTGAAATCAACATATATATATTTATCACTCATGTGTGCATGTGTACTCAATCTACATGATGGCACAATATGTATATTTATTTTAATCAAATTCTAATAAATTAACATAATAGATTAGGGTAACATAGAAACATATATGCGCTTTATGGTTATTTCAATATTTTTTGAAGTAGAAAATATTGATAACTTAAATGTATATTTAAGGGATCTTTCAGTTTTTTAAAGAAATGACAGATGTGGTCATTTAGAAGTAGATTTAAATGGTTATGCTAAATTATCTATCATAATAGTAGGTGGGTAATTAGTTGTAAATTTTGGTTCACTTTAGATTATCCTTTAATGATGGGTAATTTAAATATATATTCATGTGTTACCTTATATTATTCTGCACAATAATAGATGTAGGTAATTATTTTGAAAAATAGAATAGATCCAATGGCCATACATTTTGGTTTTTATGAGAATTTTATGGTTCATCTTTTTCTTCTAGCATAATACCTATTTAGTTGAAACATAATCTTAAGTTAGATAAGTTTTTGTTAAGTCCCTGTCTATAACATGCCATATTTTAGCTTTCAACTTTTAATCTAGTTGATGGAATTTTTTACCCATTTGTTAAGTTAAACCTCAAATGCTTAATTGTATTTTTTTGTGAAATTTTTATTGTGTATTGTTTTCAATATTTTCACTTTTTAGTTTATCTAAAAATTTTTTAGGTCCTAAGCTACCCTCTTTGTTTAATGGCATAAAATGTTGTTTTGAATTTCTTATACCAAAGATTTATATGTGTACTTAGTATTGTTTTATAAATATAGAGTGCTCAAAATGTAAAAACTTATTTGAAATAATAAATTAGTATTTTATGTAACACCCTAAATTTTTGAATATTTTTAAATAGGGAATTTGATTTAGTTAAGCATTTTTGTGTGCATGAAAACCTAGTGAAATAATATTTTTGTTTAAAATAAAATCAAATATAAGGTTAAAATGAGTGTTTGTGCATACATGCCGTTGCATATTTTTAATTGTTTGGATTGGTTTATTTCTAGAAGAAAATTATTTCAAAAATCATTTGAAAATGTATTTGATGTATTAGGAAGAAAAGAAAAGGAAATAGAAATCTTCTCCCTTCTCAACTTTGGCCCGAGGGCCTAGCTCTCTTGGCCTGTCCCAAAGCCTAGCGAGCCAGCTGCCTTCCTCTGGGCCGCAAGCCGCGTAGCGGGCCAGCCCAGCAAGCCGCCGCGCCCTTCTTCTCCCTTTCCTCTGACTGACATTCCGGGCCCGCATGTAAGCGGTATCTTCTTCCTCTTGCTCGTAGTCGACACGGACATGTCGATGGAGTCCGCCTCCGTCTCGCTTCCCGCCTGGCTTGGACCGCACGCTGAGCCTCTCCTCATAAATAGCCGCCGCGCTCGCGCCACCTCTCTACACAACCCTAACTGCGAGCCACGTCCTCGAGACGAGCAAGCCGCCGCATCCTAGCAGCCGCCGCTCAAGCTTGGAAGCAAAACGAAGAACTCGTCGATTCGGCCACCTCCGTAAGCTACCGAGGAGTTCGGGTTGCTGTTTGAAAGTTGCCGAGCCCTTCTTCTTTTTCTTTTTCGATTTGTTTCACTAATTTGGCTCGGTTATCGTGAGCAGGGCTCCGCCGCTCGCCATTGGAAGCCGCCCGCCTTCATCGGTCGATTCCGGTCGCCGGAGAGCATCTAGGTGAGTTCGCGGCTCTCTCCTACTCCTTCCTGTGCAATCGGTGCATCGAATAGTGTTTCCTGCTGCCGGATTGCTCAACTCCGGTGAGCAATTGCTCGCCGCCGGCAATATCGCCGCCGTCGGGCTACTGTGCCGACCGGATTCCCCTCTCTTACTCCCGAGTCTAATCTCAACCGTTCGTTTTTGATCCAGTGGCTCAAATCGAGTCATACCGATTCGGCTGTCTCTTTTGCAAAAGAGTCCTTGGGTTTCTTTGTTTCTAAACCCGCGGTCCACGGTGTAATAGCTGAATACGCTTTGTTATTTTGAAAACGTAAACTTCGTCGGTTTAGATGAAAATACGCTTTCAGGTATTTACAGAATTGCCACTAGGTTTAATTAGGTCATAAAATCTCCGTTTTAACTCCGATTTGATCCGTTCAAGTTGCGTTAGGTTCATAATT
Organism: Saccharum spontaneum; assembly: GCA_022457205.1. NCBI lineage: Eukaryota > Viridiplantae > Streptophyta > Magnoliopsida > Poales > Poaceae > Saccharum > Saccharum spontaneum. Next base: position 21,331,384 of record CM039598.1, on the reverse strand, counting down.
TCATACTCTACCTATTAGTACTGCTGTATAGTAGATTTTCCACTTTTAAAATTCGAGGTTAGATTTAATCTATTACTTTAATAAAGTAAATCTTGTTTAAACCATAACTTTTCCGTTTTAGCTCCGATTTACGTGAACTTCGCGTCTGTGTGATCCTAGTGCGATGTAGATTTGTTTTAAAAACTTTTCATCTTATTTTTCTACTGTTGGTGTACTTTTCTAATTGTAGCTTTGTTTGCTTTGCATGATTGCTCTTGGATGATTGTTGTTGATGTGCTAATCGAGAATAGACGGTGATCAATTCGTTGGTGATCAAGAGTACTATTACGAGTCGGATCAACAGGATCAGCTAGATCAAGGCAAGTATAGCATGGGATTATCCTTGTTACCTATTCACTTTAATTCACTTAATTCATGATGCATGTGTCTCCTTGTTAAGGATGCCTTAGTATTGATCTTATTCCTTGAATCCTATGGTTATAGCATTGGGTAGTTGCTAGTGCTCACATAAACAATGATCTTGTAATTTGACTAATGATATATGCAATAACTCTAAAAGATGATTTTTAGCAACAGGGAACAAGAGGGCTAGAGTTTTCTCTAGATTCCTCTCCGTGTAAGGACTTATCTGTAAGCGAACATCCGGGACTTACAGTACAGCTGTGAGGGCTACATGGCTCTGGCTTTAGTCATATAAGAGGACCTTTTCTAGCTTGTTAGTGGTTACCTTTATGGCGTAAAAGGGGTTGTGTTCCGGGTTGGGTGTAGTGCGGCTCCTGTCCCTATGAGTATAGGCTGCGTGTCATTGTGCCATACGGAAGGGGGGCTCTACATTTGCAGGCCACAGAAACCTAGCGGCCCTAACTTGTTAGACGAACCTTGGAAAGACTTCATAGTGAAACTTGATTGTCCAATGGGGAGTCATGACCTCGGGCTTTTGGGGATCATGACTCACAGTGAAAGTGTACAACCTCTGCAGAGTGTAAAACTGGTATATCAGCCGTGCTCACGGACACGAGCGGCCTTGGACCCTTACAGAATAGAGATCACTATTAATTTACTTGTTCTTGCTATTCATTATTCTCTTTACATGATCATGTGTTTATTATGGGAATATTACCTATTTGATGCTACTCAATTGCTTAAAATATGATCAACTAAAAGCTACATGCAGTTGAACCAGTGTCTATCCCACTTGAGCTTCATGAACCCCATGTTACACTTGTTGAGTACTTTTGTGCTCACCCTTGCATTCCCCCACCACAGGATGGAATCCCGAAAGTGCAAATAGTGATTACTACTACTACTTTCCTGAAGATTACTAGACTTGTAGTCAACCAGTTGACGTGCCTGTGCTATGGAGCTAGCTACCACAAGATTTATACTATGTTTCCGCTTAATTACGTAAAGATTCTGTGATACTATTCGTTATGTAATAAACATTGGTGATGATACAATTTATATTTGTCATCTTATGTGTGATTGATCTCAGGGCACACATAAGATTATGCATTCCATTTGTTCCTTAAAAATGGGTGTGACAGATTGGTATCAGAGCTATGTTGACTGTAGGACGCAAGCCTAATTAGTAATGGTCGTTTTAGTTGCCTCGTGCCCGCAAGACTGCCCGTATCACCACTGGAGGCTACTATCCACCCCGTTCCCTGTACGAACCAGAAGAGCTTCAGGAGGAACCAGAAGAGCTTCAGGAGGAACTGGAAGACACCACACCAACCCCGCCATCAACACCAGATCAAGCGCCAGAACCAGTTTTGCCTCAAGAGGAAATTGAACCTAAAGAGGAGGTTATCTATTTGAGTGATGATGAAGATATTGAGCTTGCTCATAATGGAGGACATCCCCCTTCGCCTCCACAAGGTGGTTCCGCTGAAATTGGTGTGCCGTCCCTTCCTATGGGCTGGATTACGAGGATCCATCACAAGTCAAGCCATGACACTCCGTCACACCACCGACTGGTTGACATGCTTAGTGCCTACTTCACAGATTGGGATCCTGCAATTGAGTATGTCTGCTGGGAGCATAAGCACCCTTTGGAAGCTACTTATTGGAAGTGCAATGTGCGTATCTTCGTTAAGAACAATGAGATGGGTACCTTTTTGCTGGACCGGTGTTTTTCCCATAGTGGTCATCGTGCCACTATAGAAGATGGCATAGAAGATGCAGCCTTTGAAGCATGCTTGGGACTTCGTCACCTTCTCTATGAGGTTATGCAAGATGATCAATATCGCTATTTTCCCCGTGGCGATCCAGAGCAAGGATGGGTAATGATGAACCCTGGGAATTTGGATTTAGTTCCTCGGGTCATGGTGGATTTTGGTCATGACATGATGGTGACAAATCGTCGGTTGGTAGCCCTAGTTAAAGCTTTGGGAAAAGACGTCAAGAGGTATCAAGAAGTGATAGATGGCTTAAGGATTGACCAAGGCATGGAAGCGATCTATGATTATCATGAACATCAAGCCCGTCCCTAGGAGTTGGAATTCCAATTATGTAATAATACGATAGTACGAGTAGTGTCGAGTTAAGTTGAGTTTGTGGTGTCGTGTGAACTTTGTGTGGTTAGTTGAGTTATTATTGTGCTTATGTGTGAGTTGGTTTTTCCATGTAATGAGTGCTGGAGCTTTGTGGGCTTGTCTACAAAAGTTCCTAATTATATAATACTAAGTTTAGTGTGATAAATAAATAATTTAGTTGGGTTAACTTTTCTCTCTGTTCTGTCCTTTCTGGAGCGGTCTGGCTTTCTTTTTTTTGCTTAAAATTAACTGTACAGCGAAAAATTCTGAAATTTTTATGAGCGCATCTAGACCCACATACCTTTCCAATAATTCTGGAATCACCTTTTTATCTATTCTGGATCATGAGTTATAATCGTTACAAGGTGAAGTTACTGTGCAGTCTGGAAGTCAGAAACAGTTCTGTTGTGTCCTGTTTTTGGGTAACCTCGTGATAGAATCTGGGAGTATGAGTTAAATAAGAGTTGTAGATAATTTCATAAGCTTTCCAACCATATAAAGTACACCTCTACTGGATATCTGTAACTCGAGATAGGTCTGTTTTACCGAACAGCTGAAATTGGGATGTGTCCAGAAAGTTATCAGATTCTAACATCTATCTCTAGAATTATCTATTATGTGGTAATCTCTAAGATTTGATACTGTGTTGGATAACAGATGTCTGGAAGAGGACGAGGTCGAGGCCGTGGTCGTGGAGTTGGTCCACCACTTACTATTCATGAGCTTTTGGCCATACAGACACAGTTAATGGAAGCTCTGGTGAACAATTAGCAAAATCAGCCAGTTGGAGGAGCACCTGCGCGGGATAAGCGTGGAGAATTTTTGAAGGGTCATCCCCCGGTGTTTACACATGCCTCAGATCCATTGGAAGCTGATGATTGGCTTCGTGCAGTAGAGAAGCAGCTCAACATTGCTCAGTGTAATGATCAGCAGAAGGTGTTGTTTGCTTCGGGACAACTTCAAGGAGCAGCTCAAGACTGGTGGGATTCATATCAGTATGGCCGTCCTGTCAATGCTCCCGCCATTACTTGGCAGGAGTTTACAGAGAGTTTTAGGTCCTACCATATACCAGAGGGGGTGATAGCACTGAAGGCAGAAGAATTCCGCAATTTGACACAGGGATCTATGCCTGTGGCAGAGTATAGAGACAAGTTTGCTCAGTTGTCACGTTATGCACCGAATGAGGTGGCTAATGATGCTGATAAGCAGTGACTTTTCTTGAAGGGTCTACATGATGGTCTTCAATTGTAGTTAATGTCCAATGCTTACCCAGATTATCAAACATTGGTGAATCGCGCTATTGTGGTGGATAATAAGCGCAAGGAGATGGATGCTAAAAGAAAGAGACTTCAGGGACAGATATCTGGAAACAACACTCGTCAACGCACTGGTTATCAACAAGGTTTTCAGCAGAGGTATCCGCCCAACCAATGGAATCGTGGTCAACTTCCTCCACGTAATCAGTTTCTGCAACGTCCTCCTTATCAGTCACAGAATGGCAATCAACGCTCTCAGCAGCAGAATGGGAACCAGAATCAACGATAGAGTACCCCCAACAACACTCCAATGAAGACTAGTGCTTCTAATACTCCAACTAAGTGTTTCCGTTGTGGGAAGGAAGGTCACTTGTCCTGAGAAGGCCAATCAGCAAACTCCTTAGAAGCAAAACAGTAACCAGAAGCCACCATACTACGGGAAGGTGACTCACGTGTCGGAAGAGACTGCAATGGCGGAACCTAAAGTTATGCTCGGTACATTCGACATCCACTCCATCCCTGCCACTGTTCTTTTTGATTCTGGAGCTTCGCATTCATTCATATCTCAAATATTTGTTAAGACAAATAGCATCCCTTTATGTGCCATGAAAAACCCTATACTAGTCAATTCGCCCGGGGGTAGTATGCAAGCTTCCTATCGATGCCTCCCTATTAGTTTAATTTTAAGGGGGGTAGAGTTCAAAGTGAGTCCTATAGTGTTGAGAACAGCTGGGATTGATCTTATTCTGGGATTAGATTGGATGAAGCAAAATCAGGCAGTGATTCAGTGTAAGGAAAAGGCAGTAGCCCTGACAACACCAAAGGGAGATCGAATTAGTGTGGAGATTGTAGTGCAGAAGCTGCAGACAGCTACAGTAAATCGACTTGATGATAATGTTAATCAAGAGGATCCGGTTGTGGATGAATTTCCGGATGTGTTCCCCGACGACTTGCCAGGTATGCCACCCGACCACGACATTGAGTTTATTATTGAATTATTGCCTGGAACTGCACCTATAGCTAAGCGTCCATATAGAATGGGTGTTAATGAATTAGAGGAACTTAAGAAACAAATAAAAGAATTGCAAGAGAAAGGTTTTATTCGTCCTAGCTCTTCACCATGGGGAGCTCCTGTGATCTTTGTTGATAAGAAGGATGGTTCTCAACAGATGTGTGTTGATTATCGGTCACTCAACGAGGTAACTATCAAGAATAAGTATCCGCTGCCAAGGATTGATGACTTGTTTGATCAGTTGAGAGGTGCTTGTGTGTTTTCTAAGATTGATCTTCGCTCTGGCTATCATCAGTTGAAGATTCGTGCTACGGATATACCAAAGACAGCATTCACCACCCAATATGGTTTGTATGAGTATACAGTAATGTCTTTTGGCTTGACTAATGCTCCTGCATACTTTATGTACTTGATGAATAAGGTATTTATGGAGTATCTTGATAAGTTTGTAGTAGTGTTCATCGATGATATCCTGGTATACTCTAAGACTAAGGAAGAACATGTGGAACATTTGAGGTTGGTCCTGCAGAAGCTCAGAGAGCATAAGCTCTATGCTAAGCGTAGCAAATGCGAGTTTTGGTTAATGGAAGTTGCTTTTCTGGGTCATGTGGTCTCTAATAGTGGAATATCAGTGGATCCTAGCAAGGTAAAAGATGTGTTGAATTGGAAACCACCAACTGATGTGGGAGAAATTCGTAGCTTCTTGGGATTGGCTGGATATTATAGAAGATTTATTGAAGGGTTTTCTAAGCTTGCCAAGCCAATGACAGCGCTGTTGGAAAAGAATGCCAAATTTGCGTGGTCTGATAAGTGTCAGGTTAATTTTGAGGAGCTGAAGAAATGATTGACAACAGCCCCGGTGTTAGTTTTGCCAGATTTGAATAAGAGCTTCTCTATTTATTGTGATGCATCCCATTTGGGTCTTGGTTGTGTGCTTATGCAGGAAGGCAAAGTAGTAGCATATGCATCTCGACAGTTGAGGAAGCATGAGTTAAATTATCCTACTCATGACTTGGAGTTAGCAGCAGTGGTGCATGCTTTGAAAATATGGAGGCATTATTTGATTGGACATAAAAGTGATATTTACACTGATCATAAGAGTTTGAAGTACATTTTCACTCAATCAGATCTGAACTTGAGACAACGTCGCTGGTTAGAGTTGATTAAGGATTATGTTTTGGAGGTACATTATCATCCGGGTAAGGCTAATGTTGTTGTAGATGCCCTTAGCAGAAAAAGCTATGCTAATGTGGTGCAAGTAATGCCTATGTCAAATGAGTTATGTGCTGAGTTTGAGCATCTAAACTTGGGTATTGCTATTAATGTAGTGGAATTAGTAATAGAGCCTATGTTAGAGCAACAAATACGTAAGGGTCAGTTGACGGATGACAAAATAAAGGAGATAGTGAAGAATATACCGAAAGGTAAAGCACCTGGATTCCGGTTGGATGATAAAGGAACCCTATGGTTTGGGAAACGATTATGTGTGCCTGAGGACAAAGCTATAAGAGAAGCAATCCTACGAGAAGCTCATGAGTCCGCTTACTCTATTCATCTCGGAAGTACTAAGATGTATATGGATTTAAGAGAGAGGTATTGGTGGCATGGTTTGAAAAGAGATGTTGCAGAGTATGTTGCACTATGTGACACATGTCAGAGGGTTAAGGCTGAACATCAAAGACCTACAGGATTGTTGCAACCGATGCAGATACCTGAGTGGAAGTGGGAAGAAGCTGGTATGGACTTCATAGTGGGGTTACCACACACTAAGAGGGGTTTTGATTCAATATGGGTTATAGTGGATCGTTTGACTAAAGTTGCTCATTTTATACCGGTTAGAACTACGTATTTCAGTGCAAAGTTGGCTAAACTGTATTTGGAAAGAATAGTAAGTTTGCACGGAGTTCCAAAGAAGATAGTGTCTGATCGAGGTACTCAGTTTACGTCATATTATTGGCAGAAAGTACAAGAGTCATTAGGAACTAAGCTGAATTTTAGTACAGCGTATCATCCTCAGACGGATGGGCAAACAGAAAGGATTAATCAGATATTGGAAGATATGTTGAGAGCTTGTGCATTACAGTATGGTACAAGTTGGGACAAAAGTTTGCCATATGCAGAGTTTTCCTACAACAATAGTTATCAGAAAAGTCTACAGATGGCACCCTTTGAAGCTTTGTATGGTAGGAAGTGTAGAACTCCGTTGTTTTGGAATCAGACAGGAGAAAGTCAAGTATTTGGTCCCGATGTGCTTAGGAATGCTGAGAAACAAGTAAGAATGATCCGAAATAATTTGAAAGCAGCTCAGTCCCGACAGAAAAGTTATGCCGATACTCGACGGAGAGAGTTGACTTTTGAAGTGGGAGATTATGTTTACCTGAAGGTGTCACCTATGAGAGGTGTGAAAAGGTTTAACCGGAAAGGAAAGTTAGCACCGATGTATGTCGGTCCTTTTAAGATTTTAGAGAGACGTGGCGAAGTGGCATATCAGTTGGAATTGCCTGAGAGTTTAGCAGGTGTGCATGATGTGTTCCATGTGTCCCAGTTAAAGAAATATTTGCGTGTGCTAGAAGAACAAATACCATTGGAAGAACTCACTGTTAAGGAAAATCTTACTTATGAGGAGTATCCCGTGAAAATTTTGGAGACAGCGGAAAGAGTTACCAGGAGCCGAGTTATAAAGATGTGTAAAGTTCAGTGGAGCCGGTATTCGGAAGCAGAGGCTACGTGGGAAAGAGAGGAAGATTTAAGAAAAGCATACCCACAGTTGTTTGAGTAAGCATTGTCCGAATCTCAGGACGAGATTCATTTTAAGGGGGGTAGAATTGTAACACCCTAAATTTTTGAATATTTTTAAATAGGGAATTTGATTTAGTTAAGCATTTTTGTGTGCATGAAAACCTAGTGAAATAATATTTTTGTTTAAAATAAAATCAAATATAAGGTTAAAATGAGTGTTTGTGCATACATGCCGTTGCATATTTTTAATTGTTTGGATTGGTTTATTTCTAGAAGAAAATTATTTCAAAAATCATTTGAAAATGTATTTGATGTATTAGGAAGAAAAGAAAAGGAAATAGAAATCTTCTCCCTTCTCAACTTTGGCCCGAAGGCCCAGCTCTCTTGGCCTGTCCCAAAGCACAGCAAGCCAGCTGCCTTCCTCTGGGCCGCAAGCCGCGTAGCGGGCCAGCCTAGCAAGCCGCCGCGCCCTTCTTCTCCCTTTCCTCTGACTAACATTTTGGGCCCGCATGTAAGCGGTATCTTCTTCCTCTTGCTCGTAGTCGACACGGACATGCCGATGGAGTCCGCCTCCGTCTCGCTTCCCGCCTGGCTTGGACCGCACGCTGAGCCTCTCCTCATAAATAGCCGCCGCGCTCGCGCCACCTCTCTACACAACCCTAACCGCGAGCCACGCCCTCGAGACGAGCAAGCCGCCGCATCCTAGCAGCCGCCGCTCAAGCTTGGAAGCAAAACGAAGAACTCGTCGATTCGGCCACCTCCGTAAGCTACCGAGGAGTACGGGTTGCTGTTTGAAAGTTGTCGAGCCCTTCTTCTTTTTTTTCGATTTGTTTCACTAATTTGGCTCGGTCACCGTGAGTAGGGCTCCGCCGCTCACCATTGGAAGCCGCCCGCCTTCCTCGGTCGATTCCGGTCGCCGGAGAGCATCTAGGTGAGTTCGTGGCTCTCTCCTACTCCTTCCTGTGCAATCGGTGCATCGAATAGTGTTTCCTACTGCCGGATTGCTCAACTCCGGTGAGCAATTGCTCGCCGCCGGCAATATCGCCGCCGTCGGGCTACTGTGCCGACCGGATTCCCCTCTCTTACTCCCCAGTCTAATCTCAACCGTTCGTTTTTGATCCGGTGGCTCAGATCGAGTCATACCGATTCGGCTGTCTCTTTTGCAAAAGAGTCCTTGGGTTTCTTTGTTTCTAAACCCGCGGTCCATGGCATAATAGGTGAATACGCTTTGTTATTTTGAAAACGTAAACTTCGTCGGTTTAGATGAAAATACGCTTTCAGGTATTTACAGAATTGCCACTAGGTTTAATTAGGTCATAAAATTTCCGTTTTAACTCCGATTTGATCCGTTCAAGTTGCGTTAGGTTCATAATTTCATACTCTACCTATTAGTACTACTGTATAGTAGATTTTCCACTTTTAAAATTCGAGATTAGATTTAATCTATTACTTTAATAAAGTAAATCTTGTTTAAACCATAACTTTTCCGTTTTAGCTCCGATTTACGTGAACTTCGCGTCTGTGTGATCCTAGTGCGATGTAGATTTGTTTTAAAAACTTTTCATCTTATTTTTCTACTGTTGGTGTACTGTTCTAATTGTAGCTTTGTTTGCTTTGCATGATTGCTCTTGGATGATTGTTGTTGATGTGCTAATCGAGAATAGACGGTGATCAGTTCGTTGGTGATCAAGAGTACTATTACGAGTCGGATCAACAGGATCAGCTAGATCAAGGCAAGTATAGCATGGGATTATCCTTGTTACCTATTCACTTTAATTCACTTAATTCATGATGCATGTGTCTCCTTGTTAAGGATGCCTTAGTATTGATCTTGTTCCTTGAATCCTATGGTTATAGCATTGGGTAGTTGCTAGTGCTCACATAAACAATGATCTTGTAATTTGACTAATGATATATGCAATAACTCTAAAAGATGATTTTTAGCAACAGGGAACAAGAGGGCTAGAGTGTTCTCTAGATTCCTCTTCGTAAGGACTTATCTGTAAGTGAACATCCGGGACTTACAGTACAGCTGTGAGGGCTACATGGCTCTGGCTTTAGTCATATAAGAGGACCTTTTCTAGCTTGTTAGTGGTTACCTTTATGGCGCAAAAGGGGTTGTGTTCCGGGTTGGGTGTAGTGCGGCTCCTGTCCCTATGAGTATAGGCTGCGTGTCATTGTGCCATACGGAAGGGGGCTCTACATTTGCAGGCCACAGAAACCTAGCGGCCCTAACTTGTTAGACGAACCTTGGAAAGACTTTATAGTGAAACTTGATTGTCCAATGGGGAGTCATGACCTCAGGCTTTTGGGGATCACGACTCACAGTGAAAGTGTACAACCTCTGCAGAGTGTAAAACTGGTATATCAGCCGTGCTCACGGACACGAGCGGCCTTGGACCCTTACGGAATAGAGATCACTATTAATTTACTAGTTCTTGCTATTCATTATTCTCTTTACATGATCATGTGTTTATTATGGGAATATTACCTATTTGATGCTACTCAATTGCTTAAAATATGATCAACTAAAAGCTACATGCAGTTGAACCAGTGTCTATCCTACTTGAGCTTCATGAACCCCATGTTACACTTGTTGAGTACTTTTGTGCTCACTCTTGCATTCTCCCACCACAGGATGGAATCCCGAAAGTGCAAATAGTGATTACTACTACTTTCCTGAAGATTACTAGACTTGTGGTCAACCAGTTGACGTGCCTGTGCTATGGAGTTAGGTACCACAAGATTTATACTATGTTTCCGCTTAATTCCGTAAAGATTCTGTGATACTATTTGTTATGTAATAAACATTGGTGATGATACTATTTATATTTGTCATCTTATGTGTGATTGATCTCTGGGCGCACATAAGATTATGCATTCCATTTGTTTCTTAAAAATGGGTGTGACATTTTATTATCATGGATTACTAATACAAATTAAAGTTTCTATGTCCTTTTATTATAGGACCACTTTCCATTTTTTGATAAGCTATTAAAATGAGTATTTATCCTAATGTATATGTGTTTACTCGATCTACATGACTGAAACATTAGACTTAATTTCAAAGTGAGAATGTAGAAGTATATATAATATCTATATTATAATACTTTGCGGATATTAGATTATTTTTCACAAAATATAGTATATCCGTATTTATATGTAGAAGTTTTCTATTTGTTTTTCTAACAACCGAGGTGGATTACTTTGATACAAATCAAAAGGTCGAGGTGGATAGTTTAGCTATATATCAGAATGCACATAAGTTACTTTGCATCAGCTTTTATAGTGACAAATATGGACAATTTTTAGAAAATTACTAGAAGGTTAGTTTAAATTATCTTCATAACTGCAGAGATGGATAGTATAGCTATAAATTTAGGGCATTAATTTAACGAATCTTTCATATGATCGAGATAGATAATAGAAGTCAATCTTGAGGTTTATGTTCAATTATTATAATGACAAATGTTGATAATTTAGATATAAATTTACAGACAAATGTGGATGAACAACGAAAACAGGTAGATGAGCGCCGAACAGATATATTCTTGGTTCCACGTGGCTGATGAAATTGTCTCGTCTTTTTGGACTGTCCAGAGTTTGACATTTTTTTGAACTTTATAATGACAAATGCAGATAGTTTAGACACAAATTTATATTGTCAATTATCTTTCAATCGATAAACAATGAACATAGCTAGACGAACGCCAAACAAATATATTCCTGGTTTGGCATGGTTAACGAAATTGTCTCATCTTTTTAGACCGCCAGATCTATGTAGGGTAAGTAGATTAATATTGTCTAATATAAGGTTTAATATAGTATCACATAATTTTAAGATAACTTGATAGACAACATATACAATGTTGCTCTTTGAGTTATCTCATTATAGCTCCTACTTTTAATTTTCGTGCATAAAACTTAGCTAATCATATATTTTACTTTTAGTGGTCAACTGTGAACCTAGGTACATGCATCCTATCAAGACTAGTAGTATGCCCATGCTAACGCTACGGCAACATTAGGGTGTGTAAATTAAAACCGTAGAAAGATATCACAATCTGGTACTGCCTCAAATTACATTCCAATGTTTTCCTTTATGGATAATTACATTGCAATTCCATTAATTGCCATACAACTACATGCATAATTGGAATTTGCCGCGCATCCTGACCTGAGTAGTGGAAATAACCTCCACCACAACACCAACACATGTATCATTAGCACATTGCATACTTAATAAATTAATAATGCAGTAAAACAAGTTATAAGATCTAATAGACATGCACGTGCGGCACACACGTGTCTTTCAAAGTTAATTTCTTGGAACAAAACATTACAACGTCATCTCTTGGATGTGTTATGAATTTTTTTGTTGAGGATGAACCTCAACCTGCACCAAACCTTTAGTGTCTTGTCTATTAGCAACACCCCAAAACTTGTCTTCAAGGTGGAACTTTAGCACACTTGGATGATCTTGACTCTGGCAGGGTCATTGATAGGTCCGAGTGAGGTCTCCAATCTCCATCTTAGTTCTCTGGTGGATGATCGAGCATCACGCTGGTTTGACCTGCCACATGAAGTGAATTGCCCCAACTGCCATTTGTGTTAGACCACAAAACATGAGTGACTAAATGAAATGGAGAAAAAGAGATTTTTTAAGTTGTGTTTTCATCCAGAGTTCTTCGACTTAGAACCAAACAAGAAACATAGTACTTGTTTAGATTTGTTTCTTCACACATGCAGATAGCGTGTTCTTCATGCGTCAACAATCTGTGATTGTCATGTCATATAATCATGGCATTATTGATGAACAAGGCACGCTTTCAAGTAAAAAAAATAAAAGTGAAATAAGGATACCCATATAAGAAGTAAGGATACCCATATATAATACCTGGCTGCTGAATGTGGCCGCTGTATAAGAAATAAGGATACCTATACAAGAAATAAGGATACCCATATATAAGAAACTAGGTAGCGTACCCGTGCGTTGCTACGGGATAGCTAACATTATGTATTTAAAATACAAGGATCGCACAATAAGATAACAATACTATAAAACTTAAATACAAACATTAAATTGTAATTATCTAAAAAAAGCAATGTTTGTGAAATCAAAAACAGTCACGGAGAGTGGCGTCGCAGGTTCACAAACTCTACTGTATAGATCTTTCTGTGATGCGTCTAAGATAATATTTAATATCGGTAGGAAGAAATCTCCGATATCCATTTCTCTCATGTCGCAGTACTCTTTTTTTAATTTATTAATCTCACACCATCGAGCATTCAAATGAATACCGTGCACAAAACACTCAAAATGTCATTATGCCATCACATAGTTGTGTATACAACATCTCCCTGCATAGTCGATATAGTTAAACTGCTAGCTTCAGTAATGAGACAAATTCATAATCTACCATTCATAAAAGAGACATGACCTGATGGTAACTTTTATTTCCTAGATAGAATTCTAGTCCACAAAAATCGCTCTTCGACAATACAATCGCAAATAAACCATTGCCAGTTGTAACCACACAAATAATAAGAAAACATAAATATGTACATGGATGAGATGCTGAGGGCAAAAACTACATGGCACTAAAGATGGTTGACATGTATGTTATCAAGCTAGCTGTAGTCGAAAGCAACTCATACCTGAGTGTGCAGGTGATCAAGTGTTTTTTGTGTGGCTCTATCTGGTGCAGCTCCTTCTGCTAATATCCACTTGAACACAAACAACAAAAATAATCCAATCAGAAAAAAAACATGTAGATGTAATACTTTTATTTACAAAGCATGTAAAGAGGTAAAAATGCTACATCTTGAAACAAAGAGCTCAACTCAAACAAATCTTTAAGTATATCTGGTCAACTCTACATTGCCAAAGAAAACTACCAAAAATACATTCCCAATCTTGGTCGCAGGACCACCGTCTCGCTAGTCAAGTGCTTGTATACTTGTCTGCTTTATTTCTGAACATGCCCATGCATGGCGATCTCTCAGCTAGCTCTCTGATTATACAACTCCACTCATCTGATAAACTAAACTAAACTCCCGGCACAACCTCTTATGGGCAAGGGCGGCATCACTGCCGCTACTGACTTTTCTCTGAAAATATTTGCCTCCATTCAGCAACTGCATAAACCAGAGATAACGAATGGCGTTGAACACTGCCAGCTGCTTGCCTCTGTGTTTCGGGCATGCTACTGCTAGCCTCGAATTGACGCCTAATCACAGCATACTACTAATCCCTAGTTTCAATCAAAAATTAATCTCTGTAAGCGGTCAAAGTTAGCAGGCATAATACATGTACACGAATGTAATTAGATCAGATCCGAATACAAATAACCAAATAAAGGTCGCTTGGTTTGTGTCAGACAACAACTTGCTGGTATGTGATGTTTTGTAGGTATGAGGAAAGGGAAGTCAACAGCTAACGGAGAGAACCTAAATAAAAAAACAATCTAGGACAAACGGTAAAATCAGAAGTTTGTCCTAGATATATATGGTTCTGTCATTTAGGATGGAGAAGAAAAAGAAATTACATGGTCTAGTTACTTGGTTATCTGAGTCAAACTGCAACAGCAAGGAACAAAAAAATGAAAGCTGCAACTGCATAAGCAGAAGCTACCGATGCACTGCTACCTGCTTACCTAATTGTCGAAGTGCAGCAACTCAGCTCCTCCGGCGACCTGAAATTATAATGTTTTTAATCCTCTTTCTCATTTGCCGATTTCTAAATCCCCCTCCACAAAAGTATTTCCATGAGAAAATAAAGAGTAAATAAATCACCTAGACAGCTATATGCAACAATACTATACCACTGAGATGAGCTGTCCGTGTCCTGCTAGGATGGAACACATCTGCAGGGAGCTAAGATCAGGGTGTTGTGCATGGGATCTTGCAAGCTATCCATAAATTTCATCCTTTCTGGAATTTCGTTTGGCCATCTAAATCCCTAATTTAATCCAATAATAGTCACACTCTACCAAAATTATTCCAAATAATCACAATTTTTTTGCCATCCTTTCTGGAATTTCTTTTGACCACCACCGAATTACGTTTTAGAACAAATCATCTCCAGAGCTACTTCAAACCTCATCAAACAAACCAAATCAAGACAGATGGAAAAGAAATCCAAACCAGGGCACCACTATCTCATATCTCATGGGTGTTCTACTCTAACCGCTGAAACTAATAAAGATTGAGAATTCATCTCCAGTTTCTGGGAACCCTAGAAAAGGGGAAACCTTGGCCAAAATCCCAAATTGAAGGTTGTTGTGAGGGCATCAAATCGATTGATGACAGAGATTCACCCTGAATCGCACCCAAAAAGGAAGAACGAATACAATCACCCCGAATAGCTTGTAGATAGATTTGCCGGTAGGAAACCCACATTCGCAGGAACTCAAACTCGCATCAGAAAAGGAGGCGTGGAAGGAGGCGAGGCTTGGGATGAACCTGAGGTTGCGGATGGATGGCACGGCGCTGCCGGACGTCACGTCTTGGCGCGTCCGGGTCATCCTGTTGCCCCCAGGCTGTGACGACGGCGGCGCAGGGACGTCGGCCCCTCCACGATTCGGCGCGGTGCGCGACTCAGGTTGGGGCAATCACGGCGTGGATGTCCTCGGAGGCGCGCGAGGGCGGGTGCGTGGGCGAGTCCGCGAGGTCGGCAGCGCGGCCAGGGCGCATGAATCACGGATGGAGGCTGAATCACAGGAGTGTTTCCTTTTAGCTCTTTCTTTCAAATGCGGGAATGCAGCGGCAGATGATTGATTTTTTATCCGGCAAATCGCACGGGCGATGTTTTTTTCCTTTTGTCGCGTGTGTGATTGGATCGCAGGAGGCAGACCCATGGTCCCACATTAGAATGTCGCACCAAAACGATGTCCACTCTTTGTTCTTTTTAGTTGTAGGAGATAAGGAAGTTGTCCCATGCGGTGGCCTCTTTATATACAAAATACAAACGCAATGGAAGGAAAAGGAAAAGCAAAATCAAAAGGGGAAAAGAAAAAAGAAAGATACATATATAGATCACGATACACAAGTGATGAGGCAAAGAGTTACAACGGCCGGCTAGACTACTCGATCAGACAAGAGGCCAGCTAGGCACACGCATGGAATTTGTCCCTCGCAGCAGCCTATTTATATGCAAAACACAAAAGCAATGAAGGAAAAGGGAAAAGGAAAAGCAAAAGGGGAAAGGAAAAAAAGAAAGATACTTAGATGTCTACAACAAAGCAAGGTATTGATTTTGCCAATTAAGCTTGTTTGTTAGGGCTGAAAATAAGCGGCTGAAAGTACTGTTGGCTGATTTATGTGAGAGAAAAACACTGTTGGCTGGCTGAAAATAAGCGGCTGAAAGCTCAAGCGAACATACTGAATAATGGTTAGGTTATCAGATTCTATTAGATGGATCACGGTGAGAACTCCAATCCCATTGACATCCACCTGACAACATTTGTGGACGGTGAGTATACATGCACTCTTATGGCTGCTACAAAAGGGGATGTCTACAGCTTTGGGATTGTCAAATGCGCCACAGATCTTCAAAGGGAGTTTGGTGGATTGGATAACTTACCTGTCAAACAACTCTATAATACAGGATGCCACCGATCTTTGATTGGGAAGGACAACAATGGTGAGCTGCTTCAATGCATGAAGTTTGCCTGCTCTTGTGTGCTTTTTTCTCCAAAGGAAAGGCCTACAGTGTCTGAGGTTTACCAGCTTCTGAGAGCTGTTACAGATAAATGTCATTTCAGTGCAGCTGATGATGAATTGATGATGCAACCTCAAAATGTCAATCCTGAAGATGAGCTTATTGTAGAAAACTAGTTGAACCTATGTGATGTGTAGGTGTTTGTCAGATACCAAATATGATAGGAGTTGGTTTAACTTGGATTAATCAGGTCGATTAGAATCATTTCTCTATCTTTTATCAGGCAAGTTCTAGGATTTGTGATTCTATTGTAATGTCTATCGATATGTGGTGTTTACATTTGTACATCCTTGCCTTGCTGTGTATCCTCCGGATTGTCTTCTCGTTGTGTTGCCCATCAGTGATCAGTCATGCATCTGCAGCATTGTGGTGCTTTTCGTTTAGCATTTCTGTATCATTTTCGTACTCCTTTCTAAATGGAAATGTTAGACCAGTTCGAGAAGGTCTGGGACATGCTGGTAGGCACCTGGCCGGGTGTTTTGTTTTGCATATGCATGATGTGGTACTTATATATTACATTACATGATTTACATCCTGGGGCTTACATATATAATTGGCGCATATTTCTTATTTGATTTGTGGTGGTGCTTTCCAACAGCCAGATGACGCTGCAGCCAGCAGCGGACCTCTCATATCATTTCTGTGTTTCACTCTGAGAGAGTGCTACTCAAATAAGTTTATGGGACACGTGTCCATCCCTAACAGAAGAATATTTAACCCTGCAGATGGAGATATGCATCCTTTTGATTAATGTATATTTCTTCCTCGAAAGGCCATCACTTCTGCCTGTCTACGACTCCAAATATAAAACCCATAAGTTTTGTTGCAAACAGTTACCTTTGAAAAATATATGAATTATGATGACAAATCCTATGGAACCTAACATATTTCACATCAACAAAGTAGCAAAGTTGTAGGATGTCCAACTCAGAAATAAAATACTATCACTCATCTACATAGGCTTTATTACAGCGATTCCAAACTACCCAAACAATAGTGGTGTTTGGCAAACATTTCAACATATGCTGTTCCCTTATGTTTCCAACATAAAGAAGATGGAACCAATAACTGAAGGTGACGAAGCTAGACCATATTGAGGAGCTCTGAATTGAAAGTCGGACCCAACCGAAATCTCAATTTCAAGATGGGCCATTCACCAAGAATCTTAGTGAGAATGGGCAGCAAAGACGTCAGAGTGCATACTGCAATGGCCAACCATAGGAGACGAGGAGCCAGAACAGTGTATAAACCAGTTGCGAATGTTGTGGTAGTTGCCATGTATGCAAACCACATAAGCTTCTTTGTAAAAGACCTGTAGTGAATCAGGAACTCAAGATCCTCCCACTTGGCTATGATGCATACAAAGGCAACAGCAAGTGAGGAGCACATAGCCAAGGTGTCGGAGATCAGGAATGCCTTAAACGCAAACTTCCTTGCCATGATGGGAAGCCCCTCGGTTCTAGCATCAGTGCTATATCCTCCGGGCTCAGTGAAAGCAGCAGCAAAGGTAATAGTGGCAATGAGAATCGCCACCAGGGAAGTGTTGCTTGTATATGTTTGAGTCAGTGACTTGATATCCTCCCTAGATGATTCTGTCACTTCATAGTGGGCTTCCCTCCAGACATTATAAATATTTGTTGAATCTTGAGGATCAGCTTTCAACATAAGCATGGATACTTCATTCTGCATATAGAAAGATGCAAAAGGAGCTTGGTAACCATGATAGTCTAAATCTGTTGTTTCAGGTAAGGAAGATGGATTGACACGCGCGTGCAGAGAAGATTGGCATAAGTACTGATTTATTGTGGAGTAATTATAGTAGTACTATACGTACTAATAATTAAGAAAACCCATATACGACGTAATGTACATACCCAGTTTAAAGTCTTGGAATGGTCGGTGATAGCACGTAATTTCCAGGCTGCATTGGTTGCGCTGTTGTTAAGCACTGTGACGTCTATGTCTGGGTGAAGCAGTAATGCAGCGACCATCTTCGGATTGCACTTTTGGACTGCAAGGTGCAGAGCAGTATTTCCATCTTCGTCGCGCATGTTAATGAGTCTACCAGATATTGGCAAACCCAGGACAAAATCTAGGAACTCCATATGTTCTGCCAACACAGCCGCATGCAGACATGTCGAGCTATTTGTTGTAACAAGCGGCGCATCTGGACAATGTTTAAGAATCTCCCGAGCAACACCAACATGGCCTCGATATGCAGCAGAATAAACAATGGGGACACCAGTTGAGGAGGCTATATACCCTAAAGACCGATCATGATCCAACAGTACACTTAGCAAGTCCGTCTTGTCCCAAAGTGCAGCCAGGTGCAGTGGAGTGGCATGGTTTGTCTTGTCTTCTTCTGTTACGAGCGCAGGACATGTGCCCACAATCTGTTTAGCGATAGCTGCAAATCATGTATGTAATTAAAGAAGGTCAACAACTCAACATCCATCGAATGACGACATGTGTGATATGATGGGGTGGTAATAAATTGGGAACGGCTGCTTCCGGCCCAAGCCATATTTGACAAGCTATTCCGAAAAACTTTGGCACCCATTTGCATTGGTTCGTGGCCAATATAGTTTGACAAGCCAAGGCTAACTAATATTTGCCATACCCAGCTACATTATACAGAATGAGGAGGACATTGCACGGGCCATCATGCATGCATTTTGCTCGGCTACCAAAGGGTTGGAATGTGATTTCAAGATAACACATACATATTACTTTGGCATATAATGTTAGGTCCAACAAATAGTGCATATTTTTGTTAAATAACGTTTTTATCATTATTGGTGGCAATCTTAAATATACAATGATTTGTCTGATCTCTTATGCCCACATCACATATAAATAAAGGGGTGATGCCTTATATGTTCGCCCTACGTCATTTTTTTAGAATTACACAGTACAACGTAGACGCCCACAACACACACAAATCTTGAGATTCACGAAGTCACCATAGGAGCCTCATTGTCGACGGAGACATCACCTACCACTGAAAGCCTAGTGCCATTAAATCCTGAAATAATCCCAAGAAAATGCGAGCACCCGTACCAAGTCAAGGACTTGAACCCGAGTGGATAGGTTCTACCACAAGGAACCCAACCAGCTGATCTATGGTTAGTTCGCTTCCCTATGTCAATTTTACCACCTAATAAACCAGAATAGATCGGTCTATTATTCGTTGAAGAGCTAAGAATGTCATGTCCGGGTAAATCTACTCCATGTTCTTCACAATCTTGAGAATCAAGCTCCAATTTGATAAAAACTAAGGACCTACATCATCTACATGAACACTACTTCAAGTATGAGAAGGATTAGTTTGTGAACTAAGTTATGTGAGTGATCATGTTTAGGTTATGTAAGGCCCCATTTGGAGCGGCTCCTGTACTGGGTCTGTGTGTGACCCCAACACCGGAGCGGGCAAAGCAGCACCAAACAAGCATGCGTGGACGGGTGCTTCTGGCCTCGAATGTGTGGTGCTGGAACTGTTTTGGTGCTCCGGGCCGGAGCGCCAAACATTGGGTTTGCCCGCGGAGCACATGCACGCATAGTGCTGCCAAACATGCCCTAAGATCCTGTTATGTATAAGATCAATTATTCAACACAACGAAGAAGTGAGGTGAGGTGGCAATAAGGGAATTGGCTGCACCCTTGATCTACGTTTCTTGGTCATCCAAAGTTTAAATCAAAATGACTCTCTGATTTTCAAATGGTTTGCATCATAATATTCCATACGGTTTTGTCACAAATTAAGATTCGTATTTGAAATATTCTGATTGAATCAGTTTTAACAATGTTTACAGGAAGCATAGTAAAAAAGGCAATTTTCTCTCTCATAGATTGGTTTGGCCACAAAATTGAAGCAACCTTTTTATTGCCCTGTTTTGTTATTCCCCAGAAATTTTTGAATTGGCTCACTCACTTGGCATGGACTAAAACCAAAAGAATAATAGGACGTCACCCTTTACACAGATTTTAGTTTCTCGAAAAAAAAAGAAGCAAAAAGGTATAGGACCTGGCATGTCTCACCTGAATTTCCATTTCTCACCGCAGCATGAAGAACATTCTGGCCCTGGATTCCCCCATGAGCAGAATCAGGAATATCCAACAGTTTCTGTAAGACATCCTCGTAATTTCTCATCACTGCCATGAACATGGGTGACTCATTGTATTTATTCACAGCTTTGGACAAAGCAGGCTCCGCCTCTATCAGCTCCAGCGCAAGTTCCCTGTGGCCACCTCGGATGGCGTGGTGCAGTGCATTGTTCCCTCCATTGTCTTGCTTCAGGATCGTCTCGCTCAGCTGCTGATCACGGCAGCACCTGAGCAAAACAGAAGCTACAGAGGCATGGCCGCTCGCCACGGCTGCGAGCAGAGGGGTCTCACTCTCCAAGTTGATGGCGGCGAGGAGTGACGGGTTCAGAGCCTGGACCTCCTTGCAGAATACCGCGTGGCCATGGATGGCGGCGAGGTGGAGGCATGTGTTCCTCTGAGGAGTGGATCCAAGCAGCACGTCCGGAGCCTGCAGACACAGGTCCCTCATTTCTGCGACATGACCATGTACTGCTGCTTCCAGGAGTCGGTCCATCATCCCCTGAGGACATACAGCTGATATTACACAAACTGACACGTTTTATCAGATTGACAAGATATATAAAGATAAACCATATGTACCGACGTGAAATACTCTGCGTGGATAATTAGATTATTAAGGTTGATCTGTAAAGTATCGACAAGAGATGATCTATATACTGCAAATTCCGAAGCCTAATTGCAAATAAAAACGCTGTCAACAGTTTGCAAATTCCGAATAATGACCTATATACTGCAGAAAAGAATACTTAGCAAACTATTGTTTGGACCTACAGATTAATGTCATGGAAAGAAGTATCTGATAGTATATTTTTAGTGTCACATACAGAGAAGCAAAATACTTACCGGGTTGTTGTTAATAATTTTTTCTTTGTCACCCAGAACAGCCGCTATCCACATTAACCCATTCCTCTGTGCCAGGTGCAGAGCAGTTTCTCCATTGTTATCTGCCATGTTTATAAGATGCTGAAGCTGCTGAGACCCCAGGACGAATTCTACAAACACTGCTTGACCATATAATACTGCTACGTGAAGACATGTGGAGCCATTTGCATCACAGTAAGGAGCATCGGGACAATGTTTAAGAATCTCTCGAGCAACATCAACGTGGCCCATACATGCCGCGACACAAAGAAGAGGATAACCGATTGTGTTGGTTAGGTACCCTAAAAACGGATCATGTTCCAACAATACTGTAAGCACGTCAACCTTGTTCTCATATGCGGCCAGGTGCATTGGAGTGTACTTATTCTCATTTTCTAGGCTGACTAGCCAAGGACGTGTCTCCATAATCCTTTTAGCGATAGCTGAAAGCAAATCAAAGGCTCAGAAAATGGTTAATAAGAATCTTGGAACCATGAAAGCTAGCTGATGCGCATGTGTAGTATGTACCTCATTTAAAACAAAATACAATGTTTATATATTTCCAGAACAAAATACAATTAGATTTGGAACAAGTCAAACTCTCTTAAGTTTGATCATATCTATACGAATAATATCAATGTTTATATAATTCAAAATAGGTCTATTGTGAAAATAAATTTTGTAATTAATCTAATGATAGCTTTTTGACTTCATAAATATTAGTATTTTTTTATAAGTTTAATTAAATTTGAATCTATTTGACTTCTCTCGTAAAGTAAGAATTGTATTTTTAGGCTAGAGGGAGTAACTATGTGAAGATTATAGAAAATTCGACAATGCTTATATATTATTCAGTTAGCCTAGCCCGATGATCGACATTCGTACAACCAAGGTCTCAGTCTCACCTAGATTACCACTTCTGACAGCAGCATGGAGAACATTGAAGCCGAAGGCTCCAGAATCAGGCGAATCTGGAATCTCCAACAGTTTATGGAACACCTCTGTGAAATCTCTCGCTGCCGCGATGAACAGAGGCGACTCGTTGCGATCGTCCACAGCTTTGGATAAGGTAGGATCTGCCTCTATCAGCTCGAGCGCCATCATCCTGTGCCCTCTCCGGATGGCATGGTGGAGCGCGTTGCATCCATGCTTGTCCTGCTTCAGGATCGTCGTCTCGCTCAGCCTCAGCCGGTGGTCACAGCAGCACCTGAGTAAAACAGAAGCTACAGAAGCACGGCCCCTTGCCACTGCGGTGAGCAGCGGCGTCTCGCCATCTCTGTTGACGGCGGAGAGCAGAGCCATAGCCGGAGAATGGTCCAGCGACAGGACATTCTTGCAGAAGTCCTCGTGGCCCTGGATGGAGGCCATGTGGAGGCAGGTGTTCCCCTGTGGAGTTGTCGCAAGCAGCACGCCCGGGTCATCAAGAGCCAGTTGTTGCTTCAGTGATGGAAAGTCACCAGATATGGCTGCTTCCAGGAGACGGCGGTCCATAGATAGATGCTTCTCCTAACGATCAAGATCGAATGTTCTTTTTGTTGGGCGGTCGCTGTGACAAACTGGATTATATTATATTCTAAAATTAAAGAACGTCATAGCATTTGATAATTGGGGATATAATAATCGTTGCATATTAATTATCTGTAGTTAGACTCTTAAAATTGACCACGCACTAAATGACTAAACAATATCAAGTCAAGTATTAAGTGTTCCAAAATGATATTGGCAATGCCATTATTGGCACGTGCAATGCACTGAAGACAATAGTAATGCATTTTACCAGAGGCAATAAACATATACACTATTAAATACTGATATTTGTACAGTAACTATGTTAAACCGTTACTCAATTTCGCCAAAAAAAAAGTTACTGAAGTATACATACTCAATCATAAACAGTGGAGCATTAGCCATTCAGTATCAATATTAATATAAGAAACAGTTAAATGAGGATACCCGTATATAGTACCTGGCTGCTGAATGCCTGAATATGGCCGCTGTAGTACATGGACGACAAGAGATGATCCAGTAACCTAACGCACTCAAATTTGTTTCCTTAATACAGGTGCAGAGGGGGCTAGTCTACTCAACGACACAAGAGGCTAAGCAAGGAATTTGCTTGTCCAGGTTGTCCCTCTAAGCAGCCTTATTATAACGGACAAATAAAGCAATGTGAGGAAAAGGAAAAGAAAAAGGAGAAAGCGGAAAAGAAAAAAGAAAAGAAAGATCTGAAGCAAAGAATCGATCTTGCTAATAGTTACAGATGCCGTTTCTGGTTTTTTATTTTACGGAAGGGGGTGAGTCGACTCCCACCTGTTTCTTTTTTTATGTATATTTTTGCCAAAATATATGCTTCTAGAGCATTTTTTACATGAATTATATTAAGGAAAACAAAACTAGTACTGGAAATGCATAGTACCAAACAAGAAAATAAAAATACAATAGAGTTTGATAACGCCTTTACCTCCATCGCAACCATGCATGCATCACAACTATGGCAACGCAGAGTTTTCCCACATCACCATCGATCAGGCCACCAAGGCAAACAAAACAAAAAGATAACCAAGCAAGATCTGAGTTAATTGCGAAAGGGCTCTCTGGTCAAGGGCGGATCCAGGTTCAAAACTCATTGATGACAGTTCCACTAAAGTGCAATAGATCTTCACCTATTAACACTATTTTGCAATGGAAAACAGAGAACATCATTGCTGTCATGAGTGTATGTGACAGCCTGAAAATGGGCCGGCTCCGCCCCTGTCTCTGGTGATATATAAGACTGTCTATTGGGACACTATCCACTCTGGTGTCATATCATTTTTTCTGATCTATTTTTTTAAAAGTAGGTTACTTGTACGTCCTTCTAATCTCTTTCTTTGCATATATACGGATGCGCACACTGCTCTCAAAAAGATCTGAACTAATTTCAATTGCATAGTGGTTTTTAAAGAAAATGCAATAGTTGTCGTCTGTCCTGGAGAATGTGGATCCATTGAACTGCTATAAAATACTAGTATAATGCCCGTGCTAATGCTAGGGCAACACATAACCAGACAAATCAAATAACAAAAACATACAAGAACTGTTATCTATATATTTTCAAGAGAGTTGCATAGCTTCTTACGAAATTAAACACAATGTTACTCATAACTTTAGATTTTTTTTTGGCCAATTATCTATATCTACCCTCTCTACTCTTGCCCCCTTGCCATACATGCAGCTTCATAATGATACATCAAAAATTTTCCTTTGTTGATGCCAATATGCTTCTGTATGACAGCACTCGTATGGTAACTGTCGTATGGAGTATCTGGTGAAGTGCGCTGAGGGCATTCCTGCATTGATGTGCACGTATGGAGGAATTGAGCAAAACGCTGAGAAGCCAACAACTGCTGGATAACCAGCCACATGGTATCCTGAGAACTCAACCATTAGCGATTAGATGCTATGGAGACTGGCCTAGAGGAGAAAGCAATGCAACAGATCAATAACACATGGATAAGCTCTGATGGCCATCATCACGAATGGCCTCCACAGGAGCCTCACCTGCTGTTCCCTCTGAGCAACTTGCCAAGCACTGCAAAGATGAAAATATGGGATTTCAGATTGATACTCAAATTTGTTAAGTTGTATATTGCTACATACGTGGATAAACAAGCATGTCAGCATGACAAAAGGAAATTGTTTACTTGTTTCAGTTAATTTCTGGTTAAGGTTCTACCTTTCAGGTTATATTCACAATCTGAAAATAGACATTGTTATGTTTGATAAATCTTAACTGCCATATTCATAATCCATAAATAGATGGTGTTGCCAGGTTAGGGTCTTGTTCAGCTAAGAAAAAGGTTGTTGGTTCATAGCACTGAAAATCAAGGGAGGATAAACCTTGTTAAAACCAAAAGCGCATGCTCATTTTGAATCGAGCAATTCTTGTCATCCCTAGTAGCATCACCAAAGCAAAAAGAAGTTCTTAACACTCATCAGTTTTGGCACCATGATTACATAGATCAACTAATAAATGGACCTATTCCAGTGTTTAGAAAAAAAAAATCCACAGTTCAAACATTTTCTTCCCATCATGCGGATATGATGCGAGACAATACGGTAGAAGTGAAGTAATAATTTTACACCTGAATAATTATGACTTGGCCTATGTCTCGAAGGCAGCCTGCACAAAATTGCAGGTCAGTTAGTATAAAAATAAGAAGCACAACCAAACAGTAAAATTGTACCCATTCATATGCAAGTTGTACCTCTTCTTCAACTGAAGATAGAACTGGGCAGATCAGTTGCTTGTTACCTGCTTATATTCTTATATTCTTCTCCCGTAGACTTCAGTGGGCAGCCAAGATTGGATGAGCTCAGGACAATGGTCTCTGTAGTCCAAGTCCAAGTTGATGAAAATGGGCATCATATTTTCCATCAGTGGGAAAAAAATCTAGAACGATTTTTCCATTGGTGACAAATCTAAAACAAAAGTAAACAAAAATGCCATGTCGCTAGCCTAGGAGGGACACCAATGGTCAGCAGAATTTTTTGAATGCTCGATTGTAACTGGGAGGAGATAAGGTAGAACCAGAAGAAAGGAAGAACAGGAAAAAGGCACGAGAGTTTTTTTTCAGAGGATGTTTTGACATACTAACACAGAGCGCTGCAGACGGTTGAATTGGGCTCAGTTGGGCACGGATCCGAGACAAGAACACTGAGATGGACGCGCATATCCAAGGCACCATCTACTTCACGATCTGTAGAGTTGAAAGGAATGCATGCTATTCTTCACGATCTGTGAAGTTGAAAGGAATGCATGCTGGATCGGACAACTCAAGCAAACTTGGCATGACCTGATGAACTCAGCCGGTTGGAGGCGTCGACGTCCACGGCCACATGCCCACATCCCCACCGGAGGCTGGAGCTGCAGCTGCCTGCTGCCTTCATGGCTCCAATATTGAGCGACTGAACCGCCTGCCACCTTCGGCTGCACCGGGGACGGGAATGCCACAGGGCGCGATTGGGCGAGGATGGGAAAGGGGCGACGCATGCGGGAAAGCGGGAGGAGGAGGAGTTGCGCACCGGATCTCTGACGATGGTAGCGGATAGGGGCTCGACGTCCTCCAGAAGCACGCCTCGCTCCCGGACCCGTCAGGCTTCAGCACCTACCAAGGGAGCAGGGGGAGGGAGCGCAGATCCAGGCCGCCCCGACCTCCTGGCCTCCATGGCTGGCTGCCTGGCCGTCGCCGCCGCTGCCGCCATGGCTGGCCGCCGCAGGGACGCGCGCATGCGCGCGTAGGCCCGCCCGGCTGCCGGCTTGCGCGCCCCCAACCACGGAGGACCGGCCACGGCGGAGGACCGGGCGGTGTAACACACGGTACCGCGGGAGAATGAAGGTGGCGTACTGAGGGAAAGACGTCTTCGGAATCATTAGTCCGGTAGCTGAATCGAGATATTCTGTTCTAGGTTGCTTGTGTGTTTGGCCCCTCTAGCTGTTATCGGTGACAAACTTAGTCTGGTAGCTGAATCGAGATATTTGGTTCAAGGATTTATGCTTGACATTTCTGATGCATTCAGACATTCAGTCTCCTAGCTAGTGTATCTTAAGGATGGTACAATTTTTGAGATAATTGGCGATCTTGTGACTCCTAAATTCATGCTAAACCTGATATATTCTTTGGCATTTGCAGGTTATCTTGTATTCTTGTCAAGACAACTCCCTTGTCCCTCAGGGCACTGAGCAATCAATTGTGATTTATGACTATCTCTGGGTGGTGAAAGGATTCAGAAAGTAGAGAACAGCAGGATGGCGGTTAGGTGCTCCTGTTCTGCTCTTCTACCAGTACTCTTCTGTTTTATGATCTGTCAGTTTTGCTATGGCACAGTAACTGATATACAATGTCTGAAGAAGCTGAAGGCATCAGTTGACCCAGACAATAAGTTAGAATGGACATTCAATAACAACACAGAGGGATCCATATGTGGATTCAATGGTGTCGAGTGCTGGCATCCTAATGAGAACAGGGTTCTTTCGCTTCATCTTGGTAGCTTTGGTCTTAAGGGCCAATTCCCTGATGGGCTTGAGAATTGTAGTAGCATGACTTTGCTGGATCTCTCAAGCAACAGCCTTTCTGGTCCGATCCCAGCTGACATCTCGAAGCGACTTCCATTCATTACAAACCTTGATCTGTCATATAATAGCTTCTCTGGAGAGATACCAGAAGCACTAGCTAATTGTTCTTATCTCAACATTGTCAGTTTACAACATAACAAATTGACTGGAACAATCCCAGGTCAGCTTGCTGCACTCAGTCGCCTAACCCAGTTAAATGTTGCTGACAATCAATTGTCAGGGCAGATTCCTTCATCTTTGAGCAAATTTCCAGCCTCCAATTTTGCAAATCAAGACCTTTGTGGGAGGCCTCTAAGCAATGATTGCACTGCCTCTTCTAGCAGCCGAACGGGGTTAATCGTTGGTTCTGGGGTCGGTGGTGCAGTTATAACTTAAATAATAGTTGCTGTTATTTTATTCATTGTCTTGCAAAAAATGCCTGCAAAGAAGATGTTAAAGGATTTAGAAGAAATTATGTGGGCAAAGACTATTAAGGGATCAAAAGGAGTAAAGGTATGTTTTCACTCCATAATTTTGATATATGTCAGTTTATATTTTGTATAAATGTGTAGTCAATAGCCTTGCCATTAGTCTTAGCAATCAACATTGCTTTCTTGTTCTCCAGTGTCTTGTAACCTCATATGGAAAGTTTGGGATTCAAGATATTACTATACTTATAGGAGGGTTAATTTTGTATATTAGGTCATGGGACATCTTTACTACCGAGACAGGATGCCTACATTCTTATCCTCTCATGTCATACCCTGCCCTGCACTCTACACATGCTACCAGCCAATAATTTGGTTAACACACACTTTTTCTCTAATTGATGACTATGTTATGCTGTATCTAACTAATTAATTCAATATACCTGTGCTATCAAAACAAGAAGCTATGTTATCTTTGACTAGGAGTAGATATGTCTGACAAACATTAGAGGTATATTATTGTACATGCTACAGTTTCAGGCATGTTTGGTTCTCAGAGCAGCCTTGCCTTGCCTAGCTTGCACAGACTCCAAAAAACTTGCCAGCCCCAGCGAGCTGATCTAGCTCGCTCATGGTAGCAAGGAAAATGACTGAAAAAACTTGCCAGCACAAGCTCCCAGGCGCTTAGCAAACAATCCAAACATCTACCCTCACTTCAGACCCTCATCCTCACTAGGCAAGGAAGCAAGCCTCGCTGCTAGAACCAAATGTGCCCTTCATCCCTCAACTTTGCTTCGATGAGTGGTCTGTTTTGCTGAATTTTCACATTTACTATGTCATTTAGGTATCAATGTTTGAGAAATCAGTTTCAAAAATGAAGTTGAATGATCTTATGAAAGCAACAGATGATTTTACAAAGGACAATATTATTGGAACTGGTCGATCAGGAACTATGTACAGAGCAACACTTCCAGATGGTTCATTCCTTGCTATCAAGAGGTTGCAGGACACTCAGCATTCAGAGGACCAATTTACATCTGAGATGTCAACACTGGGAAGTGTACGGCAACGTAACTAAGTGCCACTTTTGGGATACTGCATTGCCAAGAATGAGAGGCTCTTGGTGTATAAGTACATGCCAAAGGGTTCACTTTATGATAATTTACACCAACAAAACAGTGACAAAAAGGCATTGGAATGGCCATTGAGGCTAAAAATTGCCATTGGGAGTGCTAGAGGATTGGCGTGGCTTCATCACAGTTGCAACCCTCGCATTCTTCATAGGAACATTAGTTCCAAGTGCATATTGCTTGATGATGACTATGAGCCTAAGATCTCCGATTTTGGTCTGGCAAGGCTTATGAATCCCATTGACACGCACCTGAGCACATTTGTGAATGGTGAGTTTGGTGACTTAGGGTATGTAGCTCCGGAGTATACACGCACTCTTGTGGCCACTCCAAAAGGGGATGTCTATAGCTTTGGGGTTGTCTTACTTGAACTTGTTACTCGTGAAGAGCCCACACACGTGTCAAATACGCCAGAGAACTTCAAAGGGAGTTTGGTGGATTGGATAACTTACCTGTCAAACAACTCTATACTTTAGGATGCGATTGACAAGTCTTTGATTGGGAAGGGCAACGATGCTGAGCTGCTTCAATGCATGAAGGTTGCCTGCTCTGTGTGCTTTCTTCTCCAAAGGAAAGGCCTACAATGTTTGAAGTTTACTAGCTTTTGAGAGCTGTTGGAGAGAAATATCATTTCAGTGCAGCTGATGATGAATTGACGATGCAACCTCAAAATGCCAATCCTGAAGATGAGCTTATTGTAGCAAACTAGTTGATATGTGATGAGTAGGTGCTTGTCAGATACCAAATATGATAGGAGTTGCTTTAACTTGGAATAATCAGGTCGATTAGAGTCATTTCTCTATCTTTCATCAGGCAAGCACTAGGATTTGTCATTCTATTGTAAGGTCTATCAATATGTGGTGTTTACATTTAGTACATCCTTGCCTTGCTGTGTATCCTCAGCATTGTCTTCTCCTTGTGTTGTAAGATGGATCAGCTGGATCGCCATCCAAATTTTAGCTGTAGTGGTAGCAATGTGAAACAATGTTGGCCCATCATTCATGCATCTGCAGTTTTGTGGTGCTTTCGTTTAGCAGTTCTGTATCATTTTCATACTCCTTTCTTAAAATGTTAGACCAGTGTCGACTGGTTTCAGAGGCACGAGTTTTATTTGTAGTTTGATAAAGTCTGGGACATGCTGGTAGGTACCTGGCAGGATGTTTTTGTATATGAATGATGTAGTAACATTTCTAATTGGCGCATATTTCTTTTTTGAGGTGCTGCTTTCCAACAGCCAGTTGACGCTGCAGCCTGCAGCAGACCTCTGATTTATTTCTGTGTTCCACTTTGAGAGAGCCATGCTACCTTTGAAAACTATGAATTATGATGACATACCCTGTGGAACCTAATGTATTTCTCATCAACAAATTAGCATACTTGTAGGATGTCCAACTAGGAGATAAAATACTACCACTCATCTAGATTGAAATATTCTGCGTTCAAAGTACATAATTATGGCTTTATTACAGGAATTCCAAATTACTCAAAAAACAGTGCTGTTCGGCAAACATTGCAACATATGCTGTTTCCTTATGTTTCCAACATAAAACCAGGGAAGCAGCTGGAACCAGTAATTGAAGGTGATCAAGCTAGACCATATCGAGGAGCTCTGATTTGAAAGTCCAACCCAACCGAAATCTCAGTCTCAAGATGGGCCATTCACCAAGAAGCTTAGTAAGAATGGGCAGCAAAGATGTCAGGATGCAGACCGCAACGGCCAACCATAGGAGATGAGGAGCCAGAACAGTGTATAAACCAGTTGCGAATGCTGTGGTGGTTGCCATGTAAGCAAACCACATAAGCTTCTTGGTAAAAGACCTGTAGTAAAGCAAGAACTCAAGATCCTCCCACTTTGCTATGACGCATATGAAGGCAACAGCTAGTGAGGAGCACATTGCCAAGGTGTCAGAGATCAAGAATGCCTTAAACGCAATCTTCCTTGCCATGATAGGAAGCCCCTCGGTTCCAGCATCAGTGCTATATCCTCCGGGCAAAGTGAATGCAGCAGCAAAGGTAATTGTAGCGATGAGGATAGCGACTAGGGAAGTGTTGCCTGTGTATGTTTGAGTCAGTGATTTGATATCCTTTCTTGTTTTGTTTGTCACAGTGTCCTTGGCTTGATTGAGGAGATTAAAAATAGAAGTTGCGTCCTGGGGATCAGCTTTCAACATAAGCATGAATACTTCGTTCTGTATAAGTTCAAAGAAACAAGAGAATGGTGCTTGCATTAGGTAATAATATCCTCCGTTGGAGCCTTCAGATTAATACTCATAAGACACACACTAAACAAAGGGAGTACTCAGTTGCACTACTTGCGGCTGCAGCCGTAGCAGCTGCAAATAGTGCAGGGTTGAGTGGAGTCAGACTGCCAGAGATTCCCATAGCAATCAGAAATAGTTTATAATGTAGACTATAATTAACATGATAGTAAAAGTCATCGGTGCAATAGTCATTTTGCTGTCTTTTCAAAATATCTGTTTTAATTCTCAAACATTACTTTTGGGCTCAGTTTCATCCAAAACTATCAAAGTGACAGCTTCATTACTCCAGATTTGCTTTTCGGGCTCAATTTCATCAGGACTATTAAAGTGAGTGTTTCGGTCATCAACTTTTTGGTTCAGCCTCATCTGATAGGATGATGGAAAAATAATATCTGGACAAAAGCATCTTTAGCGGCAATTAATAATTCTAATATGTTATTTTAAATGATGCCTAGTGATTATATCTCAATGCTAAAAATCACTACCGGAAACCGGCTGTTTGCTGAGTGTCTGGAAGTTTGCCGATTGCATTTTATCGGGCACTCGGTAAACAACCACTTTACCGAGTGCCGAACACAAAACACTCGGCGAACGTGAAACACTCGGCAAAGCAGATGTTCGCCGAGTGCTTGAAATTTAACACTCGGCAAACAGCTAGTTTGCCGAGTGTTGGATACAAAACACTCGACAAACAAGAAATACCCGATTTTTTCCCCTTTTGCTACTCCGATTTCTCTTTTTATCTTTGTTAAAACTTGTAACTAGTTTTTCTCCGTCATACTAACTCCAAATTTGATGATTTTTTTCTAAAATCTTGCACTATCAATTTATTATGTTCTTATAGCTATTACTTGAGTTATCTTTTCTTATGACTTTCAAAATTATGAATTTAAAAAAATAATAACTTCAAAGCATATTTTGAAGCAGTAAATTAATTCAAATGAAAAAGTTTTCAACTACAAAGTTGTATAACTATATGAGAGAGATGCAGATTTTGTGAATAACGTTACTATCACTTTGTCGAATGAAGAAATGGCCAAAATAAAAGTTGTAGATCTTGAGAAGTTATACAACTTTGTAGTTGAACACTTTTTAATTTGAATTAATTTTGACAACGAAAAGTACGTTTGAATTTCTCAAATTTGAAATTTGAATTTTTCAAATGACCTCGAATGGAGAAACAGCCAAAATAAGAGTTGTAGATCACAATAAGATATGAAACTTTGTAGTTGACAACTTTTTTATTTGAAATCATCTTGTCAATGAAAACTAAGTTTGAATTTCCAAAAATTTGAAATTTGTTTTTTTAAAGTACCTCGGATGGGGAAACTGCCAAAATGAAAGTTGTAGATCTCGAAAAGTTATGAAACTTTGTAGTTGACAACTTTTTGATTTGAAATTATCTTGTCAACGAAAACTACTTTTGAATTTCTCAAATTTGAAATTCAAATTTTATAAACGACCTCGGATGGAGAAACTACCAAAATAAAAGTTGTAGATCTCGAAAAGTTATGAAACTTTGTAATTGAGAACTTTTTTATTTGAATTCGTTTAGGACCTCAAACAAGTAATTTACACTCGGTTTAGTATAATATGTGGGGAACCAAAATAGAATCTAGACAGTGTGGAGCAGTGGTAGAGGAGGGTACGCGTCAGGGGAGGTCGCGGGTTCGAATCCGGCCAGCCGCGTAGCGTGCGAATTTTATGCAAAAAATGCCAAGACTTGTCCCCAGCTCCATGCCCCCCGGCGGTCTCACTGCCTGCCCACCCCCTAGAGCCGGGCTTGGCGTCAAGCCATTCGATCTAATCTATATATTCACTAATAAACGACATTATCCACCTCGGTTAGTTGTGCTTAGATTGTGGAATTCCTCAAGTGCAAGGATGGTTGAAAAACAATATGACAGTACAGTCGATTGGCATACTCATTTAGTGGACTAATCTACTGCAAAATAAAACACACTTACCCAGTTTAGTGTCTTGGCTTCGTCGGTGGCATTAGCTAATCTCCAGATTGCTGTGACAGAGTATTTGTTAAGCACTGTGACATCAATGTCTTGGTGAAGCAGTAAAGCAGCGACCATCTTCGGATTGCACTTTCGAACTGCCATGTGCAGGGCAGTATCTCCATCTTTATCTCGCATGTTAACGAGTCCACGAAGTTGTGGCAAACCCAGGGCATATTCTAGGAACTCTGACTGTTGATAATATACAGCTATGTGTAGACATGTGTGACCATTACCTGGGTCATAGGCCTGTGCGTCTGGACAATGTTTAAGAAGCTCCCGAGCAACATCAACATGGCCTCGAAATGCAGCATCGGTAAGAAGAGCGGCACCATGTGAGGGTACAATGTACCCTAAAGACCGATCGTGTTCCAACAATATTCTTACCACGTCAATCTTGCCCCAAAGTACAGCCATCTGCAGTGGAGTGTTCTTGGTGCTTTCATCTTCTTCTCTGGCCAGAGCAGGACGTGTCTCCATAATCTGTTTAGCGATGGCTAGAAATCAGGCAGTAAAGGGTCAACAGCGATGGAAATATGGAATGTGACAACTAACTGTATTGATTTATTAGTTTGGAGGACACCTGGCGGATCTCACCTGAATTACCGTTTCTCACGGCAGCATGCAGAGCATTGTAGCCGTTGGCTCCCACATGAGCAGAATCAGGGATCTCCAACAGTTTGTGGAAGACATCCTCATAGTCCCGCATCACTGCGATGAACATGGGTGACTCGCCGTATTGGTTCACAGCATGCGACAGGGCAGGTTCTGCTTCTACCAGCTCCAGTGCGAGGTCCCTGTGCCCGCTGCGTACGGCGTGGTGCAGCGCGTTGCATCCACGCTCGTCTTGCTTCAGGATCGTCTCGCTCAGCTGCTGATCACGGCAACACCTGAGCAAAACAGAAGCTACGGAGACACGGCCGCTGGCCACGGCGGCAAGTAGAGGGGTCTCGTCATCCGAGTTGACGGCAGCGAGGAGTGACCGTTTCAGAGCCTGGACCTCCTTGCAGAGTACCTCGTGGCCATGGATGGCGGCAATGTGGAGGCAGGTGTTACCCTGCGGAGTGGTTCCAAGAAGCACTGATGGATCCTGTGAAGCCAGGTCCTTCATTAATCTGCCGTCGCCAGTTACGGCTGCTTTCAGAAGCTCTCCATCCATCGGCGTTCCTTCTGATGACCAGTCGAAGCTGCTTCGTCTGCCACTGCCACCTAATTAATGCAAATAAAGACGCTGTCAACTGTTTGCAAACTTTCCGAATAATGACCTATATACTGCAGAAAAGAACACTTAGCAAACCGTTGTTTGGACCTACAGATTAATGTCATGGAAAGAAGTATCTGATAGTATATTTTTTAGAGTCACATACAGAGAAGCAAAATATTTACCGGGTTGTTGTTAATAATTTTTTCTCTGTCACCCAGAACAGCCGCTATCCACATTAACCCATTCCTCTGTGCCAGGTGCAGAGCAGTTTCTCCATTGTTATCTGCCATGTTTATAAGATGCTGAAGCTGCTGAGACCCCAGGACGAATTCTACAAACACTGCTTGACCATATAATACTGCTACGTGAAGACATGTGGAGCCATTTGCATCACAGTAAGGAGCATCGGGACAATGTTTAAGAATCTCTCGAGCAACATCAACGTGGCCCATACATGCCGCGACACAAAGAAGAGGATAACCGATTGTGTTGGTTAGGTACCCTAAAAACGGATCATGTTCCAACAATACTGTAAGCACGTCAACCTTGTTCTCATATGCGGCCAGGTGCATTGGAGTGTACTTATTCTCATTTTCTAGGCTGACTAGCCAAGGACGTGTCTCCATAATCCTTTTAGCGATAGCTGAAAGCAAATCAAAGGCTCAGAAAATGGTTAATAAGAATCTTGGAACCATGAAAGCTAGCTGATGCGCATGTGTAGTATGTACCTCATTTAAAACAAATACAATGTTTATATATTTCCAGAACAAAATACAATTAAATTTGGAACAAGTCAAACTCTCTTAAGTTTGATCATATCTATACGAATAATATCAATGTTTATATAATTCAAAGTAGATCTATTGTGAAAATAAATTTTGTAATTAATCTAATGATAGCTTTTTGACTTCATAAATATTAGTATTTTTTATAAGTTTAATTAAATTTGAATCTATTTGACTTCTCTCGTAAAGTAAGAATTGTATTTTTAGGCTAGAGGGAGTAACTATGTGAAGATTATAGAAAATTCGACAATGCTTATATATTATTCAGTTAGCCTAGCCCGATGATCGACATTCGTACAACCAAGGTCTCAGTCTCACCTAGATTACCACTTCTGACAGCAGCATGGAGAACATTGAAGCCGAAGGCTCCAGAATCAGGCGAATCTGGAATCTCCAACAGTTTATGGAACACCTCTGTGAAATCTCTCGCTGCCGCGATGAACAGAGGCGACTCGTTGCGACCGTCCACAACTTTGGACAAGGTAGGCTCTGCCTCTATCAGCTCGAGCGCCAGCATCCTGTGCCCTCTCCGGATGGCGTGGTGGAGCGCGTTGCATCCATGCTTGTCCTGCTTCAGGATCGTCGTCTCGCTCAGCCTCAGCCGGTGGTCACGGCAGCACCTGAGTAAAACAGAAGCTACAGAAGCACGGCCCCTTGCCACTGCGGTGAGCAGCGGCGTCTCGCCATCTCTGTTGACGGCGGAGAGCAGAGCCATAGCCGGAGAATGGTCCAGCGACAGGACATTCTTGCAGAAGTCCTCGTGGCCTTGGATGGAGGCGATGTGGAGGCAGGTGTTCCCCTGTGGAGTTGTCGCAAGCAGCACGCCCGGGTCATCAAGAGCCAGTTGTTGCTTCAGTGATGGAAAGTCACCAGATATGGCTGCTTCCAGGAGACGGCGGTCCATAGATAGATGCTTCTCCTAACGATCAAGATCGAATGTTCTTTTTGTTGGGCGGTCGCTGTGACAAACTGGATTATATTATATTCTAAAATTAAAGAACGTCATAGCATTTGATAATTGGGGGTATAATAATCGTTGCATATTAATTATCTGTAGTTAGACTCTTAAAATTGACCACGCACTAAATGACTAAACAATATCAAGTCAAGTATTAAGTGTTCCAAAATGATATTGGCAATGCCATTATTGGCACGTGCAATGCACTGAAGACAATAGTAATGCATTTTACCAGAGGCAATAAACATATACACTATTAAATACTGATATTTGTACAGTAACTATGTTAAACCGCTACTCAATTTCGCCAAAAAAAAGTTACTGAAGTATACATAATCATAAACAGTGGAGCATTAGCCATTCAGTATCAATATTAATATAAGAAACTGTTAAACGAGGATACCCGTATATAGTACCTGGCTGCTGAATGCCTGAATATGGCCGCTGTAGTACATGGACGACAAGAGATGATCCAGTAACCTAACGCACTCAAATTTGTTTCCTTAATACAGGTGCAGAGGGGGCTAGTCTACTCAACGACACAAGAGGCTAAGCAAGGAATTTGCTTGTCCAGGTTGTCCCTCTAAGCAGCCTTATTATAACGGACAAATAAAGCAATGTGAGGAAAAGGAAAAGAAAAAGGAGAAAGCGGAAAAGAAAAAAGAAAAGAAAGATCTGAAGCAAAGAATCGATCTTGCTAATAGTTACAGATGCCGTTTCTGGTTTTTTATTTTACGGAAGGGGGTGAGTCGACTCCCACCTGTTTCTTTTTTTATGTATATTTTTGCCAAAATATATGCTTCTAGAGCATTTTTTACATGAATTATATTAAGGAAAACAAAACTAGTACTGGAAATGCATAGTACCAAACAAGAAAATAAAAATACAATAGAGTTTGATAACGCCTTTACCTCCATCGCAACCATGCATGCATCACAACTATGGCAACGCAGAGTTTTCCCACATCACCATCGATCAGGCCACCAAGGCAAACAAAGACAAAAAGATAACCAAGCAAGATCTGAATTAATTGCGAAAGGGCTCTCTGGTCAAGGGCGGATCCAGGTTCAAAACTCATTGATGACAGTTCCACTAAAGTGCAATAGATCTTCACCTATTAACACTATTTTGCAATGGAAAACAGAGAACATCATTGCTGTCATGTGAGTATGTGACAGCCTGAAAATGGGCCGGCTCCGCCCCTGTCTCTGGTGATATATAAGACTGTCTATTGGGACACTATCCACTCTGGTGTCATATCATTTTTTCTGATCTATTTTTTTTAAAAGTAGGTTACTTGTACGTCCTTCTAATCTCTTTCTTTGCATATATACGGATGCGCACACTGCTCTCAAAAAGATCTGAACTAATTTCAATTGCATAGTGGTTTTTAAAGAAAATGCAATAGTTGTCGTCTGTCCTGGAGAATGTGGATCCATTGAACTGCTATAAAATACTAGTATAATGCCCATGCTAATGCTAGGGCAACACATAACCAGACAAATCAAATAACAAAAACATACAAGAACTGTTATCTATATATTTTCAAGAGAGTTGCATAGCTTCTTACGAAATTAAACACAATGTTACTCATAACTTTAGATTTTTTTTGGCCAATTATCTATATCTACCCTCTCTACTCTTGCCCCCTTGCCATACATGCAGCTTCATAATGATACATCAAAAATTTTCCTTTGTTGATGCCAATATGCTTCTGTATGACAGCACTCGTATGGTAACTGTCGTATGGAGTATCTGGTGAAGTGCGCTGAGGGCATTCCTGCATTGATGTGCACGTATGGAGGAATTGAGCAAAACGCTGAGAAGCCAACAACTGCTGGATAACCAGCCACATGGTATCCTGAGAACTCAACCATTAGCGATTAGATGCTATGGAGACTGGCCTAGAGGAGAAAGCAATGCAACAGATCAATAACACATGGATAAGCTCTGATGGCCATCATCACGAATGGCCTCCACAGGAGCCTCACCTGCTGTTCCCTCTGAGCAACTTGCCAAGCACTGCAAAGATGAAAATATGGGATTTCAGATTGATACTCAAATTTGTTAAGTTGTATATTGCTACATACGTGGATAAACAAGCATGTCAGCATGACAAAAGGAAATTGTTTACTTGTTTCAGTTAATTTCTGGTTAAGGTCCTACCTTTCAGGTTCTATTCACAATCTGAAAATAGACATTGTTATGTTTGATAAATCTTAACTGCCATATTCATAATCCATAAATAGATGGTGTTGCCAGGTTAGGGTCTTGTTCAGCTAAGAAAAAGGTTGTTGGTTCATAGCACTGAAAATCAAGGGAAGATAAACCTTGTTAAAACCAAAAGCGCATGCTCATTTTGAATCGAGCAATTCTTGTCATCCCTAGTAGCATCACCAAAGCAAAAAGAAGTTCTTAACACTCATCAGTTTTGGCACCATGATTACATAGATCAACTAATAAATGGACCTATTCCAGTGTTTAGAAAAAAAATCCACAGTTCAAACATTTTCT
Organism: Saccharum spontaneum; assembly: GCA_022457205.1. Classification (NCBI taxonomy): domain Eukaryota; kingdom Viridiplantae; phylum Streptophyta; class Magnoliopsida; order Poales; family Poaceae; genus Saccharum; species Saccharum spontaneum. Next base: position 21,292,776 of record CM039598.1, on the reverse strand, counting down.
TCCCATCATGCGGATATGATGCGAGACAATACGGTAGAAGTGAAGTAATAATTTTACACCTGAATAATTATGACTTGGCCTATGTCTCGAAGGCAGCCTGCACAAAATTGCAGGTCAGTTAGTATAAAAATAAGAAGCACAACCAAACAGTAAAATTGTACCCATTCATATGCAAGTTGTACCTCTTCTTCAACTGAAGATAGAACTGGGCAGATCAGTTGCTTGTTACCTGCTTATATTCTTATATTCTTCTCCCGTAGACTTCAGTGGGCAGCCAAGATTGGATGAGCTCAGGACAATGGTCTCTGTAGTCCAAGTCCAAGTTGATGAAAATGGGCATCATATTTTCCATCAGTGGGAAAAAAATCTAGAACGATTTTTCCATTGGTGACAAATCTAAAACAAAAGTAAACAAAAATGCCATGTCGCTAGCCTAGGAGGGACACCAATGGTCAGCAGAATTTTTTGAATGCTCGATTGTAACTGGGAGGAGATAAGGTAGAACCAGAAGAAAGGAAGAACAGGAAAAAGGCACCAGAGTTTTTTTTCAGAGGATGTTTTGACATACTAACACAGAGCGCTGCGGACGGTTGAATTGGGCTCAGTTGGGCACGGATCCGCGACAAGAACACTGAGATGGACGCGCATATCCAAGGCACCATCTACTTCACGATCTGTAGAGTTGAAAGGAATGCATGCTATTCTTCACGATCTGTGAAGTTGAAAGGAATGCATGCTGGATCGGACAACTCAAGCAAACTTGGCATGACCTGATGAACTCAGCCGGTTGGAGGCGTCGACGTCCACGGCCACATGCCCACATCCCCACCGGAGGCTGGAGCTGCAGCTGCCTGCTGCCTTCATGGCTCCAATATTGAGCGACTGAACCGCCTGCCACCTTCGGCTGCACCGGGGACGGGAATGCCACAGGGCGCGATTGGGCGAGGATGGGAAAGGGGCGACGCATGCGGGAAAGCGGGAGGAGGAGGAGTTGCGCACCGGATCTCTGACGATGGTAGCGGATAGGGGCTCGACGTCCTCCAGAAGCACGCCTCGCTCCCGGACCCGTCTGACCCTCCAGGCTTCAGCACCTACCAAGGGAGCAGGGGGAGGGAGCGCAGATCCAGGCCGCCCCGACCTCCTGGCCTCCATGGCTGGCTGCCTGGCCGTCTCCGCCGCCGCCGGCATGGCTGGCCGCCGCAGGGACGCGCGCGTGCGCGCGTAGGCCCGCCCGGCTGCCGGCTTGCGCGCCCCCAACCACGGAGCCGGCTGCCAGGGGAGCCACGGGGCTGGCCACGGCGGAGGACCGGGCGGTGTAACACACGGTACCGCGGCAGAACGAAGGTGGCGTACTCAGGGAAAGGCGTCTTCGAAATCATTAGTCCGGTGCTTGTGTGTTTGGTCCCTCTAGCTGTTATCGGTGACAAACTTAGTCCGGTAGCTGAATCATTAGTCTGGCGTACTCAAGGATTTATGCTTGACATTTCTGATGCATTCAGACATTCAGTCTCCTAGCCTAGCTTATCTTAAGGATGCTAATTTTTGGGATAATTGGCGATCTTGTGATTTGTAATTTCACTGCTAAACCTGATATATTCTTTGGCATTTGCAGGTTATCTTGTATTCTTGTCAAGACAACTCTCTTGTTCCTCAGGGCACTGAGCAATCCTTTTGATTCATGACCAACTCTGAGTGGTGAAAGGATTCAGAAAGTAGAGAATAGAACACCAGGATGGCTGTTTGGTGTTCCTGTACTGCTCTTCTCCCGGTACTCCTCTGTTTTATGATCTGTCAGCTTTGCTATGGCACAGTAACTGATATCCAGTGTTTGAAGAAGCTGAAGGCATCAGTTGATCCGGACAATAAGTTAGAATGGACATTCAATAACAACACAGAGGGATCCATATGCGGATTTAATGGTGTGGAGTGCTGGCATCCTAATGAGAACAGGGTTCTTTCGCTTCATCTTGGTAGCTTTGGTCTTAAGGGCCAATTCCCTGATGGGCTTGAGAATTGTAGTAGCATGACTTCGCTGGATCTCTCAAGCAACAGCCTTTCTGGCCCGATCCCAGCTGACATCTCGAAGCGACTTCCATTCATTACAAACCTTGATCTGTCATATAATAGCTTCTCGGGAGAGATACCAGAAGCACTAGCTAATTGTTCTTATCACAATGTTGTCAGTTTACCATAACAAATTGACTGGGACGATCCCAGGTCAGCTTGCTGCACTCAGTCGCCTAGCCCAGTTTAATGTTGCTGACAATCAATTGTCAGGGCAGATTCCTTCATCTTTGAGCAAATTTCCAGCCTCCAACTTTGCAAATCAAGACCTTTGTGGGAGGCCTCTAAGCAATGATTGCACTGCCTCTTCAAGCAGCCGAACGGGGTTAATTGTTGGTTCTGGGGTCGGTGGTGCAGTTATAACTTAAATAATGGTTGCTGTTATTTTATTCATTGTCTTGCAAAAAATGCCTGCAAAGAAGATGTTAAAGGATGTAGAAGAAATTATGTGGGCAAAGACTATTAAGGGACCAAAAGGAGTAAAGGTATGTTTTCACTCCATAATTTTGATATATGTCAGTTTATATTTTGTATAAATGTGTAGTCAATAGCCTTGCCATTAGTCTTAGCAATCAACATTGCTTTCTTGTTCTCCAGTGTCTTGTAACCTCATATGGAAAGTTTGGGATTCAAGATATTACTATACTTATAGGAGGGTTAATTTTGTATATTAGGTCATGGGACATCTTTACTACCGAGACAGGATGCCTACATTCTTATCCTCTCATGTCATACCCTGCCCTGCACTCTACACATGCTACCAGCCAATAATTTGGTTAACACTTAACACTTTTTGTCTAATTGATGACTATGTTATGCTGTATCTAACTAATTAATTCAATATACCTGTGCTATCAAAACAAGAAGCTATGTTATCTTTGACTAGGAGTAGATATGTCTGACAAACATTAGAGGTATATTATTGTACATGCTACAGTTTCAGGCATGTTTGGTTCTCAGAGCAGCCTTGCCTTGCCTAGCTTGCACAGACTCCAAAAAACTTGCCAGCCCCAGCGAGCTGATCTAGCTCGCTCATGGTAGCAAGGAAAATGACTGAAAAAACTTGCCAGCACAAGCTCCCAGGCGCTTAGCAAACAATCCAAACGTCTACCCTCACTTCAGACCCTCATCCTCACTAGGCAAGGAAGCAAGCCTCGCTGCTAGAACCAAATGTGCCCTTCATCCCTCAGCTTTGCTTCGATGAGTGGTCTGTTTTGCTGAATTTTCACATTTACTGTGTCATTTAGGTATCAATGTTTGAGAAATCAGTTTCAAAAATGAAGTTGAATGATCTTATGAAAGCAACAGATGATTTTACAAAGGACAATATTATTGGAACTGGTCGATCAGGAACTATGTACAGAGCAACACTTCCAGATGGTTCATTCCTTGCTATCAAGAGGTTGCAGGACACTCAGCATTCAGAGGACCAATTTACATCTGAGATGTCAACACTGGGAAGTGTACGGCAACGTAACTTAGTGCCACTTTTGGGATACTGCATTGCCAAGAATGAGAGGCTCTTGGTGTATAAGTACATGCCAAAGGGTTCACTTTATGATAATTTAGACCAACAAAACAGTGACAAAAAGGCATTGGAATGGCCATTGAGGCTAAAAATTGCCATTGGGAGTGCTAGAGGATTGGCGTGGCTTCATCACAGTTGCAACCCTCGCATTCTTCATAGGAACATTAGTTCCAAGTGCATATTGCTTGATGATGACTATGAGCCTAAGATCTCCGATTTTGGTCTGGCAAGGCTTATGAATCCCATTGACACGCACCTGAGCACATTTGTGAATGGTGAGTTTGGTGACTTAGGGTACGTAGCTCCGGAGTATACACGCACTCTTGTGGCCACTCCAAAAGGGGATGTCTATAGCTTTGGGGTTGTCTTACTTGAACTTGTTACTCGTGAAGAGCCCACACACGTGTCAAATACGCCAGAGAACTTCAAAGGGAGTTTGGTGGATTGGATAACTTACCTGTCAAACAACTCTATACTTTAGGATGCGATTGACAAGTCTTTGATTGGGAAGGGCAACGATGCTGAGCTGCTTCAATGCATGAAGGTTGCCTGCTCTGTGTGCTTTCTTCTCCAAAGGAAAGGCCTACAATGTTTGAAGTTTACTAGCTTTTGAGAGTTGTTGGAGAGAAATATCATTTCAGTGCAGCTGATGATGAATTGACGATGCAACCTCAAAATGCCAATCCTGAAGATGAGCTTATTGTAGCAAACTAGTTGATATGTGATGAGTAGGTGCTTGTCAGATACCAAATATGATAGGAGTTGCTTTAACTTGGAATAATCAGGTCGATTAGAGTCATTTCTCTATCTTTCATCAGGCAAGCACTAGGATTTGTCATTCTATTGTAAGGTCTATCAATATGTGGTGTTTACATTTAGTACATCCTTGCCTTGCTGTGTATCCTCAGCATTGTCTTCTCCTTGTGTTGTAAGATGGATCAGCTGGATCGTCATCCAAATTTTAGCTGTAGTGGTAGCAATGTGAAACAATGTTGGCCCATCATTCATGCATCTGCAGTTTTGTGGTGCTTTCGTTTAGCAGTTCTGTATCATTTTCATACTCCTTTCTTAAAATGTTAGACCAGTGTCGACTGGTTTCAGAGGCACGAGTTTTATTTGTAGTTTGATAAAGTCTGGGACATGCTGGTAGGTACCTGGCAGGATGTTTTTGTATATGAATGATGTAGTAACATTTCTAATTGGCGCATATTTCTTTTTTGAGGTGCTGCTTTCCAACAGCCAGTTGACGCTGCAGCCTGCAGCAGACCTCTGATTTATTTCTGTGTTCCACTTTGAGAGAGCCATGCTACCTTTGAAAACTATGAATTATGATGACATACCCTGTGGAAGCTAATGTATTTCTCATCAACAAATTAGCATACTTGTAGGATGAGATAAAATACTACCACTCATCTAGATTGAAATATTCTGCATTCAAAGTACATAATTATGGCTTTATTACAGGAATTCCAAATTACTCAAACAACAGTGCTGTTCGGCAAACATTGCAACATATGCTGTTTCCTTATGTTTCCAACATAAAACCAGGGAAGCAGCTGGAACCAGTAATTGAAGGTGATCAAGCTAGACCATATCGAGGAGCTCTGATTTGAAAGTCCAACCCAACCGAAATCTCAGTCTCAAGATGGGCCATTCACCAAGAAGCTTAGTAAGAATGGGCAGCAAAGATGTCAGGATGCAGACCGCAACGGCCAACCATAGGAGATGAGGAGCCAGAACAGTGTATAAACCAGTTGCGAATGCTGTGGTGGTTGCCATGTAAGCAAACCACATAAGCTTCTTGGTAAAAGACCTGTAGTAAAGCAAGAACTCAAGATCCTCCCACTTTGCTATGACGCATATGAAGGCAACAGCTAGTGAGGAGCACATTGCCAAGGTGTCAGAGATCAAGAATGCCTTAAACGCAATCTTCCTTGCCATGATAGGAAGCCCCTCGGTTCCAGCATCAGTACTATATCCTCCGGGCAAAGTGAATGCAGCAGCAAAGGTAATTGTAGCGATGAGGATAGCGACTAGGGAAGTGTTGCCTGTGTATGTTTGAGTCAGTGATTTGATATCCTTTCTTGTTTTGTTTGTCACAGTGTCCTTGGCTTGATTGAGGAGATTAAAAATAGAAGTTGCGTCCTGGGGATCAGCTTTCAACATAAGCATGAATACTTCGTTCTGTATAAGTTCAAAGAAACAAGAGAATGGTGCTTGCATTAGGTAATAATATCCTCCGTTGGAGCCTTCAGATTAATACTCATAAGACACACACTAAACAAAGGGAGTACTCAGTTGCACTACTTGCGGCTGCAGCCGTAGCAGCTGCAAATAGTGCAGGGTTGAGTGGAGCCAGACTGCCAGAGATTCCCATAGCAATCAGAAATAGTTTATAATGTAGACTATAATTAACATGATAGTAAAAGTCATCGGTGCAATAGTCATTTTGCTGTCTTTTCAAAATATCTGTTTTAATTCTCAAACATTACTTTTGGGCTCAATTTCATCCAAAACTATCAAAGTGACAGCTTCATTACTCCAGATTTGCTTTTCGGGCTCAATTTCATCAGGACTATTAAAGTGAGTGTTTCGGTCATCAACTTTTTGGTTCAGCCTCATCTGATAGGATGATGGAAAAATAATATCTGGACAAAAGCATCTTTAGCGGCAATTAATAATTCTAATATGTTATTTTAAATGATGCCTAGTGATTATATCTCAATGCTAAAAATCACTACCGGAAACCGGCTGTTTGCTGAGTGTCTGGAAGTTTGCCGATTGCATTTTATCGGGCACTCGGTAAACAACCACTTTACCGAGTGCCGAACACAAAACACTCGGCAAACGTGAAACACTCGGCAAAGCAGATGTTCGCCGAGTGCTTGAAATTTAACACTCGGCAAACAGCTAGTTTGCCGAGTGCTGGACACAAAACACTCGGCAAACAAGAAATACCCGATTTTTTTTCCCCTTTTGCTACTCCGATTTCTCTTTTTATCTTTGGTTAAATCTTGTAACTAGTTTTTCTCCGTCATACTAACTCCAAATTTGATGTTTTTTTTCTAAAATCTTGCACTATCAATTTATTATGTTCTTATAGCTATTACTTGAGTTATCTTTTCTTATGACTTTTAAAATTATGAATTTAAAAAAATAATAACTTCAAAGCATATTTTGAAGCAGTAAATTAATTCAAATGAAAAAGTTTTCAACTACAAAGTTGTATAACTATATGAGAGAGATGTAAATTTTGTGAATAACGTTACTATCACTTTGTTGAATGAAGAAATGGCCAAAATAAAAGTTGTAGATCTTGAGAAGTTATACAACTTTGTAGTTGAACACTTTTTAATTTGAATTAATTTTGACAACGAAAAGTACGTTTGAATTTCTCAAATTTGAAATTTGAATTTTTCAAACGACCTCGAATGGAGAAACAGCCAAAATAAGAGTTGTAGATCACAATAAGATATGAAACTTTGTAGTTGACAACTTTTTTATTTGAAATCATCTTATCAATGAAAACTAAGTTTGAATTTCCAAAAATTTGAAATTTGTTTTTTTAAAGTACCTCGGATGGGGAAACAGCCAAAATGAAAGTTGTAGATCTCGAAAAGTTATGAAACTTTGTAGTTGACAACTTTTTGATTTGAAATTATCTTGTCAATGAAAACTACTTTTGAATTTCTTAAATTTGAAATTCAAATTTTGTAAATGACCTCAGATGGAGAAACTACCAAAATAAAAGTTGTAGATCTCGAAAAGCTATGAAACTTTGTAGTTGAGAACTTTTTTATTTGAATTCGTCTAGGACGTCAAATAAGTAATTTACACACTCGGTTTAGTATAATATGTGGGGAACCAAAATGGAATCTAGACACAAGTGATAGTGTGGTGCAGTGGTAGAGGAGGATACGCGTCAGGGGAGGTCGCGGGTTCGAATCCGGCCAGCCGCGTAGTGTGCGAATTTTACGCAAAAAATGCCAAGACTTGTCCCGAGCTCCATGCCCCCCGGCGGTCTCACTGCCTGCCCACCCCTAGAGCCGGGCTTGGCGTCAAGCCATTCGATATAATCTATATATTCACTAATAAACGACATTATCCACCTCGGTTAGTTGTGCTTAGATTGTGGAATTCCTCAAGTGCAAGGATGGTTGAAAAACAATATGACAGTACAGTCGATTGGCGTACTCATTTAGTGGACTAATCTACTGCAAAATAAAACACACTTACCCAGTTTAGTGTCTTGGCTTCGTCGGTGGCATTAGCTAATCTCCAGATTGCTGTGACAGAGTCTTTGCTAAGCACTGTGACATCAATGTCTTGGTGAAGCAGCAAAGCAGCGACCATCTTTGGATTGCACTTCTCGACTGCGATGTGCAGGGCAGTATCTCCATCTTTATGTCGCATGTTAACAAGTCCACGAAATTGTGGCAAATCCAGGGCAAATTCTAGGAACTCCACCTGTTGACACGATACAGCTACGTGTAGACATGTCAAACCAGTACTTGTTATGGTATAGGGTGCATCAGGACAATGTTTAAGAAGCTCCCGAGCAACATCAACATGGCCTCGAAATGCAGCATCGGTAAGAAGAGTGCCACCATGTGAGGGTACAATGTACCCTAAAGACCGATCGTGTTCCAACAATACTCTTACCACGTCAATCTTGCCCCAAAGTACAGCCAGCTGCAGTGGAGTGTTATTGTCGCATTCATCTTCTTCTCTGGCCAGAGCAGGACGTGTCTCCATAATCTGTTTAGCGATGGCTAGAAATCAGGCAGTAAAGGGTCAACAGCGATGGAAATATGGAATGTGACAACTAACTGTATTGATTTATTAGTTTGGAGGACACCTGGCGCATCTCACCTGAATTACCGTTTCTCACGGCAGCATGCAGAGCATTGTGGCCGTTGGCTCCCACATGAGCAGAATCAGGGATCTCCAACAGTTTGCGGAAGACATCCTCATAGTCCCGCATCACTGCGATGAACATGGGTGACTCGCCGTATTGGTTCACAGCATGCGACAGGGCAGGTTCTGCTTCTACCAGCTCCAGTGCGAGGTCTCTGTGCCCGCTGCGTACGGCGTGGTGCAGCGCGTTGCATCCATGCTTGTCTTGCTTCAGGATCGTCCCCATCAGCTTCTGATCACAGCAGCACCTGAGCAAAACAGAAGCTACAGAGACACAGCCGCTCGCCACGGCGGCGAGCAGAGGGGTCTCGCAGTCCGAGTTGACGGCGGCGAGGAGTGACGGGTTCAGAGTCTGGACCTCCTTGCAGAACACCTCGTGGTCATGGATGGCGGCGATGTGGAGGCAGGTGTTCCCCTGAGGAGTGGTTCCATCCAGCACGCCCGGAACATGCAGACACAGGTGCCTCATTTCTGCGACATGACCAGATACTGCTACTTCCATGAGTCGTTCCGTCCCCTGAGGTGAAAGGCACAGCTTATTACACAAACAAACAGGAGTATGTTAACAATTGACATAACATATATAGAGAAACCATACGTACCGACGTGAAATACTCTGCGTGGATAATTAGATTATTAAGGTTGATCTGTAAAGTATCGACCATGTCCGTGTTATTGTTTCTGGCTGCGAGTTGCAGAGCAGTTTCTCCTCTGTCATTTGGCAGGTTAATAAGATGTTGTAGCTGTGGAGAACTCACGACAAATCTCACAAAATCTGCCTGACCAAATGATACAGCTATGTGAAGACATGTCGAACCCGTTGCGTCGCAGTAGGGAGGATCAGAACAATGTCTAAGAAGCTCTCGAGCAACACCAACATTGCCCTGAGATGCTGCGGTAGAAAGAAGAGGGGAGCCATCTGATGAGGAGATTAAATAACCCAGAGACGGGTCATGTTGCAACAATACTGTAAGCACGTCAATCTTGTTCTTAATTACGGCCAGGTGCATTGGTGTACGCTTAACTTCATTTTCTTGTCTGGCTAGCCCGGGACGTGCCTCCATAACCCTTTTAGCCATAACTGAAAGCAAATCAAGCAGGCAAGAAACAGGTGATCAAAGCTGACGATAGAGATATGTGATTCTGTGAAGCAAGTAACAAATTTCACAATCCTAATTATTCCAGTTAGCTGTATGCATTGGTCTCACCTGCATTACCACTTGTCACGGCAGCATGAAGAGCATTGCACCCACGGGATCCCCAATGAGTCGCACCAGGAATCTCCAACAGCTTCTCCAAGACGTCTCCATAATTTCTCATCACCGCGTGGTACATGGGTGACTCGTTATAATTGTTCACAACACGTGACAGAGCAGGCTCTGCTTCTATCAACTCGAGTGCGAGCTTCCTGTGTCCGCTGCAGATGGCATGGTGCAGTGCGTTAAATCCGTGCCTGTCTTGCTCCAGGACCGTCTCCCTGAGCTGTGGATCACGGCAGAACCTAAGTAAAACAGAAGCTAAAGCGTCACGGCCCCTAGCCACGGCGGTGAGCAGCGGCGTCTCGCCATCGGCATTGATGGCCTTGAGTAGAGGAAGACGAGACTGGTCGTGCGTCAGGACACCCTCGCAGAACCCCTGGTGGCCATGGATGGAGGCGATGTGGAGGCAGTTGTTTCCCCGTGGAGTGGTTCCGAGCAGGACTCCCGGCAGGTTGTGCATAGCTGTTGCGTGTCCAGTTGTTGCTGCTTCTAGGAGACGCCTATCCATTGCAGCTGCTCCTGCTGACGAAGTGGTGCTTCTAGTAGCTTTGAACTAAACACCACCATGTAACAATGCAAAAGACACGAAGACGTTACCGATACTTGTTTTTTAGGAAAGATATGAAGATGCCGCGGACACTTTTTTTTATGATAATGATGAACCCATTGAGAAAGAAAAACGTACGGTCAATGCAGCCATGACGTCGTTACCGGCGTTTGAAACGATGCTTTCCGATCCACGTCTGGAGGAGAGTGGTAATTGATATGCATATAGTATAAGAACTAATTATCGGACATATAACTGAAAGACAACTAAGAGTCAGATGTTTTGGCGTGGCCTCTAGGTTGCTTATATAGTCGCAATCACGATCTAAGTCGTTTTAGGACTATTAATTTGTAACCGTTTAGAACTCGGCAACTTGAAGGCCAAGAAACCAAAAACTAAAACTGCAAAAGGAGACCGCGCTCCCACAAGACAAGGAGCCGAATTTCGGTGGACCATTCACGCAGGTGTTACGCGCCCACGCCCTTCGCCCCGCCCCGCCCGGCCGGCGAGGCGAGGCGAGCGAGCACGTACATGTGGGCTTCTCTTTCTCCTCTTCACACTAGACTTGAGGAAGTAGAGAGGACTTCCATATTTAGGTATGGCTACCTTCACTTAAATAAGTAAGGTGATACTAAAGAGTTCCCACACCCCCCTTGCTCACATGAATAAGCCTTTAAGATTTATTAGGAATTTTATAATTGGTTATTGTGCCAAGCCCATATAAATTCCAACAATCCCCCACCAGATCTCAAATACCTATTTAGAGATTTGCCTGTTCTCGCTATTGTTTAATATACCAGTGTTTCGGCAGAGACTGTGAAGTTGAACTTCCACCTAGAACTTCAAGCTACACTCATCCACAACTTGAACAATGGACTATGTCTTGAATTATAAGTTTTGTACGAATAAGCTTTACTCAAAGCCAAACTAGTACTTGGGTTGCCAGTAGCCTTACTCAGTGGGTAGAGCATATACGTCGTACTCCTTGGTCTCTTTATGAGCTTACTAGAGATCACCCAAATCTGATAGACTGCGATGTTTTACAGTCGGACTCATATAGGTATGTTATTTTTAAGAATGCTCTGCAGGACAACACCTTCGCTTGTTAAAGCTAATAGAACATATTAAGGTATTAGCCAACCTACCATACACTGCATCAACGCTTTGAGAATATTGCATCTTCACAGATAGAGGGTTATAATCATACTCTCCTCAGTTTACCAAAAGTTTGTTTTTCCCAGATCCTTAGTCATGGGATCTCCGATAAAAAGGTTGGGTTACTACAACTGCAAACTCACATGGGTCTCATACCCATCTCCCATGATGTGATTTCTATTCCATTCCGTGATAGCCCTTTTATAAAGAGATCTGTCAGGTTTTTGTCTGTTTCTATATAAGCCACAGTTATTACTCCAGAGTTTCTCAACTTCCTGACAGACTTCAGATGTCTTTTAACGTGTCTTGTTGACTTCGCATTATCCTTAGCACTATTTACTTTAGTGATCACTATTTAATATCACAGTTTATAAGAATAGCCGGTATTGGTTTTTCAATCACCGGCAAGTTAGTCAAGAGCTCACGCAGCCACTCTACATCTACAAAAGTTGTATCTATAGTAGTAAGTTCTGCTTCCATGGTTGATTTAGTCAAAATAGTCTGTTTACAAGACCTTCATAGCATTGCACCACCTCTAAGAGTAAAAACATACCCACTAGTGGCGTAGATTTGATCAATATTAGAAATTCAGTTCACATCACTATATCCCTCTAGCACAGCTAGGTGCCTAGAATAGTGAATCACAAAACTCATAGTACCTTTGAGATAACGCAAGACCCTTTCAAGTGCATGCCAATGATCATTACTCGGGTTGGACATGTACCTACTCAACTTGCACATGACAAAAGAGATATCTGGTCTGGTTACGCTAGCTAGATACATGAGTGAACCAATTATCTGAGAATATCTTAATTAATCTCTAGCAATCTTCTTATTCTTTCTCAATGTCACACTAGGATCATAAGGTGTTAGACTATAAAAATGGATAAATTTTGCTGATTCTTTCAGATTTAAATAAAAAAACACATAGAATCAACTTAATAGCCAAACTAACAGCCAACCCATATAGTAATAGCCCTAAATTTTAATTGACATTTTTTGTTAGACTTTGTGACATGGTAAAGGCACATACAACCTTCTGCTATCTAAGAGCATCTCTGGCAGCTCCCCAATAATCCATCCCTAATATGGTGATCACCAATACTGTTTTTTTGGTTTTACGAGACATATAATGCAGCAGATCCCCAATATCCATCAACAAAACAGTGGGCCAAGCCCCCAAGCTATCAGTTCTTAATTAATTTATTTATTTATCCCCTCCGTGTTGCACTCGTGCGCGACTCCTTCCGAGCACTGCCGCTAAGGGCCAAGGCTGGTGCCCCGTCTTTTCCCGTTTCCGGCCCTCCTCCCTGCTAGCAGCAAGCTCTAACGTCGACACTGGCCCTCCTGCCAGCCAGCAGCACGCGCCAGCATCTCCGGCCCTAGCCCTCCTCCCCATGGCTGCCGCCGCCATCACCTGCATCGATCTCCCTCTTTTCTTCATGGATTTGCCTCAGTCTATCTTGGACGGGGGCACGTCGTGGTATCCTATGGAGGCGGCAAGGTGGCGGCACTGTCAAAGACTGCTCGGGTCGATGGCGGATGGCCGGTCTAGCACGGGTGGCTGGCGTATGGCGGCATGTCCGAGCCCACGCAGGAATGAGAAATCCAGGTGGTTAGGATTGGGGACAGTTTGTATCTCGCACTCTATACGGGGGGGAGTTGGGGTGATTTTTGGTAATCACCAATTAATTATGGGGATGGAAAGAGAAGCTGCTGGAGCAAAATTCTTTTAGACAACTCCCTCTATACGGTAGTTGGATTGGGGATAGGGAAGCTGCCAGAGATGCTCTGACTTAAACTATCATTGCTGTACACATAATGAGGGAGCAATGTCCTTGTAAGAACCACTTTGGGCCTCTGGCACTAAAGCGGCATCATCGGTTCCAAGAAAATGATTAGAGCTACGCACAGGTGAGATGAACTGGGCGTATAGATACGAGGGTGTTTGGATCCAGGGGCTAAAGTTTAATCCATGTCATATCGGACGTTTGGATGCTAATAATTAGGACTAAACATGAGCTAATTAAAACTAAATTGCACAGCATTAGACTACCAAGATGAATTTATTAATCCTAATTAATCCATGATTAGCACGTATTTACTGTAGCATCACATTGTCAAACCATGGACTAATTAGGTTTAATAGATTCATCTCATAAATTAACCTTCATCTGTGTAATTAGTTTTGTAACTAGCCTATGTTTAATGCTTCTAATTAGTATACAAAGATCCCCTAAAGTTTAGCCTGCAGGAAGGTTTCTTCCAAAGCTCAAATAGGAGATCGATTAGGCCTTTAGGCGGTCTCTTGGACGTACAGGTGCCCGGAGGCGCAGATTAACCGGGCGCCCTTTGTCAGCGCATGGATGGAGCTCGCTCGAGTGCGATAAGCTCGGCGGTCTCTGTCCGCAAGAACTACATTATTGTCATAGACGAGAGTACCCCCCGTCATCAAGGAGCTGCAGGTACGCTACTCTCGCTCGCTCGCTCATACTTCCCTGCACCCGCGCCAATATGTACCCCGTAGTGAAGGATTTAGACATACGCAGTGCAGTAGGGGGCAGGGTTGCCTGTTGCCAGGTCTGCTCTTCAGCAGATGACTAGACTAGGGAGACAATCGCTAGTTTGTGCATGCCGACAAGCAGCCAGTAGCAAAGAGGGGTTACATACGTGCAAAAGATGCAAGCGAATTTCACAAATGAAGCATTCTGTAAGCTGCGATATAATTACATTACATTTAGAACGATAACTGAAGCTTAAAGAGGGGCGTACCTGGTATGGTACAACAAACGCAGAGAGCAGGTGGCATAGAGCCCGTAGACAAAGCAGCCTTGTTTATGCAATGTTTGATGGCGATGGAGATAGCCTACGAAACGCCCCGTTTCCATTTATGAAGAATGATACCCATGTAACGTCAACATGCCACTTAATTAATTAAAAATAAGTCATTGGTTAGCACATGGGCAAATGCTGATCCAGTTGATCACATGGATTTTTTTTTTTTTTTTTTTTTTTTTTTGCGAAACAGATCACATGGAATAGTTGATGGGATTCATTTCATCACCTACCATTATATAGTCTTGCCAGCTAGTGAGAATCGCAGCTGATCGTGATAAGAGCTGGCATTTCTTGGGAGCATGATTAGAGTTGACTTTTCTTAAGAGTAAGACCGTAGATACAGAAAAAATATACTGCAGAAATTATAAAAAGTTCAGCGATTAGTGCGTGCAAACTAATGTGAGATATACAGTAGATATGCTGAATCTTTTTAAGTTTTCAGTAATCAGGCTCTCTGAACCTTCTTTCGTCCTTCCTTGGGCAAAAAAAATCTTATGTAATCAACACCGTAGACATGAATATCAGATGTATCTCTGGCATATAGGATTGTTATATACCATGGTCCTGAATGTTATGTGGTGGATACAATTTTATCCGCATCGAATAAAATTTCGGCTGTAGTAACTCTTAGATTTAATAATGTCAAACTGTGTTGAGTAACAAATCGTTTACTGATCTGTTGAGCTTGCCGTAAAGCTCTTGCATTTATTTTGCAGGTCTCTTCATTCAATTGGACTATACGGATCTTGGAGGAACCTTCCCAAGATCAATGCAAGCGCTCTTTTGACTCAGGCCTATTTTGCAGGACTTCTTTGCAGCCGGTTTCACCAGAGAAGTAGTGAAGCCACACATAGATGGCTTCACCTTTGTTGTAAAAAACCAACTTTGACGACTCGCTGATGAGCTCCATTTGTTGTTCGCACTATTTGTTTCCTAGAAATATGGTGGTCGTCTCCAGCCTGCCAATAGAATCAGAAAATTTGCACTGCCTCTTGAAATGAACTCACCCAGCCCACAAGATGAAAATATCCAGGTACGTGAGTACGTCTCGGCCGAGCAGGGCAGCATGGTGCTGAGATTTGCCCTGTCTTTTAGTGCAGCAGCAGACGGCCAAGCGAGAACATCCAGAGGGATGGGAGAGTCTCGGGCGAGCAGGGCAGCATGGTGCTGAGATTTGCCCTGTCTTTTAGTGCAGCAGCAGACGGCCAAGCGAGAACATCCAGAGGGATGGGAGAGGAGGGGACGCCGCGAGGCGCAGGCCCGCTCATCTTTTGTTCGACAGCGAGAGGCACGACCGCAGCACAGCGTTGCTGCTGGCATTTTTGGCGCGAGGTGCGCAAGCTCTCCGTTTCTTGCTCGGTGGTTTTTTTTGACAGTCATCTTGCTCAATGGTCACTGCAAAGAGAGATTCGGGAAGGACAATTTAGCCGCCTTCCATGTTCTTAGTGCCATTGGATCGACGGTGTTGTCACCAACCTGCAACCTCCAGTACATGCTAAATTAGGTGATATTCAATCGATGGAGTTGTCACCAACCGCAACTACGTGCTTCTCCTCCAGCTCGGTCATTGCATAGACAAAGAATCCAACCTCCAACCGAGCGCGAGAGAGAACGCATGAAAATCGAATCTCATCTTGCTCTTGCATCGGGATGAACAAGCAGAGGCTTTCCAGGAACGCGGCCACAACGCGGATCGACGAGGACTGCCTGCGACTTGGGCGACTCCGTCGTCTTGTTTGTCCGAGGCCTAGTCTGTGGAGAGGTGAACCGCGCGGCGGGCGTGGTGGCCGGTGCGGGGCCGGCGTTGCGCGTGGGGGCAGCAACCGGATCGTGCAGAGAGAGGGCTCCATGGTGCGAGTGAGCTGATCTGATCGGGCCTCCGCGCAGGCCGCGGGCAAGGTGGGGACCGCGCCACCGAGCCACCAAGGCGCCTGGCCGGGCAGTGGCATCCGGAACGAGGCATGGCGCCGAGGGAGGACGGGAGAGAAGCCGATGCACGAGGGACCATGGGGGGCCATGGCCAGCAGCCAGCTTGCTCTCACCATCCGACCAACACGTGGTCGCGGGTACTTCTGCCGCTGCCGGTCCTACCTCTGCCTCAATCGCACAGCAGCCGTGCTGCTGTCCCTACTAATTTTTTTCGAGAACATGCTTAGCACGAATTTCATTACGGAGGGGATTTAGAGTTTTTACTAGGCGACTAGCACAATATGGCGAGACGCCAGTGTGCAAGGCGCGGGCAGGGGATACAAGATGTGATTATACAGAGAACAATTTTGCGACAAAAAAACTACAAACTGGCTTGTTGCCCTGCGCCAAGAAGACCGACATAGCTCTGAAGCCCGCAGCCATCCATGCGTTGGCCTCGTCGACGATGAGCTGGAAGAGCGCCGGTGGTGATAACGACTCGGCTTGGAAAGTTTTGCGGTTGCGCTCCTTCCACAGCTCCCAGAGGATGATAGAGTCGAACCCACGGTGGCAGTGGCGAGGAACTTCCCTGCATGACTGTAGCCACTAGTTGGCCAGCGTCACATCTGAGGGTGGCGAAAGCCATTCCAGGCCAGGTACCCGAAGGACACGGAACCAGACTTCACGACTGAAGACGCATCCTGCGAGGAGGTGATCGCTTGTTTCGTCGGCCTGATCGCGCAGCGCGCATGGCGCCTTGTCCTGTAGGCCATGGCGCTTCCGTCGATCCCCTGTCCAGAGTCTGCCATGAAGGGCTAGCCAAAAAAAAGAACTTGACCTTACGAGGTACCGCCGAACTCCAGACCTCCTTGGCACCTCGCAGTGTCATCCTGCCAATGAAGAAGGATCGATAGGCCGAGGAAGCCGAGTACTGGCCATCAGGTGACCACCACCAGACGAAGCGGTCCGATTGGAACGGCTGTAGCTGGACCATCTCAAGGATCTTGTAACATCCATAATTCTGTGTAATATAAAAATCCTGACTTTCAAAATTTTTTGTTGCAATGTGTGTTGCATGCTTGTGAAGCCAACTTAAGACAACCTTTTCTCCGACCAACCCTAATCTCTCTCTCTCTCGTTCAAACTGAATTTACAAAATAACCCTGTGCACCATATATTGTAGATGCATGTGTGTTTGTTTTTTGTCTTGGTTGTGCTGGAGGTAGCCCTTCTCCTAAAATCCTAGAGCTTAGGGTGTGTTTAGTTTGGTAAAAGTGGGTGAAAAGTTACTGTAGCACATTTCGTTGTTATTTGGCAAAATTTGTCCAACCATAGACTAACTAGGCTCAAAAGATTCGTCTCGACATTTACAGACAAACTATGCAATTAGTTATTTTTTACCTACGTTTAATGCTCCATGCATGCGTTTAAAGATTTGATGTGATGGGTGGAAGAGGAAATATTTTGGGTTTGCATGTGAAGTAAACGGGGCCTTAATAGGAAGACCTATCTCCTCAATTGAGAATTTTTTTTTATTTTTAGCCCAAATTTGAAACAAATTTTAAATTTAACCCGTCTTTCAAAAAAATTTTAAATCTAACCCGTTTGGCCCCGCCACCATGCATGGCGGGGCAAATGCACTGTACCCCGCCATGCATGGTGGCGGGGTACAGATCCGACGTGGCAGGGGTGGAAGACCACCTCGCCAGCGTGGCAGGGGTGTACCCCGCCATGATCCATGGCGGGGTTGCCCTAACCCGCCATGATGCATGGCGGGGTACACCCCCGGCCATATAAAAGCCCGGGCACTTCTTGTTTTTGGTCATTCACCCATTCCATTTCCCGCAGCGCTCTAGAACCGAGCTCCCTCACCCATTCCATTTCTCCGGCGTCCCTCCGTCGTCCCCGTCAGGTATCGGCCCATCATCGCTCCTTGTTCCGGCCACCCCTTCTTTGTGTGTATCGTTTTGTGTTGAAATCGTTTCGTTTTTTTAGATGGAGGACTCGTATCGTGAGTCGATTTGGAGGAAAAAGGGTCGTCCTAGAGAGATGTACCCCGACGTGTCTTGTAAGGATGCGCCCGTTCCTCCCGAGGAACCTATACCTAACTGTGATTGTGGTCATCCGGCACACGTGGGCCAGTCGAGGCATCCCGATACTGCGGCTCGTTGCTTCTACACATGTTATAGTTGTAGCGTAAGTAATTGTTCCCTTTGTTGTTTTTATTGGTTGCTGATGTTGTATTCGCGATGAGATAATTGAAACTTTTGTATAGCCCTACTTCCGGTGCTTTTTTTTCCAATGGATCGATGGCCCGGACAAGTTTGATCCAAGGATTCTCCTTTTCTACCCCGGCATTGATCATTGCAAGCGTGAGGTGTTTACTCGCTGGGTTCCGCCCCCTCCAAACCCTCCTCCTATGACGGACGAAGAGAAGGCCGTAGCATCGGCACGGCGGCTCGAGGATCCTCCAAAGTGCCTTTGCGGAGAGCAAGCCGTGATAAACCCACGCAATGAACAAGAGTTCATTTGTCCTCTACGACATGAGGTAAGGTTTGTGTGTACCTTGGAATGTCACGTTCTATATGTGTGTTTTACTGTTTTGATTTTGTAGGATCATGATATGCCAAAGTGCCGTTTCAAGGAATGGATCTATGGTCCAAAGAGCCATTGGCCGGAGCCGGAGAAGATTGTGGAGGTGCCAGACTGGAAGAAGAAGAGGAGGTCTATTGCCCCTCCTGTGATGTGCAAATGTGGTGTTGAAGCTAGCTACGGCCTTGTCCCTTCAGGCCTTGGTATAGGGCACTTCTGTGGCCACATGATCGATTATGACGAGGTTTGCTAATACTTTTGACAGTTGGCGGTAATGGTTTATTTTGTTAACTCTGGTACGCTAACTTTGTATTCATCTATTTATTGCAACAGAGCACTCAGAAATGCAAGTGGGAATCATATTATGATGTGTATAATTTCAAGAATGAGTATAAGACAATGGTAGCAGTTCGCAATAGCAGAGGATATCCTGCAAGCTACGTCACAGATTTCGTTAAGAGCCACAAGAAGAAAATGCTACGACGGGCCCAAGAGCTACGTGTTCGTAACCCGGAGAGTATTGCGTGGAAGAAGTGGTACGAGCAAAAGAAGAAGGATGTAGAGGAGTACCAGGCACGGAAGGCTGAAGAGGATGCAAGGAAGGCTGCAGAGGAGGCTGCGAGAGCAGAGATGCAAGGCTTGAACGATACTATTGACTCATTATGTGCGAGTGAGTCATTGCGTTTTTGGAAACTCAAACTTCTTTGTTTTACTGTCAATTAACTCATTGCATAGATCTAGTTAATTGTTTGCATTCTGTACTTGCAGAGATTGGATGCACCGGCGGCTGGGAAGCCGATATGGCTCGTGCTAGGTACACCGCAAGTCGTCCCATTGTGGTTGACGAGGAGGCCGAGCCGGAGGAAGACGACGACACCGGGAGGATAGGCGATCTCATTCGTCTAGCTGAACAATTGGGCTACCAGGAGGATGTTGCAGTACACGAGGCCCAGGCAGCGTACCAGAGCCAACAGACACCGTTGTTCGACTCATGGGGGCCAACAGACATGACCCAAGAAGAGGCCGAGTTGTACTCTCAGGCCGCGGACGAGGCGGAGGCGGCTTACTACCGGCGTCAGGCCTATGAAGCCAAGTCAGTCGAGGCTAGCAAGGGTAAGGAGGTGGTAGTGGAGGATTCCGAGTCCGAAGACGAGTTGCTTACGCAGTGGTGCACGCAATTTGATTGACGTACAAGTGTCTTTGTAATAATTTAAATTGTCACGTCTTCACTTTGTCGTTGTCAGTGTTTGACGTTCGTAGTGGCGTAGAAACTTTGTGTAAGCAACTTTGTCAGTGTTGTACGTTGAAACATGTCATTGTACTTTTATCACATCGTCATTCGCTTCATTTGTTGGTCCACTTACTAAGATTGTTACGTGGTTTATCGCGGCAGTGTATAAATACATTACAACAATGCAGTTCTTGCGCGGTCAAAGTTTCAGGCAACCCCGCCATGGCTGGGGGCGGGTTAGGGGTACCCCGCCATGGGTCATGGCGGGGTACCCCTAACCCGCCCCCAGCCATGGCGGGGTTGCCTGAAACTTCGACCGCGCAGGAACTGCATTTCGTTTATCGTCAATTGACCGCGCAGGAAGTCATGTTGAGTGATTTACAGCAAGTTTATGGCAGGGGTCGAATCGAAATTAGTTAACGACAACGGATCGTCACAAATAATTGGGTCAACTGATCGTCACAAATAATTGCGTTTACGACTAAGATTAAACGAGTCTTACCAACTACAATAGTCGAACCGAAATAACCAAGTGGAGTACTGCTGGTACACCTTCACATAATTTAATTGTTCTAACTATGATACTATGTGTCCGGCGTCTGCTACTATACTAATCGCCTGGGGTGTAGGGGTCTCGCGGTCTCCGTCGCCTCCTTGGATTTGTAGGGACCACGTTGCTTCTCCAGCCAACGTCTGTGCGGTCCCGCTGCTGCCTCTCGCGCTGTCACCTCTGTCCACGATCGAGCTGCTGCGTCGACGACGGCCCCTGCAAGCAAGCAACCTGATGAGCTACTATAAATGTTGATCTAAGAACAATAAAATTAAAGAGAAAGCAAAGCATACGAACCTGTTGCTCGGCTGGTGTGTAGTTCTCCTGCTGTGTGTAGTCGAACCCCTGTGTAGCAAAAGGAGCACCGTACAGCTGTGACGCACCCATCTCCTCGTGACCGGTGTAACCCCACTGCGGAACGTCCTCTTCGTCGTCGTCGTCGTCGTCGTCGTCGCCACTCGTCGTCTCATACTGCAGTGCCTCATCCACATCGTCCGCAGACGCTGGACCCTTCCCTCTATCCAGCGGAGTACGAATAGACGAGGACGCAGCTCTGGTGTCGCTAGCAGAAGCAGCTGTGGTGGACATCGTGTGGCTCCTGGACCACGTGGGGTTGTACGGTATGTCCAGAGACGTATCCGCACAGCTCAGCTTTTGAGCCAACTTTTTGCAGCCTTTTTTCATTCTCTACATATTAAGATGACAACAAGCATTACTAAGCGTGAATTTTAAAAGTAACTGAGTAGTAGTCACGAATGTTAATATCAAAAGTACCTTGACGAAGGCACGAAGAGGGTTCGTCTTGTCATCCCTAGTCCGAAAAAGTTGCCTCGAAGCTTCCTCGGAGTAGTTGGACAACTGTTGTGCCTACAACATCACACAACGTTAACTCGATCATTTCAATTGAGATTTAAACCCGTTACCTCGTTTTAGAATATAAGTGCAAAGTACTTACCACGTATCTATTAAGAGGCGCCCTAAGAAGTTGTGTTTGCCTCCTTTGCGCATCGTCGAACGCATCGGCGATGTCATCCTCATCGGCCGCATCTGCAGGCAAGTTCGTGTACGGGACCATGAGATGAGTCCTCGTACTTCGCTGCAGCCATTGAAGGTACTCCATCCATCTTCCCGGGTGGTGTGGCGGAATTTGGTTGATCTGACGAACATTCCTGTTATACCATCTGTGCAAATATTGGTCGTGCGTCAACGCCCAATCCTTCTGCGTCGTCCGAATCCTCCGATCAATCCTGGATTGCCATATTGCATTAGAAATGATGCGCTTAAGTAGAACAAACATATTGAAGAAGATAAGTGGCCATCATAGGCGCTTAAGTAGAACAAACATACCCATGCAGCTCAGCGTTGGTGGAGTACAGCGGTGGAATTCCTTGCAACCTCCCGAACTGTCTGTAAACCCTCATAGGGTAGTGCATCTCGATGATATGGAAGAAGATAAGTGGCCCTTCGTAAAGCCAGTCGTCCGCTTCCTCCTCGCAGCGCGGACTAAGGTAGTCCTCTAGCTCGTACCTAGACCACGGTGTCCATTGTACCTGCAAAGTAAAGAAACTTAATTAAGTATCAATCTTAATGATAGTGCCTTTAGTAGGAAAAGCAGATATAACGTACGTAGTTGTGTGTCAACACGTCTATCGCATCCGTGTACTGGTTGTACCTCCTTTCCAACTCGCCCCTCACTACCTTAGCGTCCCTCCAGATGTAAAGGGCGGTGGGGCGAACGTCTTGATGTTGCCATTCCTGCAAGTTTACACAAACAAGGTGTCAGTAATCTCTCTAGTCGTATGACGATAACAAAGTTGTTATTGTACTCACAGGCAAACGCGGAGGTTGAGTGGGCCTCCCAACCGGAAACCGCTCCCAAATCCATACTTGCAGTAGGTACGAGCAGCCACCTAGGTTAGCATTGTTCGCCTGGCGACGACAGGCGTTACAAAGCTGACGATATGTCCAAGCAAGGACCGCGGTACCCCAGCTAAACGATGCAATATTCTCAAGTGGCTGGATTAGGATCCGCAAGAAAATCCAGCTGATGCTGTCGCCTGAGGAGTCGGGGAATAAGAAAGCGCCCAAGAAGTGCCACAGCCACACCTTTGCATATACCTCAACCTCATGATCTGGAGCACCCACCGGAGGCCCTGCACCAAAGTTTTGGACTATCCAAGACGACGGCACTCCTGATGTCTTCCTGCAATTGGAATTGAAGTATTATTATAAAAAAAATATATGTATCTGAAATGATTGTATCAGTGATTTCAATGGGACGCAAATAAGAACTTACTTTGTGCCTTTAACTTCTGCCTCCGATGGCCTCCTACCACAGAACTGCTCCACCAACTGTACCCAATTAGACTCGTCGGCGACCCCAGTCACCGGATGACCTTTCAAACTTAGGCACAATATCATCTTGACATCTTGCATCGTGACGGTCATTTCCCCACATGGTGTGTGGAAGGTGTGCGTCTCCGGTCTCCACCTGCATCATTACAAGGTTGTGGTAATAGGCAAGTTCACAACACAATTTTTGAAAACAAAGACAAAAGATGGAAAAAGCAAGGTTACCTATCCACAAAGGCAGTAAGAAGGGCAGGGTCAAGTGTGGGGAGTGAACTGTTGTACACGCGAACGATCTCAATGAAGCCCGCACGCTCTATGTAGGGCGCGTATCGCTCGTCCCAGCTATGTACGTGGTGCGTGCGAACACGAAGCGGACGCAACGGCCTATGGAGCTCCGACAAGGCATGGGCCCGGTGGTCCTTGTCGTAGTCAGCCTCAAGGAGGCTAAAGCGTGGATGAGGAGCCCGCGCCGCCATCTTGCACACCTGAAACTCCCTGTTCGTAAAAAACAAACCAAACATTAACAACATTAGAACAATTAACAACGTTATAAAAAATTAAAGACAAGTACAAATAAAATTTATAATATTATAAATGCATGTTTACAATATATACGACCTCTTGCCTCGCCCGCCTATGAAATCTAGCGTTATGACCAGGATTCTTGCAAATGGAGCAAAGGTTCTGCGCACGTTCTTCGTCAAAGTCCCCGCCACCATACATATCGGCGCCGTAACCTTTCATACTGTCCATATCGCCTTTCAATCGCTTCTTCTTCCTCCTTCCCTTCCCTACCTTCTTTAGGTCCGGATAAGGCGCGTAGTCCTCACCATAGTATGGAGGCCACTGTGACTCGTCAAGGTATGGCTCGAAACTCTTTTCCCAAACTTTGCATGTGTTGGCACGGAGATACAAGGGTGACATGTACGGTGCAACTGTGTGGTCAAAACCTCGAAGCCAACAAGAGGTGATCATGTGTGAGCAAGGGGCATGCATGATCTGAGGGACGTTGCAACTGCATTCAACTTTACCAAGATCGACACGGTACGTTCGGCCACCAAATCGTTCGCCGCCCAGGTTTGTGCCCCCTCTAGCTCGTACGCAGAAAACAAGCATGTCCCGTCCATAAGCCTCGGCAACCTGTTGTTTGGCCAATTCCTCAGCCTCCTTCAAATATTCGTGTGCCGCCTTGCCCCATCTTCCAAGCTCCTCTTCATTCCTCAGGGCTAGGCCATACCGCTTAACAAAATACTCATTGCACTTCCTAAAAGAGAACTCGACAATACCAGACACTGGAAGAGATCGAACGCCTTTGAACACACGATTGAAAGACTCAGAGGAGTTTGTTGTCATGATGCCGTACCGGAAGCCGCCCTCATCAAAGGCTAATGCCCACTTGGCTTTATTTTCCATCTGCTGGTCTAACCATGCCTTGCCAGCTTGGTTAAGCATCTTCTCTAGTTCTACCATAGTCTCGTTGAACTCGCGTTCCGTACGTTTATTACAAAGCTCCTTTAACTTGTCAGCCACATCCTTCTTGCGTTGACGCCGCCAGAAATTGGCGGCAAAATGTCGCATGCACCAACGGTGCACTAGAGCCGGGTGACCATCAATGTGTTCATCGGCTGCATTTAGAATTCCAATGTGACGGTCCGAAATCAGACAAATGGTGCGAGAAGGGCCAAGCACATGGACACGGAGCAGACGCATAAACCATGACCATGAATCGTTGTTTTCCCCCTCTGCCAAAGCAAAAGCCATTGGTACTATCTGGTTCTCTGGGTCTACAGCAGCAGCCATCATCAATGTGCCCCTGTATTTGCCGGTGAGGAACGTGCCATCAACAAGAACAACCGGCCTACAATACTGAAATGCATGTTTGCACTGATCGAAATACCAGAATACACGGTACAGAATATGCCTCAACGGGTTCTGAAGAAAGAACCCTCCTGTGTATATGAACGATCTCATGCCAGGGTTGAAGTGTTCCATCGCATGCAAAATGCGTGGAACCCTGTTATAGGCTTCCTCCCAGCTACCCCAACGAATTGCCAGGGCAATTTGCTTTGCCCGCCAAGCCTTTCCATACGTGACCTCATACCCAACAAATGTGGCTATGGTCTCTTGCAAGAACGGCACTGATACGTCGTTGTCCTTATCTACAAGACCCAATATACGGCGGGCTAGATACCGAGCCGTTAACTGGGGATGGTACCTTTTACCCTCATTAGTCTGGCATCTGTGCGGCTGTTCCACCGAAGTTACCTTCCACTTACCATCACTTCGCCTCTTTCGTGCATTTAACTTCCACGAGCACGGGAATCCAGCCTTACATAATATGTGGAATTTTACCTCCTTGTCGGAATGCCGAACCGTGTAAGGCCTATGATGATACACAGCATAGTCCTGAAGGAACAACTTCATCTCCGACATCGTATTAAAGAGCATTCCCTTCCTCAGTATTAAATTTCTATGGTTGTACAATGATTCCTTACACATCTGCAAACCCGTGTCACAAACTGCCATATGCGACATACTTACATCGATATAATTTGGCACACCGGTAAAAGGCAAGCCAGCCTCCCTCAGCTGTGTAAGCTCTGCAGATGTATAAGAGGGTGGTGCAACGTATTGTTGTGCCTCCCTAACCCTGCTCCATCCTTCATATTGCACTCCATCATCTGGATAACCGGTGGCTAAGGTGCCCTGACTCTGCATGGCATGAAGTACCTCAAGCGATACTCCTGAGGGCATGCCACGAACTGGTGTACACATGGCAGGTGCACCTCCACAGGGCATGGCTTCAACCGATGCTCGCATGACATGGGGACCTCCTTCCTCATTTCCTGAATCGTCCGAATCTGTGCTAACATCATCACCAATCATTCCCTCCGCTGCCGCCTCCTCCTCCTCCTGTTCAAACTCGTCTACATCAAAATCATTGCTTATATGACCAACTGGAGGAGAATGAACCCGCTCCTGCGTCAAATTACCATCCAAGTCCATACTCTCCATAGTTTGTTGCATCTGCACACCACAATCTCCTAAAGTATCACTGTCCAAGGACGGCTCCTCATTCTCAACAATCTCCAGCACCAACTCAGCCATGCCGACATTCGAACCTTGGATGACCCTATTGTATCGGGACCACTCTGCTTGGTTGCACAAGTCCATCATGACATAGTGTGCCCTATTCTTTCCAACATCGAACCTACCCTTTAGTGTGAAAGCCTCGCCAAACTTCAAACTCAAACGGTCACATAGATCGCGGAAACTAGGGGTGCCATCAAACCATTCCAATTCTTCATACATATCCTCAAACTGGCAATCCTCTCTCCTAACACTTCCTCCGTAAAAAACTCTTACACCGTAATCCATCTACAAAACGATTTGACATCTCATTATTAAATGACCATTATGGTACTACTAATTACTACATAACTAACTAAATAACTAATATTACCTAATAAGTCAACTGTGTCGTCAATAACAAATCATCATTACCAAACTAAATAACTTAATAACTAATATTACCGAATAACTAAATAACTAATAGGTACGTAACTAAATAACTAAAAGTCTCTAATAAATTCCGAATAACTAATAATCGTTAACTAATTAACTAATACCTAAACAACTAATAATCGTAAAAACTAATAATTCAATATCTAAACAACTAATAAAAACAAATAAATATCTAAACCGCTAATAATTCAATCACTAAACAACTAATAACTAAACAAGTAATAATCGTAATAATTCAATAACTAAATAATACAATGACAAATAAATAAATAACTAAATAAATAATAAAAGCTTATTAATATTTACTACAAATATACAATTTAAACGACAAAGTAAACAAAATTACCGTAAAAAATTTTCGGGGTCGCGGCGCGGGAACGAATGCCGAAGACGCGGCCGAGGGCGCGGTCGCCGGGGACGCGGGAGACGACGCGGTGGCGCGGACGACGCGGTGGCGCGGCCCCCGGGGCAGCCGGGGGGCGGTGTGGCGCGGCCGGGGCGGCCGGGGCGCGGCGGAGGTCCTCCGGCGGCGCGGGAACGGCGCGGGGACGACGGGGGACGCCGGGGCGAGGCCGGGGCGCCCGGAGGCCGGTGGGCCGCGGCCGGGGGAGTCCGGGGACGGTGGGGCGCGGTCACGGCGGCACGGACACGGCGCGGGGAGGCCGGAGGCGGCGGGGAGGCGCGGGGGAGGGCGGAGGCGGCGGGGACGCGCGGGCAGGCAAGAGGCAGCGGGCGGGGGCGAGGCCGGGGCGCGGCTTATATTTAAGCCGCGCCCCGCCGTGACCGGTGGCGGGGTATACCCCGCCATGATCCATGGCGGGTTAGGCATACCCCGCCACCCATCATGGCGGGGTACGCCCCGGGTGCCCGCCACGTCACCCCTGCCACGCGGACGTGCACCCCGCCACCATGCATGGCGGGGTACAGTGCATTTGCCCCGCCATGCATGGTGGCGGGGCCAAACGGGTTAGATTTAAAATTTTTTTTTAAGACGGGTTAAATTTAAAATTTGTTTCAAATTTGGGCTAAAAATAAAAAAAAATTCTCAATTGATCCCTTGGCCAGCGGGATGCACAGGTGTGCTTGCTCCTGTGTCCCGTTTGCTAGTTGCATGAAGCACGTGAGGACTAACCAAGCAGCAGCACGTAATCACGACCGTGCATGCTCCTGTACCCAAGTGTATATGTGTATGTATGCAAGCAAGCCGAAGCCTGAACACAACAGCACACGCTGCCCTTGTTTGGCCAAGCCCCAAAACCGAAGGA
This sequence comes from Saccharum spontaneum, assembly GCA_022457205.1. Classification (NCBI taxonomy): domain Eukaryota; kingdom Viridiplantae; phylum Streptophyta; class Magnoliopsida; order Poales; family Poaceae; genus Saccharum; species Saccharum spontaneum. The sequence continues at coordinate 21,265,045 of CM039598.1, read as the reverse complement.
GCAGCCCGGCAGCTGCCGCCTGATGCCTCTCCAGTTACCTACCGCCCGTCA